>JAQFVV010006829.1:225345-313139 GCA_028023455.1 Epiperipatus broadwayi
TTATATAAATACGACCTGGAAGATAGATGAACTGGTGGTTGCCTACATTCAAAAGCCCTACAGTAATCACTTGCGGTGCATTAACGGAATACCGGGCGGCTTGTACTTTGACAAGGCTTAATGCCCCCAAGTAGTTCCGGGACACTACAACCAGCCGGGATCATTTCGAACCCCGGTGATCCAAGAGATTACCGGGAAAGAAAAACTGCTTTCATTCCCCAATGGTAGAATGGCGAGACGCTGACTTCAGCGAAGGGAAGGCATTGCCACAGACGTGAAGGACGAATACTTGAAGCGGATTTTTTAAGAGAAATTATATAAAACCTGGAAACTATTTGTCTGTTTCTACGCCACAGGCTGAGATCCTTATCCCAATAAAAACATAGCGAAATTAAACTGAAGGTGAAAAACAATAATTAGTTAATTTTACTCTGGGACTCTTAACCCTTCAGGTTGACAGGCGGTAGCGACAGTATTAAATTATACAGGGAGTTATTTCTCAGATCAGACATGACATTACGATAACACTTTGAAACTATTATATATATTTAATATTGAAACTTAGATTGTAATTTTATACCAACTTAACACAGAATAATACGTCTGATTTACATTTACTAACTCGGAATGTGAAAGAATATTTAATTCAGAACATGGAATTACTTTTAAATTAAATTGATCATTATTACACACTAGTTTACACATAGTTGGAAATATTACTATTGGCAATGTTTGTTTATAAAATAAGCAACATAAGAAAATATAAATGCATTCAGTTGAAATATTATTACTATTAATTACAATTTTATAAATGATTTCTAAAGACTAGAGCAGAGGGTTAAAAAAAAAAAGAAAAGAAAATTTACTGACAGGTTAAATAATAGCATTATAAATGATATAAAAACTTACATATGATTTACTTGATTGATAATATTAAGCACGTAAGAAAGTTAAAGTTCGTGTAACAAAGTTCTCTTCTTTCTTCATCCAGCTTGGTTTGTGACGAACGTAGGCGCGCATTTTTGAAAGTTATTTGTAAGGCATAGTAAATTTTGAGATTGGAAGTTGGAAATTCTGAAGTATATGAAACATGATCAAACAGCGGCACGAGGATCCATATTGGCGGGCAGAGACCAGCTCCTGGCAATTAGCCCATCAACATTGCGATTCACTGGTAAACTTCTTAATAAGATATTTGAATTATTATTAACTGCTGTGTTGTCTCGAGACTACCTCTCTCAAACACGACAAAAGTTAGAATGTAAGTTTTTTCTAGAATTTGCCACTGCTGACCTTTCCGACTTGTTTTTGTTTTAGGCTCCGCCTACTTCCTCAAGCTTGACCAACAATCAATTATCTGTTTTTAGCCCTCTTTTAATTTAATACGCTATTTTTAAATTGACATAATAATTACATATAAAAATTCCTTACTAATTTTGAATACAACTTAATTGCTCTGAACATTTGTGCAATTAGATTTTAATTAAAAACACTGATCAAAGGAATGTGATTTTTGATCAGTATTTTTAGACGACTTTATACAATTTTAAAACTAAAATTTAAAACAAATACGCCCGCACTGAAACTTTAAATTAAATGATATAAATTCACAAACCACGCACACACGAATATTATTTCATGGTTTGTGACATTTATATACGGAAACTTTACATATTTATTTATAAACTATAGAATATATAACTAATTTATATTATAACTTAAAATAGACAAAATCTCACTGCGGGCGAACAGTAGTTTGAATTACCGTACATAAAAACACCTGAAACGAAGATCGGTTCTCCGATCTGTCTGTTTCATTTCTTGTCACTTTATAAAAAAAAACAACAAAAAAAAATGATTATACATAATTTCTGATTAACAGTTTTTCTCACTCATTTTTTTTTACATAATTGATTTTTTTTTTTATGGATTTGACCTTGGAGAACAGTCTGGGTGAGGGTTTGAACTTAACATTTATAAAGGTGGGTATATTACCGTAATTCCTTTTCTCATCATCATGTGCATGTCATAGTGGTCATTTTCCGGGTCATCATTTATTGCGATTTCTACCTTTTCCCTGGGTCGGGAGGTATATAAGGTTTTAATTGTCTCGCATTATAAATACCTCGTAAACCCTTCCCTTCCAGAAGAAAAGCGTTTTCATGGCATTCTTCCACTATTTCATATGGCCCGGTATATAAAGGGAAGAATTTTTTGAATTCCTTCTTAGGTGCATTACTGATGCGAGGAGACCTTAGCCAGACTTGATCCCCTCTTTTAAAATTGTGGTGTTGCCTTCCTCCTCTTTTGATTCTATTTTGTGCCATGTGTTCCAATTGTTGCCGGGCCATGTCTTGATCCGTGCTGTGATTTACGTGTACTTCACGCTTTGGTAGTAGCGTAGGGAAGATATCCGGGCATGGTTTACCATAGTGCAAACGCATGGGTGGAAATCCCGTGGATTCGTTCATGGTATGGTTGATGCAATCCATGACATATTGCAGTTTCTCTACCCACTTCCGGTGATCTGTTGATAAACACGCGCGGAGAAGTCGACTGATTTCCCTCATGACTCTCTCGCACGGGTTTGATTGGGGGTGTCTTATTGATGTTAGGCGATGGTTTACCTTCTGTTTCTTTACCCAGTTCTTCCACTCTTTCGAGGTGAATGCCGAGCCGTGGTCAGAAAGTATGGTTTCGGGTTTTCCTACCTCTTGAAATTGTTTTTCTTGAAGGACCCGAATTACGTTTCTGGTGTTGGCAGACCGCACGGGGTAAACCTTAACGTACTTAGAAAAAATATCATACGATACCAACAAATACTGGAATGTTCTAAATTTGGGCAAGGGACCATAATGGTCTATTGCCAGGATCTCGTTCGGTCTCGTGGCCATCACGGGTTTTATTTTCCCCGCGTATGACTTGTTGGGGGCTTTCGTAGTAGCGCAGGTATCGCATTGTCTGATTATGGACGTGATATGGTGGTACATTCCCGGCCAGTAAAATCGGCGCCTGATCACTTCTTCAATCTTCCTGGGTCCATAATGTCCTAGAGATTGGTGTATATGCTTAATTATAGGGGCCCTAAGCCGATTAGGTACCATGATTTTCCAAGGGGCGCTGTAATCCTTGGTCCGTGTTTGTAATGTGCCTTCCTCCATCCGGAAATGGGGGTATCTGCTTTGTGGCTTCCGTTCCTTATCCGAGGAATTGGACAAATCCTGAATGATATGAGAATACTGTATCTTCTGCCAATACCCCAAATTCCGCAATTCAGTTTCTGCAGAGCTCAATGTCGTAGTGGCCATAACTTCCAAGGGTTGGTTCTTGATTTCAGGGTTTTGTATCCTCATCGGTACAGGGTGCCGACTCAATATGTCAGCCACAATATTTTCCCGCCCTGGACAGTACTGGACTTGGTACTGGAACTGTTGGAGGGTTAAACTAAAAAATATAATAACTAAAAAATATAATAACTAAAAAATATAATAACTGTACCGGTATAAATCCACCACGCTTACTCATACACAGTACCCGAGTTCAAACCCAGTCCACGTTTAAGAATAAATTCCCAAAACGCCAACTGAATTCAAACCCAAACCCCGGCATGACCAACCGATGATGACTTTACACCAGCACAGGGTTATCCCTTTTCTAGCTCAGCTTAGAACATGGACTAAATTCTTACAGTTAATGATATATAGGTTTGTTAGACTATAGATATTGGACGGTCATTCATGTAACGTATATATTTAAGTTGCCAATACAGACAGAAAGTGGCTAAATAAACTTAGAGAGTAATAAGGTGGAGGACACAAAGATTCAGATTAAATAAAGTGTTTAATAAGCAAAATATAAAGCATATAAATATAGTGTTAAATAAGACAAATAGAAAGCACATGAATATAGTGTTATATAATAGAAATATACAGCATATAAATATAATGTTAACAGTACGGTAAGACTTCCATGAATCCTCTTGTATTTAGCTACTAGTCTTTAGTGAACGTTTTATTTAATGAACAAACTCATGCCAATAGCTGTGTGATTGAAGGATTGACGGGTGGTTAAAAGAATCAGAGTATTAGAGCATTGGAAAAAATATTTATCTAAAGATTTTTGTTTACTTATTTTATTAGAATAGGCTCGAGCCGGAACGTAGACGAACAGTGGAGGTGGTTTTATATAAAGACGACATAAAGGATAGATGTGCTGGTAGTTTTATATAAATACGACATGGAAGATAAATGAACTGGTGGTTTTATATAAATACGACATGGAAGATAGATGAACTGGTGGTTTTATATAAATACGACATGGAAGATAGATGAACTGGTGGTTTTATATAAATACGACATGGAAGATAGATGAACTGGTGGTTGCCTATATAACTACGACATGGAAGATAGACGAACTGGTGGTTTTATATAAATACGACCTGGAAGATAGATGAACTGGTGGTTGCCTACATTCAAAAGCCCTACAGTAATCACTTGCGGTGCATTAACGGAATACCGGGCGGCTTGTACTTTGACAAGGCTTAATGCCCCCAAGTAGTTCCGGGACACTACAACCAGCCGGGATCATTTCGAACCCCGGTGATCCAAGAGATTACCGGGAAAGAAAAACTGCTTTCATTCCCCAATGGTAGAATGGCGAGATGCTGACTTCAGCGAAGGGAAGGCATTGCCACAGACGTGAAGGACGAATACTTGAAGCGGATTTTTTAAGAGAAATTATATAAAACCTGGAAACTATTTGTCTGTTTCTACGCCACAGGCTGAGATCCTTATCCCAATAAAAACATAGCGAAATTAAACTGAAGGTGAAAAACAATAATTAGTTAATTTTACTCTGGGACTCTTAACCCTTCAGGTTGACAGGCGGTAGCGACAGTATTAAATTATACAGGGAGTTATTTCTCAGATCAGACATGACATTACGATAACACTTTGAAACTATTATATATATTTAATATTGAAACTTAGATTGTAATTTTATACCAACTTAACACAGAATAATAGTGATTTACATTTACTAACTCGGAATGTGAAAGAATATTTAATTCAGAACATGGAATTACTTTTAAATTAAATTGATCATTATTACACACTAGTTTACACATAGTTGGAAATATTACTATTGGCAATGTTTGTTTATAAAATAAGCAACATAAGAAAATATAAATGCATTCAGTTGAAATATTATTACTATTAATTACAATTTTATAAATGATTTCTAAAGACTAGAGCAGAGGATTAAAAAAAAAGAAAAGAAAATTTACTGACAGGTTAAATAATAGCATTATAAATGATATAAAAACTTACATATGATTTACTTGATTGATAATATTAAGCACGTAAGAAAGTTAAAGTTCGTGTAACAAAGTTCTCTTCTTTCTTCATCCAGCTTGGTTTGTGACGAACGTAGGCGCGCATTTTTGAAAGTTATTTGTAAGGCATAGTAAATTTTGAGATTGGAAGTTGGAAATTCTGAAGTATATGAAACATGATCAAACAGCGGCACGAGGATCCATATTGGCGGGCAGAGACCAGCTCCTGGCAATTAGCCCATCAACATTGCGATTCACTGGTAAACTTCTTAATAAGATATTTGAATTATTATTAACTGCTGTGTTGTCTCGAGACTACCTCTCTCAAACACGACAAAAGTTAGAATGTAAGTTTTTTCTAGAATTTGCCACTGCTGACCTTTCCGACTTGTTTTTGTTTTAGGCTCCGCCTACTTCCTCAAGCTTGACCAACAATCAATTATCTGTTTTTAGCCATCTTTTAATTTAATACGCTATTTTTAAATTGACATAATAATTACATATAAAAATTCCTTACTAATTTTGAATACAACTTAATTGCTCTGAACATTTGTGCAATTAGATTTTAATTAAAAACACTGATCAAAGGAATGTGATTTTTGATCAGTATTTTTAGACGACTTTATACAATTTTAAAACTAAAATTTAAAACAAATACGCCCGCACTGAAACTTTAAATTAAATGATATAAATTCACAAACCACGCACACACGAATATTATTTCATGGTTTGTGACATTTATATACGGAAACTTTACATATTTATTTATAAACTATAGAATATATAACTAATTTATATTATAACTTAAAATAGACAAAATCTCACTGCGGGCGAACAGTAGTTTGAATTACCGTACATAAAAACACCTGAAACGAAGATCGGTTCTCCGATCTGTCTGTTTCAACGTATTGCCACACACAGCAAGCTAGAGTAATCAATGCTGTATGTGGCAATACGTGTAGTGAGTTTTGCCTGTTTTAATTGTAATAGACCTGAATTTGATGAGATTTTACTAATATGTTAATAGATCAAATCCAATTGACTTTGGTATGAAAACAAAATTTATTGAGAATGACAACAAATTCATTTCTTATACCTTAATTCTTTAATAGCCTAAGAAATTATCAGATAAATACCTGGAAAAAGGAACATGATTCTAAGCATGCCTTAGGAAATGAAAGTATAATGTGAACTGGGTTATATATCAGATATATTAATTTTTATACATTTTCTGTAAAAAAAAATGGATTGAACTTGGAGAGACCATCCTGCAGTGGGGGTGATAATGACTGACAATGATGATGATGATTTGTCACAGAAATATATACAAAAAAAGAGGAAGTTACTGCGGAAAAATTGTCCTAAAAAAAATAGAGATTTTTTTTTCTTCATATGTCACAGCATCGCCGGGAGGCGAACCCGCAACAACCATCTGCAAACAACTGCTTGTTTGCAAGGTGGCTACACTGACCTCTCAGATAACAATGATTTTATAATGAAATTAGAAATTATGAGGACATGCAACTTATTCTCTGATATCTGGCATAGAGATATGTGAAAAAGAGGGAACCAGTTATATATGAGTTTTATAGATATAGAGAAGGCATATGATAGAGTAAATAGAAATAGATTATGGATAAGTTTAGCAAATTTGGGAATGGATGAAGCTTTAATAAATATTATTAAGAAATTATATGAAAATAATTATTATATATATCAATTGGAGAATATAGAATCAATTAAAATTAAAAATGGTGTGGGACTAAGGCAAGGATGCCCTATGTCACCTATTTTGTTTGTGTTGTATTTGAGTAAAATGGAAAGAGCAATAGAAAGATTAGGAAGAGGGATAGAGTATATATTTTGTCACGTCTTTTTTTTTGCAGATGATATATTTTTGTGTGCAGAAAAAAGAGAAGATATGGAAGTTATGTTGAGGACATGTGCAAAAGTGGGTAAAGAGATGGGGATTAAATTTAGTGAAGAAAAATCAAATATAATGATGGTTAATACTGAGGAAAGAGAAGATGTAGAATTTTTATTGGGAGATATTAAGTTAAGTGTGGTGAATAGATATAGTTATTTGGGAATTATTTTAAGTAATCAGAAAAATTATTTGGATGAATGGGAGAAAAAATTGATAAATGAAGCAAAGAAAAGAAAGGGATTGATAAAGAAATTAACAGTATTTTCATATAATAAATATGATGTAGCTAGAATTATATGGAAAGGAGTTGCAGTAGCAGGGTTAACATATGGTAATGATGCATTATATGTTAGTAAAAAGATATTAGATTATTTAGAAAAAGCTCAAAGGGAAGTAGGAAGACATGCATTGGATGCAGAAGTATGGACAGCAAGGGAGGCAATTCAAGGAGAAATGGGATGGTCAAGTTTTCATATGAGAGATGCAAAAAGTAAAATGAAAATGTTTGGTAGATTACAGTTTATGGATAATAAAAGAATAGCTAAAATAGTATTTAATTGGGTTATGAGTAAAGGGCAGGTAACAAGATGGGTGAAAAAGGTAATGCGGTATGCAAAAGATTTGGATAAAGAATTTATATCAGTATATTTGTACAAAAGATGGGATGATTGTGTTAAGAGGATTATTGGGTGTTATAGTAGTAAGGAATGGGATAAAAGAATAAATTTATTAATAAAGACTAGGGAGTTAGAGAGATGGAGAAATAGTATGGAGAGTAAAAAGAGTTTAAATATATATAGAAATAAACAGAATATTAGGTGTGAGTTAATATATGATAATAGTAAGGAAAGTAGTTTATTGTTTAAGGCTCGAACGGGATCTTTAGCTACAAAAGAATATACATGTAAATGGAAAAATATGGGTGATTTATTTTGTAAATTATGTAAGGAAGGAATTGAAAATATTAGGCATTTGTTAATTGAATGTAAATGTTTGAAAACAGAAAGGGTACATATAATGAAGTTGTGGAAAAATAAATATGAAAAGAGTGATTATACAGAAAGTGAATTATTGGTTTTTATGCTGGGTTTGGGAAAAGATAAGGGGAATTTAGATATAAAGGTTATAGAGTTGACAAAAATTATGTTGTGGAAATGGGATAGAGCAGATTATGGGTAAATTTAGAGTGGGGAATGTAAAAGAAAGTGGCTAACAGGTTTATCTGGGCATAATTGCTGAGATATTCTTGACTTCGTTTAAGGAGAAGCCATAATACATCACATCACATCACATGCCAGAAGAAAAAAAAAGATTTGTGTTTTTTTTTTTTTTTAAGATTTTATAATGAAATTAGGAGATATAAGAATGGGATAATACAATTAGTGAAATAGCTTTTTTTAAGATAGGAAAAGAAAAAGTGAACGCTAAAGAGATAATTGAATAATAAGTAGTAAAAAATAATAGATAAATTTACGATAAATAAGGGTTTCGGAGGAAGAGATTATTTAACTTATCTAACAGTGTTTCCAGGCATACAGCCTACGCACAGAAATATGACTTCATTTAAGGAGTAGCCATTTTATATCATGTGAATATGGGAATATATAATTATACATTCAGAAGTATAGTAAGAGTATTTTTTCTCTGAACAGAAGAACATCACCAGTAAGGAAATTAACTGCCTATAGAGTATTTACATCGCAACCTTACTAGGACAAGCCAGTTTTTCAAGAAAGTTTTGTAGTATGTTCCGGTTCATTATTTATTATCAGCAAATATTATCTAAAAAAAAATGTTTATATATTGTGAATAAATTCACTCTCTCAATTACAACTATTTGCATTATCTTACATCCATTCTATTCTTAATATATACATAAAACACTAAATTGTTATTTTAAACAAATCTCCAAATAACAAATATTCGAGAATCTAAAGATATAAGTTCGACTTCTATGCTAATATTGTCACTGGCTAGGCAAGCAACACCTGAAGAAGAGTAAACAACAACACTACTCGAAACGTTGTGTAATTACAAACCGGTGTTGTCTATTTGTGCGTTATTTATTACTAACAAGTTGTTTAAAAAATAATTGAAATACAGGCTTATTATATACCTGTATCAATATATGTAATATATAGGATATATGAGCACAGACTTTCATACGATCCACAGCTCACCACTCTATCTCATATCACTGACACACTTGAACACATATGTTGAAAAGATAAATCATCATCATCATCAACCATTATCAATCCACTGCAGGATGAAGGTCTCTCCAAGTTTAATCCATCTTCTCTGATCTTTAGCTTCTCTTCTCCACATCAACCCTGCACACTTTCTTATTTCATCCATCCATCTCACATGTGGTCTGTTTCTGGGTCTTTTACAATCTCTTGGAATCCCGTTTAAGATTTCAATTGTCCATCTATTATCATCTCTTCTAGCAATATGTCCAGCCCAACTCCAGTTTTTTAATTTTTTCAATGAGGTCAATAACACCTGTTTGTTCTCTTACCCATACATGCGTTTTCGATCTCTTCTTGTTACTCCCAACATGCATCTCTTGATACTTCTTTGAGTGGTCTGGAGTCTCTGTATTGCTCTTCTATTAAGTGTCCAATAATCACCAATATTCGTATTCATGCTAAACCAGCAATCATCAGTTGGTCCAGATAATCATCTCTACACATATATGGAATAAGTGTTAAGATATATATATATATATAGATAGCCAATCTTCATATTTTAATGAACAGGCTCAGCCTCAGGGTAGCCTTTAAGCATTCCATCATCAGATTTTCAATTGGATGGATGGTTGAAGAGTTGGAGTGTGGAGTGGATTGAAGCCTGTCCATTAAAGTATTAAGATTGGCTATCTTAATATATATCTGAGCACTTATTGCATATATGTGTAGAGATGATAATCTGGACCAATTGATGATTGTTGGTTTAGCATGAAATACGTATGATAGTGATTATTTATCTTTTCAACATATATGTGTTCAAGTATGATAGAGTGGTGAGCGGTGGGTCGTGTGAAAGTCTGTGTTCATATATCCTATATATTAACAAATTGTTTGTATTTGAAAAGTTTAAATAAAGTTTAAAATGTTCTAGACATAGAATATTTAATAATAGATTATGGAAATAGGTCAATATATCACAAATAAATGTCTTCCTTGCAATTTTTTTATCTTATAGTTTCGTACTTTTCTAAATTTGAACCTGTACTCAACATAGTAAAAGCCGCGCGCTGATAACAATATTTAGACTTTATAAATATCTTCTTTGAAAAACCAATCACTTCTAAAATAGTTTGGCATATAAATATTATTCTAACAGACAATATTTGTAGTAAAACATATCTTTGAATCTGAAGCCTATAATTACCAGAGGTAAAATAAAAACAGAATACAGCTTTTAATATCAAAAAAAAGAAGACATTTAAAACAGAAAGTAGTATTTATTATATTCTATAGTTTCAAGAACAGAATCGATTTTAATATTTTAATAACAATGCTAGCAGTGACACTTTCACACTGATCACGCCTAGTCAGGGCAGGGGGTTAATAACAGTTTCATGATGAGTTTCTAAATGTAAAAGTTTTTTTTTTTTAAAAAAAAAAAATACTATCTTCGCAAACATCAATGTTTTATTTAATTTCTAGATAAAAAAGGGTGATATGGCGTATAGTAAAATAGAATTACGCCTTAGTTTAAACAACAACATAAAGTAAACACAGTAATATATTCCTTTTCAACAATTACACTACATAATTAGACTAAAGTAAACACAGTAATATATTCCTTTTCAACAATTACACTACATAATTAGACTGTGCTGGCCATTTAATTAATAATATACCAATGTATTTTTCAATACTCAAATTAGAAGGGTGGGTTTAAGTTATAATGTTGATATGAGCACTTTTAAATCACTTGTTAAAAAATAATTATTTTATAAATGCGGAACCTTATCGTACATATATACATAACTATAGGATCTGTAGTTCGAAAGATCATGTGACATTTAAGCATCAAAATCAAAGCGCAATAGATTTCACTTAATTGACCAAACTGAATTTTTATTTTTCTCTGTTTGGAATCATCCTTGAACGGTTAGCAAATTCACCACTCTACCAAGGGTAAACTGCATAGGACTTTATCATCTCATGCTGTGACCAAAATAAAACAATATCTGGATCATTTGTGTTTTAAATAATAATTCAGGTTCAATCAGATGAGTTATTAAGCTACAATCAGATTAGGTATCCACTTGTTTGATTTACTTGTAGACCATAAAATTTTCAAAATCTTTCAAAAGATGGAATATTTTTTGTAATCTTTTTTGGTATCCACTATTCATATACCAAAATCACCATAGCTTTCGGGGTTTTTCACTGCACCTCTTCTCAGCAATAAATCTCCTGAATATGGATACTTTATTGTTGATAAATGTTCTGAAAGAGCAATCAAAGAGTCTCTTTTCAGTTAGCAGCAAACTTCTTTCTGCAATCAAATAAATGGATGTGTGAACAAAATTGATGAGTAAGATGTGCAAAAGTATTTGATGCTCAATTAAAGCAGAAATGTTCTGAAATATTGTGAGTGTACAAATGCTCAACCAATAGCATTTGTTGTAACAATCATGGTTTAGTTAGAAAAAGTATCTGTTATCCCACTTGCTCATTGAAGAAACACACATTATAGCATATCTTACTTCATACAAAAAAATAATGCTGCATTTGAACTTTATTAAATTTAAGATGTATATGTAATGTTAAATAAAATATTAAGGAGTTTATTGTTAACTGAAAGAAGTCCCTTAAAGGGACTGAGCAGGGCAAATTCCTAAAGTCAACTCCATATGTCCTTGTCATTGGAACTGTTACTACTATGTGCTTATTCATTTAGTATACGAACATGGATGGGCTGCTCACCAACACATATTAGACAGCATGTTGAGTTTATTTGCTTTTAACCTCTGAATTTAAGATCAAAAAAACACCATGGTCTTTCTTCTCAATTGCCTGATAGCTCTTAACTGAAATATCAATTGAGTTTTCTTGAAAACAGAATGAATGTGTCATGGACTTTATTCCCAATAGACTGTAAAGTCACCAGTCAAGGCAGTGGTTGGTGGTGGAATGTGGAGGATGCTAAAAACCCTCTGATTTTGGATGCAGGCTGCAATTTGATGACAATCTTTTATTTGGGTACTTACAACTGCAGAAATGAAGGAAGATTGTAAAAATTGGAAGAAGAACTATCTCATATTAAATGGGACATTATTGGACTTTGTCAAGTTAGAAGAAAAAGTGAAGAGATAATTGATTTAAAAGTGGATATGTATTAGAAGAACAAGTGGAATAGGATTCATTGTAAATAAAAAGGAGAAGAACATTGACATTGGTAATGTATTAAACAGAAAGCAAGATTGGTTATTACAACTTAATAGCAAATACCAAATACAGATAATTCATATTTATATCCTAACAAAAGGATTTTTATATGGATATACAAAAGACTTTTGATCAGACCAAACAAGATTGTAAAATTGTTAAGGGAGACTTTAATGCTCAAATTGGTAAACAATTGAAAGATGAAAGTACTGTGGGCAAATTTGGTTATGATAATAGAAATGAGAGAGAGATCATAAATTTGTTGAGTTTGCAGAAAAAGAAAAACATATGAATTCTTTTTTTGCAAAAAATGTTAAACAGAAATGGACATGGAAGCATCCAAATGAAGGTGCAGCAGAATTGGATTATATTTTGACTAACAGGAAATATATATTTCAAGATTTTAATGCTCTTAATTAATTCAACAAAGAAGTTTTGATCATTGTTTATTAAGATGTAAGATACATGTTAATGCAAAACTAGAGAAACACATATTATTAACAAAAACAAAAATATTCACAGTTGACATTCCAAATCTTCAGAAACATTCTAATGAATTTAAATTAGATCTTATCATTTCCAAATATTAGCAGATTTTGAACATGAATCATGAAATCAATATGAAAATAGCTGATACATTTTAAAAGCTGCAACAAAAATAGCTGGTAAAAAAAAGCAGCAATTGACCAATAAAATTTCTATTGAGACTAGAGAATTTATAAAGAAAAGAAGAAATATGAAAAAATATAAAAATGATGCATTAAGAACGATTGAATATCTTGAATTTTGTAAAATGGTGAGTAAAAGAGTTGAAAATGATATAAGTATAATTGTGAACTAACAAGGAAAGCTATAGAAAAGAATAATGGTTTCACAAGTACAAGACAACATTTTAGTATTGGTAGAAAACTTATTTCTGTAATAAGATAAAAAGATGGAACTATTACTAAAAAGAGAGATGACATCATGAAATGGGTATAAGAATTCTATCAAGAATTATATAGTAATAAGGAACAAATACCTCCTAAATCTATTATATCTTCTGAATTACTCAGGATTTTAAATGAAGAAGTGAAATGTACAATTAAATTTATAAAGAAGGGGAAAGCTCTAGGTAATGATGGAATTATAATCAATATCTTAAAAGAAGCAGGTGAAGAAATATAATTTTTTTTGGCAAAGTTATATACCAAATGTCTAAATGATAAAGTTGTACCAAATGATTGGAAGAATGCAGTATTAATATTATTCTTTTACAAAGATAATAAAGAAACAGATCTAGCAGTCTTTTATCAGTTTTATACAAAAATTTTACCAAGATAATTACAATTCGTCTACAGAGAACATTGGATTTCCACAAATCAAGAAAACAAACTGGATTTAAAAGTGGTTTTAGTACAGTAGATCATATCCAGGTATTAAGAAAATTTATCTTAAAAAAAGCAGGTGAAGAAATAGACATTTTTTGGCAAAGTTATATACCAAATGTCTAAATGATAAAGTTGTACCAGATGATTAGAAGAATGCAGTATTAATATTATTCTTTTACAAAGATGATAAAGAAACAGACCTAGCAGTCTTTTATCAGTTTTATGCAAAAATTTTACCAAGATAATTACAACTTTTTTTTTTTAAGTGTCATAGCATTGGCCGGGATGTGAACCTGCAACCCGGGCAACTGCCTGCAAGTGCAAGGCAGTCATGCTGACCTCTCGACCACCAATGCAAGATGATAATTACAACTTGTCTACAGAGAACATTGGATTTCCACAAATCAAGAGAATAAACTGGATTTAAAAGTGGTTTTAGTACAGTAAATTATATCCAGGTATTGAGAGAAGTTATAGAAAGGGCAAATGAATATGAGTTGTCATTATGTTTCGGATTTGTAGATTATGAAAAGGCATTTGACTCTATAAACATTTTTTCAGTGATTAAAGTATTGGATCATCAAGGTATAGACCCAGGATAGTGTTATATTCTGAAGAATATTTATAAAAATGCAACTGCAACAATTAGATTATGTAATGATACTAATAAAATTAACATTGAGAAGAATATATGACAGGGTGAGTCCATATCTCCAAAACTTTTTACAGTAGGAAGTATTTTGTGGATTAAAATGAAAAGTTAAAGGAAGAAAAGTAAATGGAGATTATTTAAGTCATTTAGATTTTGCAGATGATGTAGTTGTTTTCACAAATAATGCTTCAGAACTTGAGGAAATATTGCAAGAGTTATCAGATGAAAGTAAGAAGGTAAGATAAACGTAAGTGCTCGAAAGACTAAAGTAATGTTCAATGGACTTTCTCAAAAGAAGAAAACAAATCTGATAATGATGAGCTAGAAGAAATTAACAACCACAAATATTTTGGTCAGATTATTACTACAGATAAAAACATAAGGGATGAAATTAATCATAGAATTAAATCTGTATTGAATAATTTTGATAAAAGTAATATTAAAAAGAAATATATCTATTTGTTTGAAACAGACATTTTTTAATAAACGTGTGTTACCGGTTCTGAGACTTAGACACTTAACAGAAGTGCAATACAGCGACTTCACACCACTCAATGAAGTATGGAAATATGTATGTTAAGAGTAACAAGAAGACATCAAAAATGAAATGTATGAATGAGAGAACAAACAAATGTTATTGACATCCATTGAAAGAATTGAGAAACTGAGGTGGAGTTGGACTGAACACATTGTTAGAAGAGATGATAACAGATGGACATTTGAAATCTTAAAAACTGGATTCCAACAGATTGTAAAAGACCCAGAAAGAGACCGCATGTGAGATGGAAGCAGGAAATAAGGAAATATGCAGGAATAATATGGAGTAAGGCTATGACCCTAGTCTAAATATTTACTCAAAAAATTATTGTAATGTATGTGCTTGTTAAATAAATTTGCATACACACATCTTTGTGCATACTCTGATCATCTGTAGTAAAGATTTTAAAAAAAAATTCTTCCAAGTTCTAATATATATATATATGTACACAGAACTGTAATGAACTTTCTTGGTGCCGCTATTATTTTTTTTTTCATGTGTCATAGCATCGGCCGGGAAGCGAACCCGCTAACCCGGGACAACTGCTTGTAAGGCGGCTGCGCTGATCACTCGACCACCAATGCTTGACGTGCCCCTATTTTCTTCTATAAGTTCTGAACGAATTCAAAATAACTGAAATAAATTTGCATCAACATAATGCGGTACCACTGGGCTAACACCCAACCATCCTCTCTACCCATCCCAATTAATCGGCATCCTCTACCCACCCCAATTAATCGGCATCCTAGGCATTTTGTCCTCCTGCTCTGCCAATACAAGTCCTATGTATTCTAGTAAACACTTAACTTAAAAAAAAAAAAAAGAGAGGAAAGTTTATTTTTGTATAAAGTAATATTTAATGATAAAAATAACAATAAGAATTTATTATAAATACAAAAAAAAAAAATGGAGATTTTAGCAATATAAGAAATTCATGCTGTTTAACCGAAGAAAATTAAACGTCAATAAACTGCCTCCAAATGTTTGAACTTTAAGCCCAACTTGCAACCACTCCCGCCGATGAAGAGCTTAGAATGTAATTTACAGAAATAAATAATACCACAAAATATTTCATTTGATTTATTATTTATTTACAAATTACATCATATTATTATAAACAAAGAAATTGCGACATTCATCTAATATAAACTATTATATAGAAATATCAACAAATAAAGAATATATAAATAAATAATATTTTATAGATGTTTTTTCTTTTCAAAAAAAAAAAAAAGGGGGGGGGGGAGATGGGGGGGTTTTACAAACAGAGAACACCATTTATTAGTAACATAAAGGACAGAATTATATACACAATATCTAAACAATTAAAAAAAGAAATTTTATAAAAGCAAACAAAAAGACTTATTTTTTTAAAATTTCCTCTTTATTTTTTTGCCTCCTCTTAACTATTGTATATTTAAGAAGAATGGAATATATAAATGTAGACCTCTCTAGGAAATCATCAGCCATCATTATTAGCCAGTCAAGGCTCATCATCATTATTAAAAATCACCATGTAAACAACTATTGCCATTCTAACCCCAGAAAATAAAAGAAAAATCAACGAGTTTATGCCGATCATGTAAATCAATCCTAGAAATACAACATATCTACATGTACCACATACTGGTATTTTAGTTTGTTTAACGTCTTAGGTTGTTATGGTTTTGGGTACTTACGTATTATTCCTTCGTTGACAATTTTTTATTATTATTATTATTAATCCACTTTTAGGTGTGTTACAATATGGCTGGGTTTTTTTTAACATGGCTATCCTATTAATAATTATGTTGATTTTTTTTTTTTTTTAGATAATTAGAAAAACCCAAGAAATTATACAAAACTCAAAATAATTGTAATTAAAAATGAAAATATAACAAACGTAAATGAAAGTATTTTATAATCCATACAACAGTCTGAATAAATGGTAGATCCATTAGTGATATTATCCTTAATGGCATCCATAAGAACTTTGGGTTCTACTTGCAATAGTTACAGTGAAGTACTTACTGGTCCCTCTGCACAAGCCACCAAATAAACACTGTTGTGGAGGTATGCATCTCTGATGGTTTTTTATTTTGCTGAAAAAACTTTAATCTATTTCAACAATTTTATTAGGGCCTCCGATTTTGCATGGTAGTCTAGCTAAAAGGCTGGAAATACAAATTTCATGTAAGTAATTGTTGCAGATAGTAACAATTTTGTCTAATAAATTCAGGTGCTTTTCCCCATCATATGGTCATTAATTCCATGCACCAGATATAAAAAAATCTAAGTGCAGTAATAATGGATATTTTGGAGCCTTTTAATCATATTCTTTTATGAACAGGTACTCACTTGGAACATATTTTGACATTGCATCGCCAGTGTTTGCACATAATTTATATCATGCCCATTAGCAAACACTTTTTGCAAGGGCACTATCTTGTAATTCTGAAAGTACTTGACAGTCTCTTCTTCTATTGCTGGTAGATTCCAAATTTTAATCATTTTTCACAAAATAATTACTAAAAATAAGCAAACAGCTTAAATTAAAAAACTTTGTCAAGCGTTGGTAGCTGAGAAGTCAGCGCAGCCACTACTTGCAGACAGTTGTCGCTGGTTCGCTTCCCGGGCGATGCTTTAACATATGGAAAAAAAACTATGGTAAACATTGAAAATGATAGAAAACACACAAAAATTATAACAATGGTAGCAACAAGTTAATATTTTTTTGCCTCACACGTGTTACTTGTTAAGTTTAAACATATTAAGAAATGAAATATAAATTAATAATAACTCTAAAAAAAATAACACTAATTTTTTTAGAAATGCCATTCAGAATATTTATTATTTTTTTAAGGTATAATGTACAATCGTTAACACATTACCATTGTCATAATTTTTGTACATTTCCTAGCATTTTCAGCATTTACCACAGTTTTTTTAATTCTAGCTGATGTTTGATTATTTTTGGTAATTATTTTGTGCAAAAATAATTAAAATTTGGCACCTACCAATGGCAGAAGATAGGCAGTCAAGTACTTTCAGAATTGCAAAATAGTGCCCACCCAAAAAGTATGTGCTAATGGGCATGATATGAAACTTTATGTGCAAAATGAGACCCAATGGTAGTACAATATCAAAACATGCTCCAAGCAAGTATCTGTTTATACAGGAATGTGGTTAGAAGGTTCCAAAATGTCCTTTATTCCTGCACTTAGATTTATTTATAGGTGCAAGGAATTAATGACCATAAAATGGGGAAAAATAACTGAATTTATTGGACAAAATTGTTACCAACTGGAACAATTATTTTCATGAATTTTGTATCTCCAGACTTTTAACTAGATCATCACATAAAATTGGAGGTCTAACAAAATTGTTAAAATAGATGAAAATCTTTTCAGCAAAAGAAAAAACCAAACAGGGATTCACACGTCCATGACAGTGGCTTGGGCAGAGACTGGTGAGTGCTTTCATTATAACTGTTGCAAGTAGAACATCATCTATTCTTATGAACATCATTAAGGGTAATAGTGTTAATGGATCTATCATCTATTCAGACTGTTGGAAGGGTTATAAAGGTGAAGAATTACCCATGCTAGAGAAATGAAGGTTGAGATATTTTATGAAATTAAAGATACACTGGTAATGAACAAAAAAAAAAACTTGAAAACCACTTGTAAATAATATACCCAATCTAAGTTCAAAGCAGAAAAGAAAAAAGCTAGTTAAAAAGAAGCTCTACAATGATTATATAAATCAATCCACAAAATATAAAAATATCCTCATATATCATGTTAATCCTTTAATCCTCTTATGGTGCTTACTTCTTTTTTCCTCTCACCCATATCCTCCTAGGAAAGGACATCAATATAGTATCTCTCTAGAATATCTTTGTGATATTCTTCATAATGTAAATGTAGTCTACAATGAAAATATCCTCTGATAATAATATATTCAATATTATTTCATCAATGAGATGATGATCATATCCATTGGTCTTATCATTTTGCTATCATATTTTCTGGATACTATGAAGCATAATAAATTTTGTTCGATGCTTTACAAGACCATACTTCCCATCCATACAATAAATTAGATGAAATAACCCTTCTATATATAATTAACATAGTTAAAATAATTATATTACTAAAACCAAATACCCTGAGTTTCTTAAGAGCAACTGTATCATATTAAAATGTGGTTGCATGCCATCATTCAAATCTGCTTTTCTCTTAAAAAATTACTATGATATTTAAATTCATCCACATTCTCAAACCGATAACCATCCAAGTCAATAGGTTCTAATGATTCTTCTTTCATTATTAGATAATTAATATCTGAAGCTCTTGTAACATTAATTGCTGACATATTTATAAGTTGCATTCAAACCATTAAAAACAACCTGAAGATCATTCTTTGAAATAGAAAGAACATCATTGTTATTAATATAGTGTCATTCTAGAAGTCAAAAAGATGAAAATCTTGATTTTGTTTTTAATTGGTTCAAGACAAAAACTCAACTAACAAATATCTATCCTATCTTGGTAGACTGAGTAATAAGACAGGCTATAAATGTTCTCAAAGTCCATAAAAGTAAAAAATTAAGTCAGAGACGAGCACACATTCTGTTTAACTCTAGTTTTCATTTCAAACACCTCAAACATTTCATTTCAGTAAGAATTCTTACTGGTAAATTTTTTAAAAAAATACACTAAAAAATAAATTAGCCAAAATATTTTGGATGTTGGCTAAAGAAAAGGTTTATTATATGTATTTATGTTCATTAAACATATCTAAGCATACTTTCGGCTTGAAAAATCAGATTCATCACACTCATAACTGGGTATGCTGCAATATTTATTAATAATACTAATTATTTAAACTCTCAAGTGAGTGGCAAAAAATAAACATTTCCTTCGCTTGCATCCTCTAATTATGTGTTTTAATATTTGTGTTTTTAAGTATAATAATATTCTTTTATGTTGATGTATCAAGTTAAAATATACATGGCAGCAGTTTATCAATAAATATTACAGTATACACAGCCAACCCACGAGTGCTATGAATCTTGTTTATCAAGCTGAAAGCATGTGCAGTTATGTTTAATAAAAATAAATACATATAATAAACCTTTTTTTTAGATAACATTCAAAACGTTTGGGCCAATTTATTACAAACAAAAATGAAAAAGATAACATCGAATTAAAAAGTAAAAAATAATTTTTTCTTCAGCGTTCACGAATAAAAGCATGGGGTGAATATGTTTAGAAATAGAAATGTTAATCCGATCCCAGAAAATTATTTAAATAAACTTACAATGATTAAAGAGTAAAAAATAAATTTTGTTCCGCTTTCACAAATAAAAGTGTTGGGTAGTCATGCTTAGAAATAAAAATGTTATTTTAATTCCAAAAATTATCTAAGTGAATTTGCAACTAACATCCACTTTCTTATATCAATAGTGATTTATTCACCAGATAAAAATGTCCTTTTTAGATTGGCATTGATACAAAAAAGTGTGTCTTAATTGCAAGTATATTTAAGAGATTTTTGGGGTTCATAGTAATACTTCTATTTCTAAACATGAAGAAAATTTAATTTTTACTTTCAATACATTTATATTCTTTAAAACCTTTTTCATCTTTTACTTTTCTACTTTTTAGATTTATATAGGCAGAGTGCCGCTAGAAACTGCTAGTATCAATGTTATGCATAATATTAAAAATTTAACATCACATGCTCACATTTCCTATACTAGCACATTAATTGTTGATAAATAGAGCAAAACTCTCCATACAGTATTGCCACCTGTGCTAAACAGAGGTTGCTAGAGGGTTGCATTAGATCCTAAGATCTAGATGCAGTGCTCTCAGATCCAAAGCTCCTCACTGATGAAGGCCACAAGTCAGAAACTAGTCTGGGGATATTGGATGAGTAGGCATTAGATAGGGATTTTATGCATAAGCCTTCTGGCATCCATTGATTACTCTGTTTAGCACAGGTGGCAATACTGTATGGAGAGTTTTGCTCTATTTATTAAAAATTTATTTATTTATGCTAAAATTGTTTGCAAACTCTAAAAAATTGTATTATCACAGAAATGCATATGTATGCAAAGTTTTAACTAGATTAGAAATTGAATTACGAAATTTGATCCAGACGTACAACTAAAAAAATAGAGAAAATTAAAAGTGTTGAAACTACTAAACATCACATGATCACTATTTTTTATGCTAGCACATATCTGTTATTAAAACAGGAAAAACTCTCCATAGAGTAGTGATTTATGCACAAGCCTTCTGGCATTTATTGATTACTCTGGTTGGCACTGAGTGGCACTACTGTATGGAGAGTTTTGCCTGTTTTAAATTAAAAGTGTATAATAAATAGACTTCTACAAACAATCAACTATATTCACCGGCTTTAAATCTTCTAGATTTACTTAGTTAAATGACTTGACTAAATCATTAAAGGTAATATATAAATCATCCCTTTATTCCTCAAACTTTTCTTGCATTTTCTATACAATAAAAGCCATACCTATAGTGCTTTTTTGATTCTCTAAAACCATGATGAAGATCTGATAACTATTCATTTATGACAAAAAACAACTTAATTAATACAATTATTAAAGATGCTTCTTCTGTAGTAAACAACAATAATATCCCACAATAATTGCTGCAGTATTTTTTATTCTCTTAATATTGTTATAGAGTAGAATAACAGTAATATCCTCACAATCAGGTGACATATATTCATGAGTCAATATATTTCAATAAAATTCCAATAATTTTGAGGATACTATTTATCACTATATTTAAAACTTTTGCTGGGTATCCCACTAGAACCAACAATTAAAAGGGGTCATTTTATTTTTATCTACTAGATGTCTCTGTCCAAATATAATAAATTAATACCATTTCCACAAATTGTATGAGTTTACTGGCTGGCTTTTATTCAAAAACTCCCTCCAACAATTCAACATATTGCAAAGATTTGTAGCAAAAGCACTCACACATACAAAATCATCATCATCATCATCATCATCATCATCATCAACCATTATCAATCCACTGCAGGATGAAGGTCTCTCCAAGTTTAATCCATCTTCTCCGATCTTTAGCTTCTCTTTTCCACAACACCCCTGCACATTTTCTTATTTCATCCATCCATCTCACATGTGGTCTCTTTCTGGGTCTTTTACAATCTCTTGGAATCCAGTTTAAAATTTCAATTGTCCATCTATTATCATCTCTTGTAGCAATATGTCCAGCCCAACTCTACTTCAATCTTTTAATTTTTTCAATGAGGTCAGTAACACCTGTTTGTTCTCTTACCCATACATTGCATTTTCGATCTCTTCTTGTTACTCCCAACATGCATCTCTCCATACTTCTTTGAGTGGTCTGAAGTCTCTGTATTGCTCTTCTATTAAGTGTCCAAGTCTCAGATCCATAAGTAAGAACTGGTAAAACACATTTGTTAAAAACCATTCTTTTCAAACACATAGGCATATTTCCTTTTAGTATCAAGTTATTTCTACCAAAAGCACTCCAACCCAGTTTAATCCTATGATTAATTTCCTCCATTATGTTTCCATCTGTATTAATAATCTGACCTAGGTATTTGTAACTGTTAACTTCTTCTAATTCTTCATAATCAATCTTTATTTTCATATTTTGAGCAAATCGATTAAACATTACTTTAGTCTTTTTAACATTTATCTTTAGTCCTACTTTTCTACTTTCATCTGCTAACTCCTGCAACATTTCCTGCAGCTCTGAAGCATTATTTGCAAAAACAACTACATCATCTGCAAAAATCTAAATGACTTAAATACTCTCCATTTACTTTCATTCCTTTAGTTTCCCATTTTAATCCACAAAATACTTCTTGCAGCACTGCTGTAAAAAGTTTTGGAGATATGGAGTCACCTTGCCTTACACCTTTCTCAATGTTGATTTTTCCAGTATCATTATGTAATCTAATTGTTGCTGTTGCATTTTTATAAATATTCTTTAAATTATGACAATATCCTGGATCTATACCTTGATGATCCAATGCTTTAATCACTGAAGAAATGTGTATAGAATCGAATGCCTTTTCATAATCTACAAATCCAAAACATAATGACAACTCATATTCATTTGTCCTTTCTATGACTTCTCTCAATACCTGGATATGATCTATTGTACTAAAACCACTTTTAAATCCAGCTTGTTCTCTTGGTTGGTGGAAATCCAAAGTTCTCTGGAGACGAGTTGTAATTATCTTGGTAAAAATTTTATACAAAACTGATAAAAGGCTGATAGGTCTGTAATTTCTAATATCTTCTTTAACACCTTTTTAAAATATTAATATTATTACTGCATTCTTCCAATCTTCCGGTACATCTTTATCATTTAGACATTTGGTATATAACTTTGCTAAAATTGTTTCTATTTCTTCACCTCCTTCTTTTAATATATCAATTATAATTCCATCATTTCCTGGAGCCTTTCCTTTCTTCATACATTTAATTGCATGTCTCACTTCTTCATTTAAAATTCTGGGCAATTCGGAAGATGTAATAGATATAGGAGGTACTTGTTCTTTATTACTATATAATTCTTGATAAAAATCTTCTACCAATTTCATGATGTCATCTCTCTTTTTAGTAATAATTCCATCTTTTTTTCTTATTGCAGATATAAATTTCCCACCAATACCAAAATGTTGTTTAACATTCTTGAGACTTTTATTTTCTTCTACAGCTTTCCTTGCTATTTCACAGTTATACTTTCTTATATCATTTTCAACTCTTTTCCATACCATTTTACAAAATTCGAGATATTCAATTCTTTTTAATACATCATTTTTGTATATCTTCATATTCCTTCTTTTCTTCATAAATTCTCTAGTCTCAGTAGAAATTTTATTAGTCAATTGCTGCTTTTTTCTACCAGCTATCTTTGTTGCAGTTTTTACAAGTGTATCAGTTATTTTCATATTAATTTCATTCAAATCTGAATCATGTTCAAAATCTCCTAACACTTGAAACCTATTTGTAAGTTCTAATTTAAATTCATTAGAATGTTTCTGAAGATTAGGAATATCAACTGTAAATATTGTTTTTCTCAATAATTTTTGTCTCTCTAGTTTTACATTAACACGTAACTTACACCTTACTAATCGATGATCACTTCCTGTGTTAAATTTATTAAGAACATTACAATCTTGAAATATGTATTTCCTGTTAGTCAAAATATAATCCAATTCTGCTGTACCTTCATTTGGATGCTTCCATGTCCATTTCCTTTTAACATTTTTCTCAAAAAATGAATTCATAATATAAAGTTTTTCTTTTTCTGCAAACTCCACAAGTCTATGTCCTCTCTCATTTCTATTACCATAACCAAAATTACCTACAGCAATTTCATCTTTCATTTGTCTACCAATTCTAGCATTAAAGTCTCCCATAACAATTTTAAAATGTTGTTTACTCTGATCAAAAGCCTTTTGTACATCCATATAAAAATCTTCTACTACTTCATCACTATGAGAACTTGTAGGGGCATAAACCTGAATTATCTGCATTTGGTATCTGCTATTAATTTGTATAACTAATCTTGCAACTCTGTCCGATACACCATCAATCTCCACAATATTGTTCTTCCACTTTTTATTTATAATGAATCCTACTCCACTTGTATTTCCAATATGTGTGCCTTTATAATAAAGTATATGTCCACTTTTTAAATCAATTGTTTCTTCACCTTTTCTTCTAACTTCACAAAGTCCAATAATGTCCCATTTAATATAAGACAATTCTTCTTCTAATTCTTGCAATCTTCCTTCATTTGAAAGTGATCTGCAGTTGTAAGTACCTAAATAAAAAGTCATCATCAAATGGCAGCCTGGGTCCACAATCAGGGGATTCTTAGCACCCTCCGCCTTCGGCCACCAACCGCTGCCTTGGTTGGTGACTTTACAGCCTCCTGGGAATAAGGGCCATGCTTTATTTTTGTCTGTCATAATTGTATATATGTATTGGTAAAATATTTATCATTTACACAAACATTCATTCTGCCTTATCAGGCACTGAGAAGAAAGACCATGGTGTTTCTTGATCTTAAACTCAGAGGTAAAAAGCCAATAAACTCACCATGCTGGCTAATGCGTGTTGGTGAGCAGCCCATCCATGTTTGTATACTATATGAATAATCACAAGTAATAACAGCTGCAACGACAAGAATGTATGGAGTGGACATTAGGAATTTGCCCTGCTCGGTTCCTTTAAGGCCTCCAAGAGGAATCAAAGGGTCTCCTTTCAGTTAATAGCAAACTCCTTTCTGCAGCCACATACAAATATGTTGCAATAAATTATTGCAGAAGTCTCATGTCTTTTGAACAACTTTAATGTCTCCAAAATCATTTTTGCTAACCTGCCATTTCAAAGTTATGAGTTTCTGATATGAATATTAAAATATTTAATATTGGTATCATGGATATAAAACTTGAACCACAAATGATTTCTTAGGGCAAATCATTATCCTTTATAGCCTCAATATAAATGAGGTATTTTTGGGAACCAAGTTCTTCTAAATAACATTGATATATTCATAACAATGTTACAATTCTTACAGTCGATATAATTGAATATTGATTTGAAAAACATGAAAGTAATATTCCATACCTCTTATAGCTTCACCAAACATCAACTTTACCTATGATTAATTTTCTGTGGAACATTTTTTAACAGTATTAAGAAAGAAGCCAATATCTTCTATTGACATCTCTCAGTGAATTGTTTTTTTGCGTAAAGAAAGTTAGTGTTTTTCAAAATATACTACATAATTCCAACTCATCTAAAATTAAGGTGGTCTAGTGCAATGACAGAATGGCAATTTCTGAAACACAAGGGCCATAAATTGTGACTCCATTCCATCACATCCAGTGCTTGATCTTCTTATGGAATTCTGAGCAAAAAAACTATATTCTACCTTATGTTGTTTGATGCTCTAACAGACTGCCTGACTTTGGAGCTTACAGTTCACAAATTGCATCCAGATCTGTTACTTCCAGCATTCAAGGATTCTTATGAGTTTTCAAAGAATAAAGCCAAGTGTTTGTTTATTTATGTTTTTGGAGCATTTTGCAGCACATGTGCCCACAATAATTTGAAGATTTTCTTTCCAGAAACCATTTCTTAACCATCCAATATTGATTGGTAAATAGATATCTCATTGTTCCCAGCTAAAGAATAAAACAAGAACGAAAATCATTAAAATCCTCAGCCATCACCAATTGCTAAGCTGGGTTCAATACTGTCATCTCCCTTTTCTCCTTTGGGAATCACTGGAGATGTCTTCTCAGCTGTAGTTTATTTAAGAGCTGTTTTATTTATATATAATGATCTTAATGCAAAGTGGCTCCATTTCTATTATTTTGTTCTAACTCCTGTAAATAATTTCATTTTTTAAACATATATGTGTTCGTGGTTAAATAAATTCTGTGCTTACTTCTTTTATTAGAGTCATTTGTAAACAAGTATGGCCGACGATAATTGTGAAAGTGAGTGACATAAATAAATTTGCATTTTATGGGATTAATTCACTTTAATTTACTTTCACAGATTAAAGAAATTATTTTAATCTTCATAAACTGTTTGTTTATCCAGACATGAATATAATTCAGATTTCATTAATTAAATAAAACAAAAAAGATGATAAGGTTAGAGATAAACATTTCAGACTGATAACCGAACACTAAAGCGCTCAACTGTATGAAAATAAAAATTACAGCTGTAATTAAACAATAAAGTAACAAATAATATTTTTACTAAAACCATATGTAGGTAAAAGTTATTTCTTCACCACACCTATCCGTAGCAATTATTAATTTTAATACTATAAAGATTTTTGTTGGTTAACTTTAGTAACTTTTCTTTTTTACAAAACATATTTATAATATAGTAAATATTCTTTAACAAAATAGATTTGAAACTTTCAGCAGCCTGGCTATACAAACAAATTAAAAGTTGTAATGTTTCAAAAACTTGTTTAAACCTTTAGGATAAGTCAGTGTCTTCATTTTGATATCACAAATCTTTGTTAGCCGCTAGCTACAGTAGTTTAATAAATGAAATACTGTTTATCTCAAACTAAATCATTTTGACAGACAAGAGAAATCCACAAATATCATGGCTAGAAGGGTATTATGATTAAAACAAAACTTGGAAAAGTGAGAGATTGTTAGATGAAGGCTCCGTGGCAATGCAAAGGGGTGGCAAAGTGTTTACCCATATCTCAAAACCCGAAATAAAATCTTTTTTCATAGAAATATGAAAAATGACATTTAATATGTTGGTTGAATAGCAAGTTAATGTTTTTATATACCGACAGAAAAATAAAATTATAAAATAATAATATATAAGTAGTTTAAAGTAATTATTTTGCATGTCGATATAAATAGAAAATAAAATGTGAATAGAAACAGTTCAGATAATTAAACAGAAGCAAATTTCTCCATACAACATTGTCACCTAGTGCAAGCCATAGTAATCAATAGATGCTATTTAAAATCCTTTTCTAGTGCCTACTTATCCAATAACCCCAGACTAATTTCTAGCGTATAGTTCTCAAGAGGAGCCTTAGATCTGAGAGCACTGGACCTATATCTTTAGATCTAATGCATCCCTCTAGCAGTCACCTAAACTAAAAATGCAATTAGGTTTTCAATCTAAGCTAATTTGCTTGTAAAGTCACACTGATCTAAACTCAATTCAGTGCCTATATATTTGGTGTCTTTGGTTTTTTAATAACTACAGTTATCAATATCCTTTGGCTAGGATTGGCAGTAAACTACTATAACATCACATAATCACTTTTTCATATGCTTATGTACTTGTTAAAACAGTAGCAACTTTTTCTATACAATTAGCCACCTAGTAGAAGCCATAGTAATCAACGAATGCTAGAAGATTAATGCATCAAATCCCTACCTAATACTTACTCATCCAATATTCCTGGACCTAGTTTCTAGTTTAAAGTTTTCATCAGTGAAGAGCCTTGAATCTGAAAACACTGCACACACATCTTTAGATCTAATGCATCCCTCTAGCAGCCACTTTTTACTGTTTTTGTTATCTATAAAGCTATGAGTTCAAACTAAAAACACATTAATATTTTCAATCTAAATGAATTCACTTGTATGGTCATACAGATCTCAACCCAGTTCAGTACCTATATTGCTGGCTTTGGTTTTTTTAATAAACATAATCATCTTTTGCCTATGATTGATATTAAACTACTTTAACATCACATCATTACCAATGTGTTTAACACAATAGCAACTTTCTCCAAACAACATTGTCACCTAATTGGGCTCACTGTTTCATAATTAATTAAAATGGTAAAAGGTAGCCGCTGAAGAGATGCAGGAGATGTAAAGATCTAAGTGCAGTGCTCTCAGATCCAAAGGACCTCACTGATTAAAGTCACAAGAAAGAAAATAGTCTAGTGCTATTGGATGGATAAGGATTTTGATGCAATATCCTTCTAGCATCCATTGATTACTACTGCTTGCACTAGGTGGCAATATTATATGGAGAGACATGCTACTGTGTTGACAGATTGTGTAAGCATAATAAATGGTGATTATGTGATGTTATAATAATTAAACTGCAGTAAATTTGATTTGCAAAATTTAATTTTTTTGAATATGTTACTTTTAAAAATGTTTATAATTCAATGGCATTATTACTTGAAAATTCACATGGCATTATTACTTGAAAATTCACAAGAGGTTTGAGTACTGGAAGATACAGAGTTCGCACTGCGATCCATAAATATTAAGCTTTAGAATCCATCATTATATCACTATACTACACCACATATGTAGCTACTAATAAATACAATGGTTTAGGAGTGCAAAGGTAAAAAGCAGTTAAATTAATTTTCAAATTTACATTATCGTGTTTAAAACATAAATATGCTTAATAATTAATTCTGTGTTTTACATTTTTGATTTTCTATTGCATTTTTCCTCTTTAAATGCTTGTCTTGCATTATAACTTTGTTTTAAAGTAAGGAGAATGGAATCATACTCTAGTACTAAGTTTAAGAATGATTATCCCATTTATATAATATTCTAAAACTATGTAGATCAGGTAGAGTGGTAAAAATTATTGAATATCAAATTCTATAATTAATTCAAACTGACCATGGCCTAACAAAAACAGTATAAATTGGATCACATATCCTCTTACATACTTTTCAAAATGTAATCTACAATTGATGAGTATTGTTTTATATATGGACATATTTGTGTTTCATAGATTGATTTATATAGTCATTGTAAAACTCATCATTGATGTATTGTTATCATTATTATTTAAACCCTTAGTGCAGTGATAAAGTGGCAACCTCTGGTGTGTGTGTAAGGTACTCAAATCAATTCCATTCTACTAGATGCAACATCTAAGCATTTTATAAATTCCAGTCTAAATGCCCATTCAATAATAGTCCTTTATAGTTTAGTGCAATAGTATTGCATCAACTCTGGAGGATAATGGCCTCAAATCAATTCCAGTTGGAACATCCAATCCAGATACTTCTTATGAACTCCTGAGCAATAAAGCTATATAATTGAGTTAAAACTTCTTATTGGAGTAGACAGATAGTTCTTTATATATATATTATAATTACCCAATTATTATAGTAGATGTAGAAAGCTAAAGGGGATGATAGTGAGTTTAGATCTGTTTAATAGGTTTGTTGCTGATATTAAATATCTATTGACAAAATTGGAAATCCTTATTATACAAAGATCTTAAATGATTGGCTTTATAAAATTTTCAATTAAATAATAGCGTAGTTCAGATAAAGAAAGGATGGGGATATAAAGATGGAGGAGAATTAACATTTAACTATATATATATATATAATTTTGTCTTTTGAGATTTTCTCAAAAGATGAAAATAAAGATCGATTATGATAAGTTAGAAGAAGTTAATAACTATAAATACCTTGGTCAGATTATTACTACAGATGGAAACATAATGGATGAAATTAATCATAGAATTAAACTTGGTTGGAATGCTTTTGGTAGAAATAACTTAATACTAAAAGGAAATATGCCTATGTGTTTGAAAAGGAAGGTTTTAATAAATGTGTTTTACCAGTTCTTACTTATGGATCTGAGACTTGGACACTTAATAAACGAGCAATACAGAGACTTCAGATCACTCAAAGAAGTATGGAGAGATGCATGTTAGGAGTAACAAGAAGACATTGAAAACGCAATATATGGGTAAAAGAACAAACGGATATTGTTGAAAGAATTAAAAGACTGAAGTGGAGCTGCGCTGGACATATTTCTAGAAGAGATGATAATAGATGGACACTTGAAATCTTAAACTGGATTCCAGGAGATTATAAAAGACCCAGAAAGAGACGATGAATGGATGAAATAAGAAAGTGTGTAGGGATGATGTGGAGAAGAGAGGCTAGAGATAAGAGAAGATGGATTGAACTTGGAGAGACCTTCATTTTGCAGTAGATTGATAATGGATAACGATGATGATGATGATAGTTTTATCTCATTTATCTTTTAATTTCATATTTCACTAATAGTATTTGTAAAAATTCATCTTTCAAACTTTATTTATATACATTTGGATAATGAACATATGTATTAATATTTTATAGATAGTATGTATATTTAAAATAATGTAAACAAATTTATTCTCTTTCATTCATCGACACTATTGGTAGAAAGCATAGGCATTTATAATATATTTCGATGGGTACAAGTATATCCATACAGTCATAACAGACTAAAAGATTAATAGCGGTATATATAAATATTGAATGATCTATGTTTAGAAATAATTACATATTATAATAAATTTAAACAGAATTGTAAATTTCATATATTTATCTTTTGTAAATAAATAAATAAAGTCTGATAATAAAAACATTTTTTATCAATTGGATTGTCTATCCAGCGTACGTCATAATAAAAATCTTAGTTTCTCAGTGGCGTAAACTGTATATGACAAGGTATTGATATCTAAATCGTTTTCATTTTACAGTTGGTTTTTTTTTTTTGCAACTATTAAAAACAATTAAGATAAAACTATATTTTGTTTATTTAAAACTTATCTTTTATATTAAAATATACAACAGCAAAAACTATAATTTTTAAATATTAGCTTAGGATTTATAACATTTGGCGAAGAATGAGAAGCGAAATTAAAGATAAAAAATTTATAAATAAAAAATTCTATATTGATATAAACAAATGCTAAAATTATATACAACTCATAATTCCAAGTGCATATATGTGCAGTAATAAGAAGAATAAAAAGGTTAAGCGTTTAATACAATAATCAAAAAATTAGTCACCCAGGAGACCATGTAACATACAAACATTTGAAATTGCAAGGTTTTTTTTTTTCATATGTCATAGCATCTGCCGGGACGCGAACCCACACCCGTCTGCAACCAACTACTTGCTTGCATGGCAACCAACTACTTGCTTGCATGGCGGCTGCGATACCTCTCGGCCAACAACGCAAGACAAAAATCTTTAGCTCTTAAATATTCATTATTCTACCGTTGAGCTAACTGCATAAGGTATAATAAAATCATATACAATAACATTAATCTCTACTATTATATGTGAAGCATAGTATATAATATAACTGCAGTATATTAGCACGAAACTGTCCCAAACATGGTCCATAAGCTACATATAGCATATGGCAAGGATTAATATTGCCTGCGTAGAGGTTTTGATTTTTTCAAGTAAAAAAATAAAATAATTTGAATTGAATGCTTATTAGATATTTTAATTCTATCACTAATCGATAATTTTTATGTTGATATTATCTGGTGTTTTACATCATTGTATATCCCATGTATTTTGCAAAGATGTTTTTACATCATTGAATACCAACATATTTTTCAAATATATGTGTCACAAAAGTGGCCTTGCATTATTTAGATCCAATATTCAAGCTTGGAGTCTTTATGATAAATGTACTTAATTTTTTCAGTTATAGTTCAACTGTCTAGTTACTGGTTATGTTACTTATGGTAGGACTCTTCTGTAATTTAATGTGTGTTCTATATTATTATTTTGGATGTGGCCCTTGGGTAATTGTGACTTGTGGACTGCTTAAGACTGGATGGCCTTGAATTTGAGCACAGAGTTTGAAACTTTTTCTAAGGGAAATTCATTGACATAAAACCAAAACGAGAATCCAATGAGCTATGCTTAAATTCAAAGTAGAAAGGGAAATGAAAGAATAATGTTTTTCTTTAAAAAAAAATAAAAATAATAATTAAGCAGTTTTGTTGCTGGTGAGGTCATGTGATGTTGAAGTAACAGAAATGTTAGATTGAGCTTTGATGCGTAAAATCTCAAATGTGACGCTCTACTACTAAGTAAAATCACACGTTAAGCACAATGTTTATCTTCATACTTGCAATATACATAAACGAATTATTTGGTGGGGAGATGGTGTGAGTACACCAGAAGTGATGGGTTGACTTTCAGTTCTAAAGCCGTCACTCTTACCGCGCGAAACTACACCAACAATTCTTACATTAATAAGTACTAATGATCGCATTATCCCGTGTGGTTTAGCGCACTGTAGTTCAAGAGTTAATATTATATTAATTAACCCACGTGTTTAGGATAACCGTAATCTCCCGACCAAATAATTCGTTTATGTATATTCTAGTCTAACATTTACGTATATTATCTAAAAATATGGAATGTAATAAAAATATACGATTTTCTAATAAAAAAAAAGATACTATTATTACTATTTTTTTTTATTCTGTTGAGTAATTTGTAAAATGAACGAATGAATACTTAGACATTTATACTATGAATACACACGCGTGCACCCGCAAAATAAAAAAGATTAAATAATGACCTATATTTTGATTTAAAAATCTTTTATCAAATAATCTGAATTTTGCTGCTACTGTTTGAAATACATTCACTTGGTCCTGTCTTATTAATTATTTTTTTCAGTTCAAATAAATAGTCTCGTGTAAACAGATATTTAAAAGTTTTAAGTTCCAGACTCAAAATATTTTCATTACAGAATTTCTAAAAGTTGCATCCAGTGCGCCATCTAGAGACTAAAAACCTCCTGCTTATTTTAACTAAACGATTTTGTAAGTGCTTATTATATATATGTAATTACTATATATATTCTTCTACCAATTGTTCAAGTTAATATACAAGTTTGGTAAAATTACGTAATTGTATGAAAAGTGTCTATACTATTGAGATTTATATATCTGCTTATAATTTTTTAAAATTTATTATTAATAAAAATAATTAAAATTTTTTTACCCTTATTTAATTAAAATATGACTTGCTATTATTATAAATGTCATTATTTTTAATCTTGATGGACCCATGGCAAGATAAAGGTCTCTCCAAGTTTAATCCAGTTTCTGAGATCCTTAACTTCACTTATCTACATTGTACCAATCATGATCATCAACCATTATCAATCCACTGCAGGATGAAGGTCTCTCCAAGTTCAATCCATCTTCTCCAATCTTTAGCTTTTCTTCTCCACATCACTCCTGCACACTTTCTTATTTCACCCATTAAATCTTACATATGGTCTCTTTCTGGGTCTTTTACAATCTCTTGGAATCCAGTTTAAGATTTCAATTGTCCATCTATTATCATCTCTTCTAGCAACATGTCCAGCCCAACTCCATTTCAGTCTTTTAATTTTTTCAATGAGGTAAGTAACATCTGTATGTTCTCTTACCCATATATTGCATTTTCGACCCCTTCTTGTTACTCCTAACATGCATCTCTCCACACTGCTTTGAGTGGTCTGAAGTCTCTGTATTGCTCTTCTATTAAGTGTCCAAGTCCCAGATCCGTAAGTAAAAACTGATAAAACACATTTATTAAAAAACCTTCCTTTTCAACCATATAGGCATATTTCCTTTTAGTATCAAGTTATTTCTTCCAAAAGCCCTTCAACCAAGTTTAATTCTATGATTAATTTCATCCATTATATTTACATCTGTATTAATAATCTGACCAAGGTATTTGTAAATGTTAATTCTTCTAACTCATCATAATCAATCTTTATTTTCACCTACTTCTTTTAATATATCAATTATAATTCCATCATTACCTGGAGCCTTTCCTTTCTTCTTAAATTTAATTGCATGTCTCACTTCTTCATTTAAAATTCTGGGAAATTTGGAAGATATAATAGATATAGGAGATACTTGTTCTTTATTAGTATATAATTCTTGATAGATGTCTTCTACCCATTTCATGGTGTCATCTCCCTTTTTAGTAATAATTCCATCTTTTTTTTCTTATTGCAGATATAAATTTTCTAGCAATACCAAAATGTTATTTTACACTATTGAGACTTTTAGTTTCTTCTACAGCTTTCCTTGCTAGTTCATAGTTATACTTTCTTATATCATTTTCAATTCTTTTTCACACCATTTTACAAAATTCGAGATATTCAATCTTTTTTAATGCATCATTTTTGTATATCTTTATATTCCTTCTTTTCTTCATAAATTCTCTAATCTCAGTAAAAATTTTATTGGTCAATTGCTGCTTTTTTCTACCAACTATCTTTGTTGTAGTTTTTAAAAATGTATCAGTTATTTTCTTATTAATTTCATTCAAATTCATTAGAATGTTTCTGAAGATTAGAAATATCAACTGTAAATATTGTTTTCTTAATAATTTTTGTCTCTCTCATTTTGCATTAACATGCATCTTACATCTTACTAATCGATGATCACCTCCTGCGTTAAATTTATTAAGAACATTACAATCTTGAAATATATATTTTCTGTTAGTCAAAATATAATCCAATTCTACTATACCTTCATTTGGATGTTTCCATGTTCATTTCCTTTTAACATTTTTCTCAAAAAAGAATTCATAATATAAAGTTTTTATTTTTCTGCAAACTCCACAAGTCTATACCCTCTCTCATTTCTATTACCATAACCAAAATTACCTACAACACTTTCATCTTTCATTAGTTTACCAATTCTAGCATTAAAGTCTCCCATAACAATTATAAAATGTTGTTTACTCTTATCAAAAGCCTTTTGTACATCCATATAAAAATCTTCTACTACTTCATCACTATGAGAACTTGTTAGGGCATAAACCTGAATTATCTGCATTTGGTATCTGCTATTAAGTTGTATAATTAATCTTGCCACTCTGTCCGATACACCATCAATCTCCACAATGTTGTTCTTCCACTTTTCATTTATAATAAATCCTACTCCACTTGTATTTCCATTATTTGTGCCTTTATAGTATAGTACATGTCCACTTTTTAAATCAATTGTCTCTTCACCTTTTCTTCTAACTTCACAAAGTCCAATTATGTCCCATTTAATAAAAGACAGTTTTTTCTCTAATTCTTACACTCTTCCTTCTCTTGAAAGTAATCTGCAATTGTAAGTACCTAAATAAAAAGTCGTCATTAAATAGCAGCTTGGGTCCATATCACTACATACTGTTATAATAACAGATTCAATATCACCACATATTTCAGTCTGGCCATCACATTTTTAGAATGTTAAGAAATTTTTCTTGTACTTTTATGTTACAATGATTAATACCCATGATTCATTTCCATACAATAAATTTGGCAAATGTAATACTGTATATGAAAATGATTTCTTCTTAGAGAATACAATGTTTAATCTACTATTGGTGATTTGTTTTATCTCTTATAAATATGTTTTTTTTTTTTCAAATTTCAAGATATTTTCTCTGTGTTAAACAGAATCACATATTTCTACTTTTTGGTGTGTGGTAGTGGTAACCAGGTGGGGAGACCGACATTAATTTCCAAAGCCAACTGATGAGAGCCCTGTTCCAGAACAAAATATTATATAATGATGAAACATTTGTTGGTTCCTTCCATGCAGTGATGTAGATGATTAGCTATTTAACCATTTACATACTTTTGTGTGGCTTGATTAATCAACTTTGTTATATGTATAAACTTATTGGTCAGAAATTCATTCAAGATTCTGGAAGTAAAAGAAATGGACACAATCAAGAAAGTTTACTCTCCAGACTCTGCTGCCCTACTATTTGGCCAAACTACAGAGAACATTAAATGTATTGTTTTGACATATATTTTTATATATTATTTATATCTAAGTTTAACATCATTGAAAAAATTAAGAGACTGTAATGGAACTGGGTTGGACAGATTTTTAAAAGGGATGATAATAAATGGACAATTAAAGTTTTAAATTGGATCCCAAGAGATTGTAAAAGACCTAGAAAAAGACTGCATATGAGATAGATTGATAAAATAAGGAAGTTTACTGATGTGATATAGGACAGAAAGGCTATGAATTAGACAAACTGGATTAAACTTGGGAGAGATTTTAATCCTGCAAAGGATCAATAAAAGTTAAAAATGATGTTTTATAATTACTTACAATATATATATACACACACACTAATATAGAATCTAAAAGCTTTTTCGGTATCCCTCAAGAGAGAAAAACCTATTGATTAAAAATCAGTTCCTGAAATCATTTTCAAATTTTATTTAGATTCAAACTGCAGATCATAGGATATTAGTAATCATAATCCATAATGTGCTCTTACGTATATGTATGTATACATCCATGTTGGATTGAAGGCTTTTTGTAGAAATACCTAGTATTTTACTAGTTCTTATTGAATTTGAGATCTGAATACCTATCAGAAGAGCAATATACAGAAACTTTAGATTTCAATGAAGAATGGATATATGTTAGGAATAAAACACAAATATAATACATGAATAAGAGAACAAACAGATATCATTGACATCATAGCAAAAATTAAGAGACTGAAATGGAGATGGGTTGGACATAGTGCTACAAAAGATGATACTAGATGGATAATTGAAGTCTTAAAACTAGATCCCAAGAGATTATTTTAAAAAACACCTAAAAAGAGACCATTTATGAAATGGATGGATGAAATAGATGAGTTTGTTAGTGGGCTGTAGAGAAACAAGACTGTAAATCAAAGAAGCTATACTTGGACAAACCATTCTGCAGTAGATCGATAATACTTGAAAATGATGATGGTGATTATAGATATCTATATTCATAAATAATTCAATTTAGCTGGAAATGACCACTGTAAAGCTACAACTCAAGATGCTTAACATAAGGCTGATGAAAAGGACATACAATTTAATCATGATCTCATTTAAATGGAACGAATTCGAATTCAGTTATTTCAATTAAATCAATTTTATGAATTAAAAATAGATGTTTACAGGAAGTTAAGTGTTAAAAATAGAATGACTAGGGGATTAAAATATTAACTATTTGCTTTTTTTTTTTAATTATTTGATTTAAAAAAAAAAAGACAGAAATATTGACTAACTAAGCAATAGTAACCCGAAGATTAAATATGATACAGTGCGCGTGTGTTTGCATGTATATTATACAACTATCAATCACTGGCCAATCTGTCATCATAAGATGACTAGCACTTTCAATCAAGAAACTTTATTTGGGATATTTGGTTACAATTAAACTGTTTTCCTTATGCAATCTGCTTCACTCATTAAAAATTCACACCTACTGCATTTAATCTTTTTAAATTCTACAAATGTTATAATATTCACCATATGAACACAAGTTAAAGGATTCTTTATTTAGAAACAAGTGATACTGGATTAATAATCTAATTAAACTATTAAAAGGCATTAATTAAAAGCATTAATCTAACTTTATCATTTGCTGAAACTCGATAGCCTCTTCTATATTACTAACTTCAATCTCTCTATATATGAATTCACTCTGTTTTCGGTCAATTTTGGCAAGAGACAAAAGCTTAAAGAATACATAGATCCATTCCATGCTCGATTCTTTATCAACAAATTATTATTAATTCATGGTCGAATAAAAATGGTTTACTCTAAAAAAAATTAATTGCATATACAGTATATATAAATCAAATAAAAATATCCTACTATATTATTCTTTTTTTTATAATGGATAGAAGTAATATTTATTGTTTTATTATTATTATTACAATATTTTAATAAAAATTATGAATTATAACTGTGATAATATATATATATAAACTATAACAAACCACAAAAGTATTTTTAGCTAATTTCTTAAACTTGTTCAACTAAAGACCATTTAAATACAAAAGTGAACGTCACCAAGACATAAGATTCCCAAATTTTAACATTAGTAAGTTGTCAATTAATTATAGATATCCTATTTCTATTTATAAAAATTGCCTCTTTAATTGTTTTATTATGGTTTCTATCCTCATGAAGAATCTTAGCATTTTCAAAATCAAAAAATAGATGCTGTTATTAAATCATTATTACTCTTATTTTTTATATGTTTATATAACAATTGATGCTTTTTTAATCACTTTTCAAGACTATATATCTTGATTCACCTATATAAGCTGTGCACTTACATAAGATTTGAAAAATTATATTACTTTTTTATTTGAAAGTTATAATGTGAACACAAAATAAAACATTAAATAATTCTTTAAATATATTTTAAAGACTGCAAAAAGGGGTTTGCTGTTAATTGAAAGAAGACTGATTGATTTCTCTTGGAAGCCTTAAAGGAACTGAGGGCAAATTTCTATCTCCACTTTATACATTCTTAACATTGCAGCTGTTATTACTATGTAATTACTCATATAGTATAAAAACATGGATGAGCTGCTCACCAACATGCATTAGCCCATGGTGAGTTTATTGGTTTTTTACTTCTGAGTTTAAGGTCAAGAAACACGATGGTCTTTCTCCTCAGTTGTGTGATAAGGCAGAAAGAATAAGTGAATGAAATTTTTTTTCTAATTGATACATACAATCATGACAGATAAAAATAAATCATTGTCCTTATTCCCAGAAGGCTATAAAGTCACCAGCCAAGGCAGAAGTGGGTGGCTGAAGGCAGAGGGTGCTAAGAATCCCCTGATTGCAAACCCAGGCGGCCATTTAATGATGACTTTTTATTTAGGTACTTACAACTTGAGGTCACTTTCAAGTGAAGGAAGATTGCAAAAATTGGAAGAAGAACTACCTCATATTAAATGAGACATTACTAGACTGTGAAGTTAGAAGAAAAGGTGAAGAGACAATTGATTTAAAATGCGGATATATACTCTACTACAAATGCACACATACTCGAAGTACAAGTGAAGTAGGATTCACTATAAATAAAAAATGGAAGAACAACGTTGTGAAATTAATGGTTTATCAGTCAGAGTCGCAAATTAGTTATTTAACTTAATAGCAAATATCAAATGCAGATAATTCAGGTTTATGCCCCAACAAGTTCTCACAGTGATGAAGTAGTAGAAGATTTTTATATGGATGTACAAAAGGCTTTTGATCACAGTAAACAACATTTTAAAATTGTTATGGGATATTTTAATGCTAGAATTGGTAAACAAATGAAAGATGAAAGTGCTGTAGGTAATTTTGGTTATGGTAATAGAAATGAGAGAGGACATAGACTTGTGGAGTTTGCAGAAAAAGAAAAACTTTATATTATGAATTATTTTGAGAAAAATGTTAAAAGGAAATGGACATGGAAGCATCCAAATGAAAGTACAGCAGAATTGGATTATATTTTGACTAACAGAAAATACATATTTCAAGATTGTAATATCTTTAATAAATTCAACACATGAAATGATCATCAATTAGTAAGATGAAAGATATATGTCAATGTAAAACGACAGACAAAAATTATTAAAAAAAAACAATATTTACAGCTAATATTCCTAATCTTCAGAAACATTCTAATGAATTTAAATTAGAACTAGCAAATTGTTTTCAAATATTAATAGAGTTTGAACATGATTCAGATTTGAATGAAATTAATAGGAAAATAATTGATACACATTTAAAAACTGCAGCCAAGATAACTGGTAGAAAAAAGCAGCAATTAACTAATAAAATTTCTACTGAAACTAAAGAATTTATAAAGAAAATAAAAAAATATGAAAAAATACAAAAATGAAGCATTAAGAATGACTGAATATCTCAAATTTTGTAAAATGGCGTGAAAAAAAGTTGATAATGATATAAGAAAGTATAATTGTGGACTAGCAAGGAAAGCTATAGAAGAGAATAAAAATCTCAATAGTATAAAACAACATTTTGGTTTTATAGGAAACATATCTGCAATATGAAAAAAAAAAAGTGGAAATATTACTAAAAAGAGAGATGACATCATGAAAAGGGTAGAAGAGTTCTATCAAGAATTATATAGTAATAAAGAACAAGTACCTCTTACATCTATTATATCTTCTGAATTGCCCAGGATTTTAAATGAGGAAGTGAGACATGCAATTAAATTTATGAAGAAGGGGAAAGCTCCAGATAATGATGGAATTATATATTTAAAGAAGCAGATGAAGAAATAGAAAAAAATGTGATATTTAAAGAAGCAGATGAAGAAATAGAAAAAAATGTGACAAAGTTATATACCTAATATATAAATGATAAAGATGTATCAGATGATTGTAAGAATGCAGTATTAATATCAATATTTAAAAGAGGTGATAAAGAAGATATTAGAAACTACAGACTATCAGTCTTTCATCAATTTTATAAAAAAAAAAATTACCAAGATAAATACAATTCATCTACAAAGAACATTGGACTTCAACCAACTAAAATAACAAGATGGATTCAAAAGTGGTTTTAGTACAGTAGATCATATCCAGATATTGAGAGAAGTTATAGAAAAAACAAATGAATATGAGTTGCCATTATGTTTTGGATTTTTAGATTATGAAAAGGCATTTGATTCTATAAGCATTTCTTTATTGATTAAAGCATTGGATCAACAAGATATAGACCCAGAATATTGTTATATTCTGAAGAATATTCATAAAAATGCAACAACAACAATTAGAATACATAATGATACTAGGAAGATTAACATTGAGAAGGGTATAACACAGGGTGACTCCATATCTCCAAAACTTTTTACAGCGGTTTTTCAAGAAGTATTTTGTGGATTAAAATGGAAAGCTAAAGAAAGAAAAATAAATGAAGATTATTTAAGTTATTTAGATGTTGCAGATAATATAGTTTTTGTTTTTTGTTTTTTTTTTTACAAATAATGCTTCAGAGCTTCAGGAATGTTGCAAGAGTTATCATATGAAAGTAGGAAAGTAGGACTAAAGATAAAATGTTAAAAAAAAAAAAGTAATGTCTAATGGATTTTCTCAAAAGATGAAAATAAAGATTGATTAGGATGAGTTAGAAGAAGTTAACAGCTACAAATACCTTGGTCAGATTATTAATACAGATGGAAACATAATGGATGAAATTAATCATAGAATTAAATAAACTTGGTTGGTGTGATTTTGATAGAAATAACTTAATATTAAAAAAAAATGCCCGTGGGCTTGAAAAGGAAGGTTTTTAATAAATATGTTTTACCAGTACTTACTTATGAATCTGAGACTTGGACACTTAATAGAAGAGCAATACAGAGACTTCAGATTATTCAAAGAAGTATGGAAAGATGCATGTTAGGAGTAATAAGAAGAGATTGAAAACACATCATTGAAAGAATTAAAGACTAAAGTGGAGTTGGGTTAGATGTATTGCTAGAACAGATGATAACAGATGGGCAATTAAAATCTTAAACGGGATTCCAAGAGATTGTAAAAGACCCAGAAAGAGACCACATGTGAGATGGATGGTTAAAATAAGAAAGTGTGCAGGAGTGATGTTAAGAAGGCTAGAGATCAGAGAAAATGGATTGAACTTGGAGAGTCTTCATCCTGCAGTGGAATGATAATAGTTGACAATGATGATGATAATTTTTTTAAAAAAATTAACTTGAATATTTGATACATATGGAATAGAAATCCATTTTTATCAGTAATTTAATTCACAAAGAATCCTCCACAGTATTACTCTATCTACTGCCAAAAATAAACAATAATAATTGTTATAAAGTGAATGTAAGCAGATAGTTACTAATTAATCAAATTTAAAGTATGAATAAATAATAAAGCCAATTATCATTCAACTCGTGAAAATAGTAATATACCAAACATGTTTTACATAAGAGGAAATACACAATTAAGTTATTGTCCAATGTCTATTCAATTAAAAACCCTTAACTAATCAAATGACCATTTCTAATTGGACATTTGACTTCTCATCTGGTCTGAGAAAAAAGCTCAATAATGACAAACACCATTTCAATCCAACCAAACACTATAAATACATGATTTGTTTGAAAGTTCATTTAAATGATTCCTCAGAATCTTGGTATTTATTATCTTAATAATATGTTTAGACTTGTTGTTATGTGTTCTGCTCAATGGTCAATTTTCTTGTTATTTCATAATTAGTAGGAGATTAGTCAATTTCAATCTGGTTTATAATATTTAAATTTCATGCAAATTCTAATATTTATTTATTTAATTTGAATAGCAATGAATTATCAACGTAAATGTTGTTTAAAAGAGATATCCTCTATGTAATTTAATATTATTTCATAATTAATATGACAAATTTAGATCTACTTTATATATCAATTCTACTTCTAAATTTATCATTTGCACGCTTTGGGCCGGTTGTTGATGGTGTCGCAGCGCCATCTGACGGCGGCAGTATGGTCCCTCACAACTGCCATTAAGGAATTATACTGTGCAAATCTAATATTTATTAAATTAATTTAGATATTTTTACAAGTATATTTTTGATTTTGAATTAACATTTTTCCTAATCAAATGGCATCATAGTAGACTATGGGCTTGAAATGAATTACTAATTATATGCATTTCAATATATTATTAAACAAACATCCTATTTTAAATGTACATCTGGAAATTAATTAGGTATACTGTATTTATATGATTAGTTATTCAAAAAGTCACATGACAATGGAGCATAGTAGGGATAGACTGACTTCCTCTAAACTGAGCACTTGCTTTATTTTTGTAACTGATCTTGGATCCCTTAGTAGGTTAAAGAATCAGTATTTAGCCATTATTAGATAATGATCATTATAAAGCACTTTGTAGGAGTCAGTAAATGTGCTTGCCAGAAAATTACTTAACATATATGTAAACCATGCTTAAAATAAAACAATACAATATCAGAAATTTGTTGTCAAGGCAACAGTCAGATAATAAATGGAAATCCAATGGAAGTCCACTAATTCATTAACTAAACGTTGCCTTGACAACAGATTTCTGATATTCTATTGGTTTATTTTAAGCATTGGTTGTGATGATATAATTTAACTATGATATCCAATTAGCTATATGTATTTATAGTTTAATATATATATATATGCAGACATACATTTACTATTTTTAAAAAAACCACCTAATCTTTATCCATAAAATAATTTTCCATATTGACTTTCAAAAACACCACGCCATTATTTATGTAGGCAATTAAGTTTTATTCTTTCTTAAATTATATTCCTAATCAATGTTTATATCTGGAATACCAAATTTCAACAAATGTAATAATATCTATCTGAAAAGACTGAGTCAACAAACAAATGTTTTGATGAGTTTCAAGAAATCCTGCTTTAGGATAACAATCTTTACACATATAAAAGAGAGGCTTTATCTTGCTTAATCTCACCATTGTTATTATTAACTTTAGTTTTCGGCATAAAAAATTATATTAATGTCTGCAAATCATTTCTTTAATTTATTATCATTCAAATGTTTGTTTTTTATTCTTACACATACAACTTTATAATTTAAATAAATAAAAGATTTCAATTTTGATAAAAGTTTCTAATCGCACAAAATGATACCAATAATATAAACCATTAATATCATTACAATAAATATCAAAAAATGAAACATACCGCTATATCAAATTTTAAACAACTACTAATTATATAACAAAGTGCAGTATATACAAAATATACTATGTAAAAACATTGAAAGCTAAGCCAATCTATAATTACCCTTATATTTAGATAGTGATATGAGTTTTGTTCCTTGTGGACACTTTCTTAATGAAATATTATTATTATGGTGAGGGCGGTGTATTAATGACTAAAACATATTGAGCAGTATATTGGTGATAGCTTAGCAGTGTAAGTTTAGCATGTCTCAATGGAAAAGTCAAATAAAATGTAAAAAGAGCTAAGACCCTACTTATAATAAAAGTAAGCTGCTACAACCTTAAGTTAATCCTCATTTAAACAGCATTAAACTAAAATGAAGGTAGTAGGTGAAACATAATAACAGGACCTGAATTCATTTTATCCATCAGCAGTTGTTGTTATTATTCTTATTAGTGATAGTAGTATCAGTAGTTGTAGTACATGTAGCAATATCATTTTTGATGATAACTATTGTCATTTAGGTGTTTTAATTGATTCAAGATTATCTTGGTCAAGCCATATTGCCTACTTATACTCCCAGTTATGCAAAATTACTATTTTATTATCTAGTGAAATTCTTGTCTAGATCTCCTTTGATGACTATTTATTTTGCATGTTATCAAAGTATATCGTGTTATGATATCTCCATTTGGATTGGTTATACTGATTATTCACCATCATCATTATATACTTTATAAAATATCATGCATATTATATTTGGTAGACTTAGATTGATTTCTGTGTATGATATTTATAATTATTTGTGTATTGTCTGTTGTTACATTTTTATTTGGAAAACAGTTGTAGGCAATTTTGAAACTTTGATTATTGTATTATTTGTAATCATATTTATTATTACTATTGTTGTTTTAATATTTGTATGTAATATACTTGAATAATGTGTAAATATTCTTTTTTTTTAATTTTTGTATGTATGTAATTAATTTCTATATATATTCCCTATATTCATAATTTATTCTTTGTATCAATCTTTGTAAGATTTTCTCTATATGATTTTTTTTTTTTGCTTAGATGATCAATGTATATATTTATTATTATACATATATATTGTAATTAATATAATAACTCATGAATAACTCCTTCTCCAACTACTTATTTGGAGTTAATATTTCTTATATATATATAGTATATTTAATAAAAATAAATAAGTAAATTATTACCATTCCCTAGAGATGAATTTTGCCATAATTTGATAAATCAATCTGTGAAATACAATTGTGCCCACATATTAAACACACTCAATATTTAACTCCAAGAAAAAAAGTCAAAATAATAATGAGTATCAAACTCTCCATCTAGTAGTGACACCAAGTGCAAGTCTTTGTAATTAATAGATGAAGGAAAGTTTGTGCATAAAATCCCTATCTAGTTCCTGCTCATCCAACATCCCCAGACTAGATTCTAGCTTTACCTAAGGTCTAGGTGCAGTGCTCTCAAATCCAAGAATTCTCACTGGTAAAAGCCACAAGCTAGAAATTAGTTTGGGGATATTGGATGAGTAAGCACTAAATAGGATTTCTTTGCACTAACTTTCCTGCATCCATTGATTATAAAGGCTTGCATTTGGTGGCACTACGGTATGGAGAGTTGGGCACTCTTATTAACAGTATGGGTAAGCATATGAAATGGTGATTATGTGATGTTTTGATGGTTTAATAATAATACTCTAGTGATGAAATCTGCAATAACTTTACAACCTATAAATATATGCAAAATATAGAATGCAATTATCCATTAATCTGTTTATATGATATTTTGTAATGCTGTCTTTTAATTTCCTCCATGTAAAAAATCTAGGCTTCACTATATCTTCTCACTGTAAAACAATCAACCCTGCACTTCTTTAGAATGTCTAGGAAGTCATGCGCAAGTTCATTGTAACACACTATTTTTGCAAGTCTTCTACTGGCTGATCATTTCCCATGCCCAATCCAAAGAAAATGTGATTTTACAAGAATCAATTTTATAATATCACATCTAGCAACTTGAAGAATATATTAACTGGTCTGATGATCTTATCAATGTATTTTTAAATTGTGGAACATCCTTAAATGAAGCGTTTCTAATGCCTTTATGTTACAATGATAGGGTGTCCCAAATCTCACCTCCATACAATAAATTAAATAAAACAAAAGCTCCATATACAGTTATCTTATATGTATATTCACACATACACAAATGAATTTATATCAATGTTCTGTCCCCAAATGTATATATATATTCGTTATGTCCAAATTAAAAAATATATAATTCTAATACTTCTTTGTCTATGCATATATATAAATGCATTATACAGAACTACGTACATGTACACAAATACATACACGTTTATATATAATCAAAATTATCCCAAATTCAGAATTTATACTTTTAATGTTTACGTTTATATATATAATACCCTATAGAATAGCATACTTTTTATAAAATATAAAAATCAATTTAATTATAGAGAAATGTTTCGGTACAATGGAATATCTTTCCATTGTTAGGACTTTGTTGTTTCCCACAACATCAAAATTATTAGCAATTTAGATTTATTCTTTCTTTCATGGTAAACGTCACCTTTGTAAGACGTAATGAAATTAAATCTAAAGTAGATACAATAGAAATTCTTATTGTTATTAGGAAATTTTGTTTTAAAACTTTAGCAAGATATCATTCAATACCAAGTCTGTATTCGTATCAGAAAACAAACATGAGCATAAATATTCAGCAGTATATATATGAGTGAGGAATTACACACACAAGTGAAAAAAAGTACACTTCATAAACAAATTAATTGCATCTTAATAATGTAAAGACCCAAACTTTATTATATAGTTCTAAAATTGAAATCCTGGAATAAATTGTTAAGAAATGATGATGTTCTCCCTTGTTGTGGCAATAAGATGATGATGATAAGATGTTCTCCCTTATTTGTGGTATCCTACTGCTTAGCTACTTTACATGTCTTCAGCAATGGTATTCTATTGCTTAGCTACTCTACATGTCTTCAGCAAAGACTTAATGCAGTGAAGCCTAATAAAAAGATGATTGATTATTTCTCCAAGATGCCTCAAATACAATCTCTGTATTAATGCATATTATGTAGCAACATAGGTTAGTTATTTATCACAAAAATGTTAAGATGCCTCCGAATCTGAATCACATGTTACGATATTAAATGTGATAACATGTTTTGTATCTTCATAATTGTCTTCAATGCTCTGTCTCTCATTTCGTGACTTAGGGCTTTGCTATCATACGCAGTGTGAATCATTTGAAATATTTTTGCAGCTGTTTTGCCCAATTTAAAACAAAATTTAATGCTAAGATATTATTCCATTATGAATTAAGGTATGAAAGATATTGTCATATTTCATGTTCTAATTCATAATCTAGATAAGCTAATAACTTAAAGTTTTGTGATGATTGGCTAAACTATATTGCTGTGTAACACATGCTGATTCAAAGGTGGCATGCATGCAGCCTTGAGAAAAGGCCAGTCGCCCTTTCACTGGGACACCTTGTGTACATAAGAAGTTTGATTCAAATTTAAGAGATGAAAATGTTAAAGTTCCTCAATTGGAGGAATTAAAAAGGAAAGGGCGGGGGGACTTGTCTTACATATTAAATGCTGGTCTTTGCATGTCATGTGACTTTTTGAACAAGTATTGGTCAATACAATAAGTATTATACTAGAGCTATAAGACTAAGATGTTAAAACAAATTGTGTTAAGAAAGTGAAAAACGATAGATTGTGATCATTATATTTTGTTCATGGTATTGTGGCTACATTGTCTTCAGGTAAATATTTAACATACACACAAACAAGAGTAGTTTGTTGCAAAGGAAATATAAAACCTGTCTTATAAATTAAATGAAATTATTGTGACTGTGTATTCATGCTTAATATGTGAATGTCATATGATTTTATGAACAATTAGTGGTCAATAAATAAATAATGCAACATTCTTGGGATACAGATACAACAGCAAATAAAAAAAAAGAAATTAAAAGAAGGTGAAAGAGCAATGGAAAGAAAGCATGACTAACATAAAAAAAGAATGTTATGAAAGAAGTAAAATACCTAAAGTAGAAGAGAGTAGACACATTGTAAGATTAACAACTATCAATTAAGTGGATACCAGTTAATGGGCAGAGAGAAAAGAAAATGATGTAGCAAGTCAGAAAAAGTGCATAATTCATACCATTTTTGAAATATAGAATGAGATGCAGATTAATATATATGGACCAGGCACTAGTTTGGTAGTAATACAATGACTAGAAATATACAAATATAAACAGACATATAAATACATAGATATAATGTATTGCAATGCTATATTAAATATTCATTCCTTTTCAGCAGTGGTTTTAAATTTAATAAAACAATGTATCATTTTTTTATTACACTATTTAATGTTATATGTAATTTCAAGGTACATGAATCATGACTCCAACTCTGTCTCTTCCTGTGTCTGAATAAATTCCAACCAATCAACCATTCTGATTATTATATCATTAATGAAAATTTGCAGTTTACAATGCTTTATTTTAATTGGTGGAGGAGTTAGATTTATAACTATATAATATTTAAACTAAAAAAAAAAAGTATAAATCCATTTTAAAATACATATAAACAAATGAAGCTAAATAAAACTGAGTAAATATAAAAGTAAATAAAAACATTTGCTTTAAAGACTATGTCTGTATAATGTCTATCATTAATGTCTTTCTTTTTTTATTTACTCATTATATTTATAGTTAATATTTCCTCATTAATTCCACTAGCTAACTATCAATAAATACTCCTCACATATTATGACAAAGGTATTTCTACCCTATAATCAAAACATTTTCCAAAAAGTTCACAACTATTATAACACCCACCCTGTGTCCATTAACCTGTCCTAAGGCTGAGAATTACCTTATCAACCTAATGTGATTTAATATAAACAAACCAACACAAGAATAAAAGAAAAACAGTACTTGATAAGCTTATCAAAATAATAATAAGAATTCATATTCAATATATATATATAAACTTTTGTTACCTACATGTATAAATAAAAATTCCATTAATTTGTTAATATTTTGTGAAAAGTGTTTTAATAATAAATTATATAACTAAAAAGGAAAAATATATTACAATTTATGTTATATTTGTGGGATTTAACAATGCTTACCTATGGATCTAGAACTTGGACAATTAATAGAAAAATAATACAGATAATTCAGACTATACAGAAAAATACGATAATATGCACATTAAATAAGAAAAATACATGGGCAAAAGGACAAACAAGTATAATTAAATTCATTGAAAAAATTAAGAGGTTGAAATTGAGATGGATGGATATGATGCTAGAAAAGATGACAACAGATAACTGAAGATTTAAAATGAATCAAAAGATTGTAGAAAAAAACACTATAATGAGATAGATGGAAAAGATAAGGAAGTTTTCTGAAGGGATGCAGAGAAGAAATGTTATGGATTGAAGATGCTGAATTGAACATGAAAAGAATCATTCTGTAGTGAACTGATAATTATTCAAAATAATGATAATTCTTAAATATTATGATCAAAAGCATATACTAAAATTTACTTTTGAGATTTGAAACTTTGACATATTCCATTGATAGAACAGCAGATTTAATCAAATAAGATTCAGTCAAAACTGTATGAATGATATTCATATAGTTGGATGCTAGGATGAACTGAACTATCTTTGCAAGAAATTACGAACAAATCAGAAATAGATTACACTGGAAACCTTTAGTCTATTATATTCAATTTATGAACCCAGAGCCAAAAAAAGATAGTCAATTGTGAGTTTTACCTTAATTCACTGGATCAAAATTCTCACCCACCTACCCCAATTCACCTCACTTAAGACTCAATTGTTTTCATTCATTTTCCGCTAGAAATTGTAACCAATGTGAAACTAAGAAAAATATAGAATAAGCCTATAACTTGCTTTATGGTCAATAAATCTAAGCAGAAAGAAACATTTACTAATTTTTAAAATGATTTTCCTTTTTGTAGATTTATCATTAATGTATTTGTTATTGGTCATTGAGTTTTCAATTCATTCTTTTCTTATGTGAAATTCTTCTCCACCTTCACCAACTCTTGATAAGTTTGAAATATCAGATAGTGGTTAATTTTGAATTTGTATTTCTACTTTGGGTTTATCAATCTGTAACTCCAACTGCCTGTTTGGATTAAATTTATTCTTTAAAACATGATCATTATTAATTACATGCCAAGCCCTCAGTAGTTTAGCATAAAGGGAAGTTGGTGAACTCATTGTTGATTCATAAAATAATGTTTCTGGAATTGAAACTTGGCTTGCCACTTCTGATGCTCAAATATCATATGACTTTTAAGCAACAAATCATTATATTATTTTGCTTTGTACAGTTGAATACAGCATATTGTGGTGGGTTATTAAACTGAAGGTTCTTAGATCACTTCTGCTCATCACATGGCTTCCCAATCGCATAAAACACTTTATTATTTTTACTTATAGCTACCAAAAAGTCTTCTATTTAGGTCACTTATTTAACATATCCATTTCTTGCTCTATTCTCCAAACACCCATTATCTATATGTTATGCAGCATTATCCCAGCAGTGGAATGATGAGCTCCTAAAGTTTCTTGAATTTCATGCTTGAATGTCATATGATGTTCATTGAATTATTTTCACTTTATTTACTTAAAAACATCCTTCTAACTCTCTTCCAATTATTTCCTTATTCATTACAATATATTGTTATGATACCTCTAACACTTAATACATATTCTATCTCTCTTTCAATTATTTCCACATTCCTTTACAGTATATTGTCATGATATATGTAGGACTAAATGCATATCCAATATTAATCCGTTCCCATTTGAATAATCACATTTCTCTTTCAACATTTCTAAAAATCTAAGCTTATCCTTCTAAATTACACCTTCCACACTTTCTCTAAATTCAACTTCTAAAGTCTCTAATCTTTTCTCTGCCTTTTTGTTATCAGCCAGATCTTTGCTCAACGTAAGTCTACATTTCCAACCAAACAACCAATCACAAACTTTCTTTTGAAATCAAATTTCAGAGGGCCGTAAAATAACTTCCTGTATTTAACTTTCAATTGCTACAATCTGTCAAAGAAACAATATATATCACTGAGAAATTAATTAGTAGCATTCAATACATTATTACAGCCATTTTAAAGGTTGTATATGTATTTTATTAATAAAAATAAACTACCATTTCCACATTTAATCAATAAGACATCACATGATTTACAAAATATCTCATGGATCTTTTCTTACACATTTTGGTAACTTAGCAATTTTCTTCCAATGGCACTACATATATATCTTTAACTGATGATTTCTGGTTTAGCATATGTCTATTGGTGATTATTTATCTTTTCCACAAGTGTGTGATCATGTGTATCAGTTATATGAGATAGTTGGATCGTTGATGGGGGCTTGAAAGTCTGTGTTCAAATTCCCTATATTTATACCTTCAAGTATAAGTTTTGGATAGGGCAGCACAGGATTTATTAAGTGCTTTGGCATCTATAAATTACTAAAACTTATACCAGATAGTATAGATGTGGAAAGATTGGGAAGAAATTTTCTAATTTCCATATTTAAAGAAATTTTAAAATATATAAATTTTACGAAATTATTTAAAAAATGAAACTATTATTTGTCTGAAGTTTGTGATGATGGCATATTAGATGTGATACACATATTATCATATGAAACTATTCTTGTTAATCATTGGATACATAATTTTTCCATAACTTTTTGGCCCATTCAAGATAAATTGGTTTATTTACTTTACAAAGACCTCTCATTAAAAATATTAAAAATGCAAACAGTTTTTCAAAGAAAAATAACATTTACCTTATGATTAAAATTCAGTACAAGTTTAAATTTATTACACAATATTACATGCTGGGGTTAGATACTGCACACAATAAATATACTGAAAATTAAACTATGCACAATATCTCTGAATCTAACAATACTAAAAAAGTAGACGAGTGTTCATATCACTATGACACATGCTTTAAACTACAAATGTATTGTATACAAGTGATTCTTTGAAGGTGTTCACATCCCCATTACACATGCTTTAAGAACTGTATTGTCTAGAAGTGGTTATAGCCCCATGATACATGCTTTAAATTAACTGCATTGTCTACAAGTGATTCTTTGAAAATGTTCATATCCCCATGACATGCTTTAAATTAACAACTGTATTAACTACATTCTTTGGCTGTTTCACATCTCCATGACACATGTTTTAAATTAACAAGTGCATTGTCTACAAGTAATTTTTTAAAAGTGTTCACATCTCCATGCATTGGTACCCGAGAGGTCAGTGCAGCTGCCTTGCAAGTAGTGTCTTGCAAACAGTTGTCGTGGGCTCGCTTCCTGGCCGATGCTTTGATATATGGAAAAAAAAATTAATAACTGTATTGTCTACAATTAATTCTTTGAAAGTGTTCACATTCCCATGACACATGCTTTAAATTAACAACTAACCAATTTATATACTGGTATGGCATATTGGCATATAGTAGTTGAAGGTCCATCTGAACTGAAATGTGATCTACTTCCAATCTCCTAAAGGATTTAAAAATACTAACCTGAGTTTTCAGCAATATTTGCTGCCGCAACAGAAATCTCTTCCTAAGCATTTTAAAAATCAGTTTTGCTTTAGTTTATAAATGAAGCTGACTGATTGTAATTATTTGATGTTTCTTAATCTTCCATTTCCCCCAATTAAATGTGGATGAAATATAATTACTAAAACTTAATGAATGACTTGATGCTTCTACCCAAATAAGTTTGAAGTATAGTGAATAGCACAATCATTTTGAGTTAGAGTTCAAATCATGTGGAGTTTGGGCATTTTTTCAGGAATCTAGATAGTAGCTCAAATTTGTCATTTTTCGCCAGCAATTTTTAAAGTTCAAGTATTCTGTGGTGAGTCGATCAAATGTAATTAAAATCTATCTTTAAAGGTTTACTGAGTGGACGTTAAATAATAAACTATCCTCTTTTCCATGGAGAAGCAGCAGCCCTGAGCAATTAGCTAAATTATAAGACTAGTGACTAGTGGGTGTACGCGCTAAAAGTACATGAATCCATTCCAAGCTGAAAAAAAAAACTGTACTAAAAAAATCAATGATATCAGTTAATAATAATAATAATAATAAAAATTTTTGTGTCTAAAGCTGTCAATATGGTGCTAAAGTACACTTGGCCTCGAGTATCTGGCCAAAAGAGAAATGTTTGTAAAACTCAAATTTGTTAAAATTGAAAGGAATAAAATATAAATGTCTTGGAAATGCACAAATGTATGTATATATAATGTTGGTAATAAATAATATATATATATACGAATGCTTGAATACATTAACAATTGCTAATAAGTCGCTGAAATTTTCGTAAAACTCAATTTATTCAATATTCGAGAAATGAAATACATATATCCTAAAAATGTGGTACTAAATATGTGTGTATATCATATATTTGGATTCCAAACACAAGTAATATATACAGTAAAGCTGATAATAAATATTTAATATACGGTATACATATATTGAGTGATTGTATGTATACATTAATAGTTTTTTTTTTTCTCATGTGACATAACATCAGCCGGGAAGCGAACCCGCTAACCCGGGACAACTGCTTGTAAAGCAGCTGTCGCTGACCTCTCGACCATCAATGCTTGACAATTGCTGAATTTTTCGTAAAACGCAGTTTGTTCACATAAAGAGAAAAATACATATAACTTAGCGTTGTTCTAAGTATATAGGTATACATACACCCCCACACACATATAATAAGTCTAGGAATAAATATTTAATATACGTATTTACGAGTGTTGGAATTAAATACGTCTTAGAAGTGTTTTTTAAGTATGAGTGCTAATAGTTTGCTGAAATTATGTCAAAACTCAATTTGTACAAATTGAAAGATATATATATTCTAGAAATCTGTTTTTATGTATGTATATGCATACCGATGTACATATACATAATAAGACAGATAATAAATATTTGTTTATATATACGAGTGCTTATATATATTACCTTTCAATATATTGCTGTAATTTTCATAAAACTCACGTCTTAGATATGTATTTCTGTGCATGTGTAGATGTGCATATATATACATCCATACAAAGTTCCACATAAATGTCATGTAATTTCATGATTAATTTTATAGGGTTTTTTTTTTTTGTAGTATAATGTTTTGATGCTTCTCCGAGCTACTTGGGTCAATAGTGAAGTTAATTTCAAACAAGTTTGCAATTTGTCAAAAATTAAAAAAAAAACTTCCTGATAATTGTCTTAATTAATTTGTTAAATAACTTGATATGAAGGAAATACTATTGTTCTTCATTATAAAATAATGCCATTAATTTTTAATTTGATATGACAACTTAAGTAACAGTTCCATTTTTTATTATTATTATTTACGGATCTTCTAGTTGTCGTAATTAATATTTTACAAAATGCATAACTATAAAATGTGTCTGTGTAAGCGAACACAAGGAGGACTTACAGTGTAGTGGTTAACACATTTGCTTGTCATGCTTTCGACCTGATTTTGAATTCGGTAGAATAGAACTTTTAAACAGTTGAGACTGTCCAACTACCCCCCCCCCCCGTTATCCAATCAATACACAATCTGTATAGCCATCTAACTGTTGATCAGTAAATTGGTATTGAGCTATTCTTAGCTAGATAAAAGAAGGGGGTGTAAAATAATATATTTTAATAAATAAAAGAAGTAATACGTGAATGACTTGATTACTTGGGAGTTCATAAAAAGTTCAAGTACTGAAAAAGATAAAGTTATTGTTTTAACCTGTGGACTTATGCTCCAGAATGATCTGATTTTGAATCCAGTAGAGATAATAGAACTTTTAAGCAGTTGAGAATTTCCAACTAAACGTCCCCCCACCTCCCATTTTCCAATCAATGTAAATCTATATAGCCATCTAACTTGATCAGTAAATTGGTATTGAGCTATTCTTAGCTAGGTAAAATGGACAACGAGTGTAAAATAATATCTTTTGATAAATAGTTTTACTTCAATGGCATATATAAATCTATAAGCGTGTTGGGCATGGACAAAAAAGCTTTTAATTTAATTGAGTACTAAGCTAGGAACTTTTGGGAGATATGTACTCCCATATTCATAACTAAGTGTATAGTGAGAAAATATCTATACTAAATGTAATATGCAAATCCATGTAAATCTGAGTGCATAAATTATAACGTCCATTTTCTCGATATGAAGAAGCAGGCTTCTTTTCTATTAATTGCAGTGAGGTTACTTTCTATGTAGCAAGCCTCTTTAATTTTTACATTTTGCATCATTTCTCTCAGTACAAACAATACTCACTGATGATGGTTGAAAAACATGGCCAGAGATTTTTCTCATGTTCGGCAAATATTGAATTGCCCTCTGCCTTAGTTTTGGTTTTATTATATAAGTATTTGTGCTGAGATAGTCTAGTTGCAATATTTGCCTTGGTTTCACTGTAATAATTTATGCACTCAAATTTATATGGATTTGCATATTACATTCAGTATAGATATTTTATCACTACATGCCTAGCTATGAATATGGGAGTACATATCTCCCGAAAGTGCTTAGCTCAGTACTCAATTAAATTAAGTTTCTTTGTCCATGTGTAATACACTTATAGATCTTTTGATAAATAAAAGAAATAATAAGTCAATGGCTTGATTACTTAGAAATTCATAAAAAGTTCAAGCACTGGAAAAGATAGAGTTATGGTTGTAATCTGTGGACATCGAGTTATGGTTGTAACCTGTGGACTTATGCTCCAGAATTTGCCATTCTATCACTGCACTAAACCATGCCAGACATCTTCATTATTATCCCATGATGAAGAGGTTTTACCAGCATTGACCCTATATGTGGTCTGTGTGCTCGTGAAGATGAAACCATAGACCATATTATACACCGGTGCCCAAGACTTAAAACACTGAAAGATATAATTATAATCAATTCCAACATAAGACCTGATATGATTTTCTCACTTGAAAATGCCATTCATAATGGGTTTTTTTCAATAATAAGGCTTTCTACCTTTGTCCTTTATTCCATATGGATAGTGAGATGCAAAACTCTCATGGAATTACCCCCGCCACAAATCATACCATTGTTTTATCAAACGCTCAAAAAAATCAAGAAACGTGACCAGCTCCTGGCCTCCAGTAAAGTCTTTGATGACACCTGGTCTTTAACTGCTCTTTCCTTTTTCTGATTATCAACTCCCACCTACCCAGCATTATAGAATAGGAAATTCTAAAAGAAAATATTCATGTTTATATAAAAAATGCTTATTCCATTAAACAAGTTCTTAGAATCTCTTCACTATACTTAACCACATAAGAGTATAACAATTGTACTCTCATAACAAAATCTAGCCAGATGACAAATAGAACATTATACAATCATATTATTGTACAATTTATTCATTTATCTATCCTTTATTAGTATGTAATCACTATTTATTGTGAATAAAATTTTTGTTGAAATGAAGTATTGGTGATGTTTTTTGCATAAGTAGTTATTTCAAATTATTTTATCTTCATTTACATTTAAAAAAAAACTGAATTTATATAGAAATTAATCAAAAATCCATCACATAATTTCCTTTTCTTTATGCTTACACGAGTTGTTAAAACAGTAACAAAATGTTTTCCCAAAATAGCGCCACCTAGTAGAGCAAACTCTAGTAATAAATTGATACTAGAAAGTTATTCATCATAATCTCGATCCAATGCTTTTCCATCCAATATCCCTAGATCAGTCACAAGCTAGAAACTAATCTGGAGCTATTGGATAGGAAAGCACTGGATAAAGATTTTGTTACACAATTAACTAGCATCAATTGAGTACTTGAGCTTGCACTATTGTGTAGGGAAAAAAATTGCTATTGTTTTAATCCAAAAGCTTTTACAGATTTGTGAATTTTTTGGATTTCAGCAAGAAATCTTCTTCCCCTTATTTCAAAACCACACACTGCTGAAAACTTTAATAACATTGATTTTACTATTTATAGTTTGTCTTTATTCAAATACTTTTTGAGTAGTCTGTTAAATTTATTGTATTAGTAACAATATAATACTATGGTGCAGAATACGCTTCAATTATATATTAGCATAAAATTTTATTTAGCAGTAATTAAAATATCAAAACACCACATGATCACCATTTTATATGCTTACACATGCTGTTAATAAGAGCACCAATCTCTCCATACAGTAGGGCCACCCCTTGGTGGCCCTACTGTATGAAGAGTTATGTAAGGAAGAAATAGAAAACATTAGGCATTTGTTAATTGAATGTAAATGCTTGAAAACAGAAAGGGTACATATAATGAAGTTATGGGAAAATAAATATGAAAAAAGTGAATAAACAGAAAGTAGATTGGTTTTTATGCTGGGTTTGGAAAAAGTTAAGGGGGATTTAGATATAAAGGCTGTAGAGTTGACAAAGATTATGTTGTGGAAAATGGGATGGAGCAGAATATGGGAAAAATTAGACTGGGGAATGCTGAGAGATTCTTGACTTCGTTTAAGAAGAAGCTATAGTACATCACATCACATTACACTCTCCCAAATATTCAGAAAATGAATTGACCTGCCTGTCTGTATTTAGAAGAGTATATATTAATCAAGATGAAAACAAGCAAGTAGCAAGATATATTTTTAATTTTGACTATCTATTATTATTTTTTGTAAATTATTAAAAAATATATATTTTTTTTCTTTCTCAATCTATTTTATTTTACAGGATTATATATATATTTGGTATGTGTCTTGTATTTTATATGTATGTATGCCCTATGTCACGTATTTTGTTTGTATTGTATTTGAGTGAAATGAAGAGAGCAATAGAAAGACTACAAAGAGGGATAGAGATACCATTAATAGGTGGCAAGAGAGTATATACATTGTCGGGTCTTTTTTTTTTTTTTTTTTTTGCAGATGATGTCTTTTTTATGCAGAAAGAAGGGAAGATATGAAAGTTATGCTGAGGACATGTGGAAGGGTGATTAAATTTAGTGAAGAAAAATCAAATATAATGATGGTGAATACTGGAGGAAAAGAAAACTCTTTTTTCTTATTGGGGGATATAAAGTTAAGTGTGGTGAATAGATATAGTTATTTGGGAATCATCTTGAGTAATAAGAAAAATTGCTGGGATGAATGGGAGAAAAAATTGATAAATGAAGCAAAAAAAAGAAAGGGATTGATAAAGAAATTAACAGTGTTTTCATATAATAAATATGATGTAGCTAGAATTGTATGGAAGGGAGTGGCAGTAGCAGGATTAACATACGGCAATGATGCATTATGTGTTAGTAAAGGGGTATTAGATTACTTAGAAAAAGTACAAAGGGAAGTAGGAAGACATGCATTAGATGCAGAGGTGTAGACAGCAAAGGAGGCAATTCAAGGAGAAATGGGATGGTCAAGTTTTTATATGAAGGATGCAAAAAGAAAATTGAAAATGTTCGGTAGATTGCAGTTTAAGGATAATAAAAGAATAGCCAAAATAGTATTTAATTGGGTTACAAGTAAAGGGCAGGCAACAAGATGGGTGAGAAAGGTAATGCAGTATGCAGAAGATTTGGATAAAGAATTTATGTCAGTATACTTGTATAAAAAAGTGGGATTATTGTGTAAGGAGGTTTGTTGAGTGTTATAGCGGTAAGGAGTGGGATAGAAGAATAGATGCATTAATAAAGAATAGGGAATTGGAGAGATGGAGAACTAGTATGGAGAATAAAATGAGTTTAAATATATATAAAAGTAAATGGAACATTGGGGGTGAGTTAATTTATGATAATAGTAAGAAAAGTAGTTTATTGTTTAAGGCTCAAACGGGATCTTTAGCAACAAGGGAATATACACATAAATGGGAAAATATGGGTGATTTAGTCTGCAAGTTGTGTAAGGAAGGCATAGAAAATATTAGGCATCTGTTACTTCAATGTAAATGCTTGGAAGAAGAAAAGGTACAAATAATGAAGTTATGGAAGATTAAATATGAACAAAGGGATTATACAGAAAGTGATTTATTGGTTTTTATGCTATGTTTGGGAAAAGATAAGGGGGATTTAGATATGAATGTCATGGAGTTGACAAATATTATGTTGTGGAAATGGGATGGAGCAGATTATGGAAAAACTTAGGGTGGACAATGGAAAGAGAAGGTAAAGTGGCTAACAGGTTTCTCTGGGCATACCTACTGAGAGATTCCTGACTCCATTTAAGGAGAAGTCACAGTGCATCACATCACATCACATACTTGAACGGGATCTTTAGCAACAAGAGAATATACATGTAAATGGAAAAATATGGGTGATTTAGTCTGCAAATTGTTTAAGGAAGGCATAGAAAATATTAGGCATCTGTTAATTGAATGTAAATGCTTGAAAGCAGAAAGGGTACAAATAATGAAGTTACGGAGGAATAAATATGAACAGAGGAATAAATATGAACAAAGTGATTATACAGAAAAAGGGTTATTGGTTTTTATGCTGGGTTTGGGAAAAGATAAAGGGGATATAGATATAAAGTCATAGCGTTGACAAAGAGCATATTGTGGAAATGGGATGGAGCAGATTATGGGAAAACTTAGGGTGGGTAATGGAAAGGGAACGTAAAGTGGCTAACAGGTTTCTCTGGGCATAGTTGCTGAGAGATTCCTGACTCCGTATGCATCACATCACATCACATTACTCTTATTAATAATTAAAACGATAAATCAAAATAATTTGTAATTCTGTTGGATTAGAGAAGCTCTGGATTAGTGGTGTTTGAATCAATGATAAACTCCTGTATTACACATATTTAACTGTAGAATATTTATCTTCTAATATGTCTACAGATTCTGCTTCTATTGCTAGATTTTCTTTTATCTAATGACCCTCTTTTAACACCTCATTCCAAATTAATCATTTTTATATCTAATAATGAGACAGCAGTAGTGATATTCTTATGAGTTACACAGGAGGTCATGTAAGACTTGAACATCCCAGTTCAAAATTGAACATAACAGTCACATTATTATTATTTAATAGATGGATTTTTTGTGGATGGTTTAACTGTTAATAAAATATCGTTAAGGGAACCTGTGGAGATCCCAACCAGGAAACAGTGGTTTTATTAAGACCTGTGCTTCTGCCACTGATATATGACAGTCAGTAATTGGATTAAATTTTGACAGTCCCATTCAAGGGACTAAGCTGACAACTTTAGCTCACAGGTCCACTATTCAATGATGGAGCTCAAACTATGCAGTGTCAGATAGTAGTAACCATCTTTTTTGAATAAAAGTCATTATGGGGACAGTGGTCCTGTTAATCATTAATATGTGACAATACAAAAAATATTCTCCTACTCAATGTTTGAAGAATAGACTTTCATCAGCAGTTATTATCATCATCTATTGTTCTTGGAAACATATAAAATAATTGTAAGAAATAATCATAAAAAGTTGGTGATATGAATCATCTTTCGTCAAAGCGAGATATAACTATTACAAAACCACATTAAAAATAAATTCCTATCCCAAACATATCAATTCATAATTTGACGCGATGCGATGTTCATCCTTTAGAAACAAGCGCCACCTGTGCTATATTTTAACAGTTTCTAACCACTAAAACTTTTAATTAATCTGAGGTGTAGAGAGTTTTTAAGGATGTTGCAAATATTAGCGAATCAATTCTCCTGAATTTGTTAATAAGAAAAGCATCAGCTTTGTTCTCTGGCAGTGACTATATTATTAGTAAGTTGTTTAAAAATATCCAATTAAGCTATCACAAAAGTTTTCCAGTATATATTCCATACCTTCCATAGGAGCAGGTCATTACTCTATCATTTCCCTCTACAACTCTCAAATATATGATTGAGTAGTCAATAGATGCTATATAGCACTGCCAATAAAATTCCAAACTAATTTCTACACCTCAATTTTCGTCAATGAAAACCTCGTATTTGAACACTACCACACTTCATAGTGATATTTACTTTTATTAGGCTATTTAAGATTTATAAAAATAATACCAATACTTCTTTATACATGAAAAAATATTGAAAACATTAAAAGTAACCTTTATGCATTGAAGATAAGACTCATATTCATAATAAACACAAAATTATGCATTTATTCCACACATTTTAAAATGCACTCAACTGAACATTGTTAAATGTTCTGTCCATTACTGTTTCACCTCTCTTAATTAAGTTTATATTTCCTATAGTTGTTCAGGGAAAAATCATCTGTATTCTTTTAGGTTTACGAACATGACAAAAATACCCTTTACTATCTAAGATAATTACTCAAAATTCAAACACCCTAAGATTTTGAACTCATAACAACTTTATATTGATATACTGCATATTTTAAAGATTTCTGGTATATGTGATTGTACATCTTTAGCAATAGATAATATGGTAAAGAATCGCCAGTTTATGTTAAACATCTCTTGAATTCACTCCATTACTTTACTCTATATCTATCTTTTTGTAGCTTGAATAAAATACTCTATTACTATTTCTCAAAGTGCAGATGTTATCACATAATTGTGGTTACTGTATATTGTGCTTGCTGCCTTAGTGACAAATTTGTATAACTATACAAGCAAGTTAACTTGGATTTCAAACTTTAGATTATATGCACTTCTGGTCATAAATGTGGATAGTATAAAAGAAACAAAGATGGCTTATGGTTACATGTGTGCAATCCAGTGCTATTTAGTTGTAAAGTCCAATAAAGACAGAAACTGTTGTGAACTCATTTTAAATTTACCCTCAAATAATAGTTTTGTCAAAAAATAATATTATCAAGATCAGATTGGATATATAATATAGTTGACCAATGAAATTACAATAAAAGTAAATAAACAGCCAATTGCATAAAGAGGTCAATTGAAAACATAGCTCAGTGAATACAATTGTTCAGTAAGGAAGAGGGTCTGTCAATATATTGGAAATCCATTTGAGAGTAGTTAGGCAATTTCCCATAACTATGAAACATTATCAAACAGTGAGACCACTGTCTTCTATTTGGTAGAATACAAAAAGCATGTTCAAAGCTGGAGCAGGAAACTTCTAGCTACATACATCATTATATCTGTGCAAGAGGTAAGCCAACTGTGGGCTGGATATTCCAGGGCTTGAAAGGAGAATTTCAACATTCCTTCTCAAGAAGCAGTTTTCCCATTAACAATGAAATATTTGTAATTCACCAACCATAAGTGGAAGTAAAACTCTGTATTTAAACTGTCGTATATACACTTAAGATTCAAGAATTTGGTTTGCAGTATCATGAATATTCAAGCACACAGAAGTAATTACAGTTCCTGAAAATGATTTGATTGTGGGATTCTGCTAAATAATAATGTGGCATTTTAAAAGCAATGCAGCAACTTAAAATCAAAATTTTAATGGCTGATAAAAATGAATGAATGGTGAATCAAACTTGTGAAAAAGATTGTCATTTGGTGGTGGGGATCTCTTTAAATTTGATTTTGATAAATTGAAAGCAGTATGTGGATAGAATAATAGAATAAATCTACTAAAATGCCAATTTCAATAATATGATAAGATGATGATGATGTTTGTGATGCTGAGATGTATTGTGACTTCTCCTTTATTGGAGTCAGAAATCTCTCAGCTATCATGCCCTGAAAAACCGGCTAGCCACTTTATCTTCTTTTCCATTATCCACCCTAAGTTTTTCCCATATTCTTCTCTATCCTGCTCCATACCATTTCCACAACATAATCTTTGTCAACACCATGGTCTTTATATCTAAATCTCCCTTATCTTTTCCCAAACCCAGCATAAAAACAAAGAATCCACCTGCTATATAATCCCTTCATTTATATTCATTTTCCTCCAACTTCATTATTTGTGCCCTATCTACTTGCAAGCATTTACATTCAATTAACAGATGCCTAATATTTTCTATGCCTTTCTTACACAACTTGAAAACTAAATCATCCACATTTTCCCACTTATGTGTATATTCCCTTGTTGCTAAAAATCCTGTTCAAGCCTTAATTAAACTGTAAACTACTTTCCTTGCTATTATCATAAATTAACTCACACCCAATATTCGATTTACTTCTATGTATATTTAAACTCTTTTTACTCTCCATACTAGTTCTCCATCTCTCCAACTCCCTATTCTTTATTAATGCATCTATTCATCTATCCCATTCCTTGCAACTATTACACTCAACAATTAAGAGAGCAGCCCTCCACCCTAATGCCATCTAGTGTAAGCTTGAGTAATCGGTGATTACTAGATGCAGATAAAATCTCTTTCCTAATACTTAAATCTCCTGTCTCATGGTGATTTATAGTTTTTGCCTTTACTCAAGAAAGTTGAGACTCAAAGTCAGAAAGAATGTAGATATACATCCAGCTAATCACTTTCACCTGTCAAGGTATGCCTAAAATTTTGAACCCAAATCAACCTATTTAAGCAGATCCAAAGTCTTAGGCTGATTTGAATTTCAGATCAAGTGAAATGGAATAATGATGGTTATTGGATGAATGTCTGCATTCCTTCCAATCTTGAATCCCACCCTCACTAATAAAAGCAAAAATCAGAAACTAGTCTGTGGAAGGAAATTTAAATATTCCAAGATAGAGATTTTATATGCATCTGGTAATCAGTGATTATCCAAGATTATGCTAGATGGCGCTAGAGTGTAGAACAGTTCTTTGCTTGGTTTATGGATCTAAAAATTATTGTATTCCTATTAAGAACAGATAGTACTCTTTTATATGATAATGAAACTTTTCACAAATAGAGAAAAGTATTTTCTATACAATTTTTTTGAATAACGATACAAAAATGAAAATTTCTGCACTTAAAAATATATGCCTTATGTCAACTCCTTTATCCTTACATATCAGCTCAATATGGTTTAAATATAATCTTCCTTAGATGGATAATTTTTGGTAAAATGAAAATACACACAGAAAATGTAGTTTTTTAATAATATTTAGCTTTATTACTGCCTAGCATGCTTTCAATATCGTTTTACTATATCATATTCATGGCATATAGTTGTGTGATTAAATGGTTCTTTATGCCAATGTTTAATTACCTGTACATATATTCAATTTTAATTTAAAGTTGAATATTTAAATAGCTCATTTCTTTGAAATGGGTATACTTGTTTCTGTTTTGTTAATAGAAACACTGTCACCAGCTATTGCATATGCTTCTTTAATCTTCCACTTTCTATCCTCGCTCTCTGTGTACATTATCTCTGCTTTTGTTAGCTCAAATCTATTACAATGGATAATTTTTAAAATATGGCAGAATGAATACTGTATATGTTTGTGCTATGGTATACCTTGAGGATCTTAAAGCCACTTATATATTATTTTTAATAATGAATTTGCCCTGCATAAATTCAGGCAATGGCATCATATAGAGCTCAATGTTCATAAATGGTGGCAACGCTCTGCCATTTCTGGTACTTAAATAATTTAGGAATTCCCAAGCAATAAACCACTCATATAATAATATGATCAGAGCATTTGACTCAGTTAATATAAAAAATTTGTGGCAATGTTTAAACATAGTTGTTTGAATATATGTGAATTAAGTGGAAGGAGACAACCTCCAAGACTTAAAAATGACTGTTCTCATGCATCAACACACATAAAAAGAACGATTTTGGTTTTGATCTTATTTAAGCAAATATTCATTGACTATTGTGGTAATGAAGCATTCAATTTATTTAGTAGCATATTTTAAACAGAGGTGTATATTATTCTAAAATCATAATTATTCCGAGATGAAAAGATACTCTCACTTTTTATTTCTTTCATTTGTTAATGCATGAGCAGACTCATGCTTAGCTTTATGAGATTGTTTACTTCTATTTAAATGGCCTATAGACTTTACGATTTAATATGTATATAGCTTCTGCTATACAATTTATTATGGAATACCATATTATGTATTATGACAAATGTATTTTCGAGAATTTTATTCAGTAGCTACTTCCAGAAGTAGATGAGTGTTTATCAAATTCTTACACACTTTTAGAGAAACAAGAAGCCATGATTATACATATATTTTTGTTAAGCAAATAAAAGGGTAATAATGCTCTTTATAATTTGGTTAGGACATGTGGCTCAGTTAATGTAAAAAAAGATTTATTGTTAATGATTTGAAAATAGGGTTGCCTTTAAAAACACACACAAAAGCCATACTTGTAATGATAGAATCTAGTAGAACTTGTTGATATTATGGCTGAAGTTAAAATACTATGGATAATGACAGTTTAGATTGTGTTTAAGCTTGTTGCAGAAAAAGTTAAAATAGCATACAAAATGTCACACAAAAATAAAGAACTAGTGTATTATATATGAATATACATTTCATGGGCATTTTTTAACTTAACCTTTTGATTACACTCTTTAATTTGAGAAGTTAGAATGGCCATACTCATTTATAAATAATAATAAATTTTAAGATATGAATATTAGAGAAAGTAAAATTATATAAAGAAAGAATGATAAAAGAAAGTTTGCATATAAAGAGAGAAAAACCTGTCTTAAAATAGAGTGAATTATATAAAAAATAGATTAAAAATAAAAACAAATTAAAAATGGTATAGATAAAAAATAAAAAAGGTATTGTTTTAAAATAAATGGTTAAGAATATAAAAAGGACAAAAAGAAAGAAAATTATTGATATTTTATATATATAAAGAAATGTGTTTATAAAAAAAGGAAAAAGTTTGGAGAGAAAAAAGAAGTAAATAAATGTAGATTATATAATGTAATATATATGTAAAAAAGATGTATTGATAGATGAAAGGGAAATGTTATTGTTTTTTATGATAAGGGTATATACATTTTTATAAATTAATTTCATTTGTAATAATAATGATATAAATATGTAATTTTATAGATCCATGAAAATGACTACAGAGAAAAAAGTGGTCAAACGTTGAGTGTTTAAAGATGTGAATATATATATATATATAATTGGTGAGAAGAAATAAAGTTTTTAAAAAGAAAATTGATTGGATTCAATGAAAAGAACATTATGGTTTATAAGACATATATATTTTAAAGAAAAAAAGTAGTGTTTATTATTGGGGTTGTTAAAAAGTTTGTTAGTAGCTGTGATAAGAAGTTAAAGATATATATATATTATTAAAAATAATATATATATATAATTAAAAATTAAAATTGATAAAAGAAGCGTATCTTGTTAAATATTTTGTTTGGAGTGTAAATGTATATGAAAAGGTGTGTGGGATCATTATAAAAGAAACACTGAAGGCTTTTGGCGATATGAATTTGAAAAGGATGAATTGATCGAATAATAATAACATATACATAGAATTCCATTAATCCAAGTAACTACTATCCAAAAATTTCTATTATCCAAACAAAATTCCAAAGATGCTTTTTAATCTTTTACAATAAATATAAATTAGACTTCGTATTTTAAATTTTGCATTGACATTAATAAATAAATTTATATACTATATAGAACATATTTATAAATGTAATAAGTGCGCTTATATGCAACTATAGAGAAGCTTGTTATTTCTATAAATTATTCGACTTCATCTTGTTATGAATATAAGAATGCCATAAGTTCTCAAAAGCCTAAATCGTATTTAATTTATAGAAATAATGAGCTTCTCTATAGTTGCTTATAAGCCCACTTATTACATAACATCCCATATAGAAAAAGTATAAACAGTTAACGTCAGAACATATTTATATATAAACAAAACTACAGGTAGTAAAATTAATGTTTAATTATATTTAAAGTAAAGTTTGGGTTTACAGTGAAGGGGTAAAATATCTATTCTCAAAATTACACTACTAGATGTTCTCATTTTCCAGGGGTGCCACCATTTAGAACCCCATATCCCTATGTTCTAATAAAAGGTTTTGGGATTGTCCAATATCCTAGTTTATCAAAAATAAAAAAAAATAAATCCTGAAAATTCCACTTTTTCACTTGTTTATTTATACTTAATTATTATATTAAACCTAACTACCATAATATTATATTAATTAAACTTTACTTTGTTCATTGTGATAGCTAGATACTTATTGTTTTTTAGTCATAAAGTCCTACGCATGCGAATGTCATTTATAATATATATATATATAAAAAAAATAAAAATGTATTTATAAGGTGGGTGGAGTTGGGGTGAGGAGGGGAGTTAAATAAAAAAAAAAAAAAGAATAAAAAACATTTTTTTTTTTGTTTTTTTTGTATTTGGGATGTTAAATACCGCAAAAAAATTTTTTTCAATTTTTTTAATATCTTGAAAAGGTTGATATTTTGAAAAAAAAAAGATAAGAGATTAAAAAATATATATTTTATATATTCTAAGTATTTAGTTGTCTATAAATTGAATATATTTAATTTTAAAGAATAATATATATTAATTTGTGATATTTGTATAAATTTTTATTTTATAATTTATTTGCTATTTTAAGTTTATAATATATATCAAGGAAACCAATTTTGAATCTTCAGTTGCCTAAACTTATTTATTTTGCCAAAAGTTCGCAAAGACAGAGGAGTAACAGGTGTGATCACCTTTACAGGATTCTTATTCTGGATGAAAATAACTTTAAAATTGGATTTTTAAACTATTTTTTTCCTTGCCCCAACCTCTTATCCCTGTTATAATAATCACAATTCTGGTAAACCTACGAAATCCAAACAATTCACAAATTCAGAAGAGCGCCAGAATCTATGATTGTGGAAAAATATTTTATCCGTATTAAAATAATGAGGAAAAGAGATTATCAGTAAATAGTGAAATGGAAGAGTAATTGAAGTGATTTACAATAAGAAGGTAGAGACATTTTTCACAAAGGATCTTCAGTAGAGTAAGGAAAAAACAATGACTAATTAAAAAGAGGAGAAAACGGTTTTACCACATGCAAATGAGTGAAGAGGAATAATACAATATCTTCTTTTTTTCATTGATATTTCTTTTCTTTTTTTTTTTAGAAATATTATTCTTTTTTTATTATCCATTTATAATAGTAATTTATAACTGTCATTTTTCAAATATTTATTTTCCTCAGATAATTATCACAAAATAAATATTTGCCATAATTTTAAACAGTAATTTAACTATTAAATTTATTGAATTTTAATCTTTCACTTCATGTAGCGAGTTTTTATGAAAATAAAATAATTGAAAACATGTTTAGATTATACTGAAGTTATATCTGTCAAAAAAAAAAAAAGAAGATAATATCCTCATTCAAAATTAGACTAAACAAATCTTCTAATTATACAGACTTACTTATTAAAATAATGTGTGCCATTCGACGACAGCTTCATGCGATTAACAATACAAATAACTATTCACTAGACACATCTCTATCGCCACTGATAGCCGACTTTGGAACTCAAAATCTAGGAATGGCGGCTCAGTCTGTCACCTGGTGCTGTAACTTATGAACTCTGGAGCAAAAATCTATGCTACTATTTATGGCCTGCGTGATTTAGTGTACTTATATGAATTCTAGAGTTCAAAGTTCATGGATCATGACATTGCTTTGTTACTTTCAGTGTTCAAACTTATTACAAATTCTTGAACAATATATTATTTGATTGTTAAGAGAATTCGTGGTGAAGTGATTACCTTACTTATCTGCCACGCCTTTGACCAAGGATTCGAATCTAGATCTAGCCCTTAAACAAGTTTAGGATTTTTCTTTCAGACAGATGACCCATAGCTAATCTAGACAGTCATTTAGCAGTGATCAGTAAATGGGTATCTACTTATTCTTATGTAAAGGAATAAATATCTCAGACTAATCTTGAATAGATGGGTGAATGTTGATGCATTAATATAAAAATAAAAGATGTGATTGTAATATAATGCATCACTCAGTACTGGTAAGGAGAAAAAAGAAAGGGGAGGTACCTATTCTGGCAGGTGCTAAACTCAACATTTGCACTAGCACAATAATGACACATGTTGCTATTATTCTTGATAACATTAATACTGTTTTTTTTTTTAAAAAAAATCAAATAGTTAGTTGCTTAAGGGGTTATGTGACATTTGAGCATCAGAAATAAAAGATTGTTTCACTTTGGAAATATTTAACTCCTCAATACATTATTCTCTGATTGCACTAAATGACACTGGGCAAAAATAATATAATGATTAATTACTTGGGAGATCATATGATATTTGAGCAGCTTGAATTATGATCTAGGATCCTTCAGTTCACTACCACTCTACCACTGCTTAAATTACATAAAGTAGCAATATTGTTAACCAGACAGAAAACCTAAACTTATATATTGTAAATATTGATAGATATATTGAGTACATTCTGTAAATGTAAGTTTTTATTTGTTTGGATTTTCTAAAACATTTGGCCCTTCTAACCAATCTTCCTTTGCCTCAAAGAAGATGTCTTATCCATTTATTCTCATATTTTTTTTCAAAAAATGATATTTTTTTAATTAATTATTTTCAAGGCTTCTATGTTGTTGGCCCTCTCCTTTTAGTTTTATTTCTGTATACTCTATTCCAAATCTGCATTTCAAATGCATCCATTATTTTATTCCTCCTTTAGTGAATTGTTCAAATCTCTGATCCATATAAGACCATGCCCCAAAGATAGCATCCACTGAGCATCCTTTAAATCTTAATTTTAACAGGCCAAAACATAATACCTATGAAGAAAATCAAGTATTTATATTCCCGTTTTAAAACTTCTTCCTGGATTGCGAAGGTGATTTGTTCTGGACCTGAATCTCTACTTTTTATGAGTTGAGTTTAAACCCCAGTAGGACAAAACTTGAAATTGTATCCATTTATTTTTTTTACAGGTAGCTAGCTAATAGCCAACTATTTGATAGTGATCAGTAAATGGGTATCATTAAAAACATTTATTTTCTGTACTCTTATGCCATCTAGTGTAAGCTTTAGTAATCTATAGATGCTAGATGCCATAAGAATAAAGAGAATAGAGTTTGTTAATGAATAGCAATGTGTAAGCTGGAATCCAGTGTTGCTGGTGGAATGTTTTAAATGGGTATCTGTTTTTCTTAGCTAGATAATTTTTAAAAAAGGCTTTAAAAAGTTCAAACCATCACCTGGAAAACAGCAAGTTTAGCAAAGGCTAAAAATGAGATAATTTCTATGAATTTTATAGGCAGTTTCCAATACAAAAACTGATTACTTCATATAATGACTCAAAAAATTAGAAATACTTCAACAATTAAAATGGCTTTAAGCATGGCAATAAATGGCATACCTAATATTAATACTGCTCAAATGATAAAACAAAAACAGCTTCCTACTTTAGTGCTATATCGGAGCCAATTTTTGGTTTTGCATTTATCGATGAGGTTTTGGATCCAAAAACTAAGGTTGTTTTGAATTTCAGGTTTTTAGCTGTACTCTAAAATGGAGTTAAAGGTGTTTTCTAGATGCTTAACTACATTCCTTTCAGCTTTAAATTCCAGATCTCATTGATAAAGGCAAAAAAACATTCTAGGGATAGGGATTTAAAATACAATAAAGTGTCTTATAATAACTGATAACTCAAGATTATAGTAGATCATGCTAGAGTAAGAAAATGTGTAAGCTGATAAAAAAAATTAACAGTGTTTTCATATAATAAATATGACAGTTAGATTTGTATGGAAGGGAGTGGCAGTAGTAGGGTTAGCATATGATAATGAAGTGTTATGTGTAAGTACAGGGGTGTTAGATTACTTAGAAAAAGTACAAAGAGGAGTAGAAAGACATATTAGATGTAAATGTGTGGATAGCAAAGGAAGCAATTCAAGGAGAAATGGGATGGACAAGTTTTTATATGAGAGATGAAAAAAGCAAAATGAAAATGTTCAGTAGATTATAGATAATGAGAGAATAGACAAAATAGTATTTAATTGGGTTATGAGTAAAGGGCAGGCAACAAGATGGGTGAGAAAAGTGGTACGGTATGCAGAATATTTCGATAAAAAATTTATGTCAGTATACTTATACAAAAGGTGGGATGATTGTGTTAGGAGAATTGTTGAGTGTAACAGTTGCAAGGAATGGGATAAAAGAATATATGCATTAATAAAGAATAGGGAATTGGAAAGATGGAGGTCTAGTATGGAGAATAAAAAGGGTTTAAATATATATAAAAGTAAATGAAAGATTGGGTGTGTGTTAATTTATGATAATAGTAAGGAAAGTAGTCTACTAAGGGAATATACACATAAATGGGAAAATATGGGTAAGTTAGTCTGCAAATTATGTAATGAAGGCATAGAAAATATTAGGCATCTGTTAATTGAATGTAAATGCCTGGAAGCAGAAAGGGTACAAATAATGATGTTGTGGGACAATAAATACAAAGTGATTATGCAAATAGTGGGTTCTTGGTTTTTATGCTGGATTTGAAAAAATATAAGGGGGATTTAGTTATAAAGGCCATAGACAAAGATTATCTTGTGGAAATGGTATAGAGCAGGATAATGAAGAATATGGGGAAACTTGGAGTGGGGAATGGAATGGGAAGGTAATGTGGCTAACAGGTTTCTCTGGGCATTGTGGCTGAGAGATTCCTGACTCTGATAAAGAAGTCATAGAGCACACATCACAAGCTAGGCAATTTAGTATTGCTATTGAGATTCTTAGCAGGAGCACAAAAGGCCTAGTTAATAAAAAAATAAAGGTATTTAAATATATAGACACCAAACAGAAATCAGATCTATATAACTATTCAGATTGGTTGGTTTGGATTCAAAACCTTAAGCTCATTTGAATTTCGGGTTTTTATTTTGATTGGCAGAATGGAGTTAAATTTAGGTGATTCCTGGGTCTTTAACCTGCGTTGCTTCCAACTAAGAATCCCAAAGCCACATAGATAAAAACAAAAACCAGAATCTGGTCCAAAAAAGAGGCTTCGAAAACAAAGTCTAATAATTACTGATTATATTTTATAATTTTAGTGAATTATAAAATATAACTACTTATAAAATAAAAAAGAACTCTAACATTCATCTGAATATTGTGTTTGTTTTAAGAAAAAAATAAATATTTTGCCATATGTCAGTTCACAGAGAAATGGTTTCCTCTGCAACCCCCCCCCCTTTTTTTTTCCTTTTCCACTCTTTGTTATAATCAATCTAAAAAAAAATATCCATCAAATTCTGCAGTTATTAAAACTGTGACAACTACAATTATCAAACAGAAAGAGTTAATTAAGAGTTTTTAATATTTTTTTTTGTTTGGTTAAAAAAACAAATTGATTTGTTTAAAAGATGTGTCAATATGATGGGTGGAGTTTCGGTAAGATCAAAGGTCAAGACAAATTAAATTTAACAGCTGTGTCTAATTAAATTATTTCTCTCAACAGCTTTGTAACAAGAATGTTTTAGCAATAAAAATATGATATTTCGGAATGATATGAAAACATCAATTTGCATTGTCTTGGAAGCAAACAGTACTGAAATAACATTTATGTGTGTGTGTGTGCGTGCATAAATGTGGCAAACTTTATAGACACAGTATTTAAAAGCAAAATAATTAATATATACGATTTTAGTTTTAAATTAACTTTATTTGGTTTACTATTTACATTTTATGAATTATATGATAAAATTATATTGATATTAAAGATTATTTACCTATTACTTAAAAAAAAAGCGTACAACTTAGAATAGGAAAGCAAAATAGATGGTATTACATATCAAATATTGGCCATATTTGAATAATAAATATATATATTTATAAGTACAAACAATAATCAACTCACTGCTGTCTTGTCAATGAGATCAGACTCCAAGTAGCTCCAAAAATATCAACTGGGATATGAATCTGGTCTTCCCTTTTAATATTGTCTAATTTCTTTAGAAAGAATGTTTTATATTGTGAAATGTGGGGTTAAAGATTAGATAACATTTTATGAATCAGAGCGTGAAAAGAATGAAGGTGGCGATTCTTATATTGGATAAAAGATCTCTGCACCAATATGAATGAATAATGTTAGGGCTAAGAGTGTGGTAAAGAAGAAGTCACTTCAGAAAAATGAATTATTTCAGCGATTTATTATATACTTGAGTATTTGTGAATATGTAAACTTTTGGACGCCATTTTTTATTTTAAAAAATTGGCTGTCATGTTGTTATAGTAAATGCCATTAGATTTTGACTCTGAACTTTATTCAACCATATTTAATTGGATCAACAGTTCCATTTCAGATACTAAAGACTTTTTTGAAACTATAAACAATACTATCAAGTTTTTTGTTTGTTGTTGTCATTGTATTTATCAATGCATTTTTCATCTTAATTCCGTCACATTGCACCCATCGACCGGAAAGCAGAAATTCAAACCACCTCTGTCACGATGAATAAATACATTTCACGAATAATATTACCCTTCCAGTTAACATTTGAATCTCCAAATCTGTAGTGATAGCTCAATATTCTTCTGTTATACCCTTTTCATGCAAAAGTAAGGGGATAGTTTCAATCCAATCACTCATCAGCATAGAAATTCCAACTAATTTTCTCACGTGCATAATCTATTTCACGAGTAATGCTACCTTTCAGGTAAAACAGAAGTATCAATTACCTGAATCTCCAAATCTTTACTTATAGCTGAATATTCCTTCAATTACAGCAATTTTGTGCAAGGTAGGTACTCATTTCTATTACATCACTCATCATCATAAAAATGTACATTACTCTCTCTTACATTGGTGGGTGTTTGTGACATGGTGGAATTAAAATAGATAAAGCAATAATAAAAAACTTGAAAATACGAGTGATACCACATTCTTCAGATTTCATTATTTATTTTTTAGCAATCAGCTATTGCATAATATCCAATATTACAGAACCCGTATATTGCATCTCTATGTTTTTATCATATACATTATAATTTAGTAGACATGTTTTAAAAGATTCCACTAACTTCTTCAGCCATAGTATATAGAATGAGCATAAGCCTATCAGAAAAGCACTGCAAAGATTTTAAGCAATTATATTACATTTGAGAAAATATAAGCAAAACAGAAAAAAAAAAATTCTAAACTGAGAATATGTGGTGTTATTTTTTCTTCTTTTCTACTTCTTTTACATTTATTATATTAACATAATTAAATAAATAAAAATATAAAAAGCACTATATATTAATTAAAAATTGTGTATAAAAATTGATGTTATATTATTGTTATTTTTATTTATATATATATATGTATTATTGTTCTGATGAAGGCTGCTGGACAGTTGAAATTGTTAAACCATAAACAATAATAAAAGAAAATTTTTTTAAAAGTGTATAAAGGAAAGATGTTTTACTTATTTAATTACACTAAACTGAGAATTTAAAGTCCTATACTTAATTATAAAATATATCCATAAATAATATATCAAAACACACTTAAATATATAAAACAAAATTGGTTAATTAAACAATATACAAGCACAAACAACTGTTCACCTACAACCATATATTAAAAACAATACCATTTCTTTACTATGCAGTATTTTATTCCCAATAATAAAGATCTCTAAGGTGACTCTGAAAATTAATATCACCTCCCCCAGGCCCTTTCCCACACATCAACACTTGTTATATATAGTAATTAGCTTCATGAGTGCCTATAATAAGTAATATATGCTTTGGTAGAATTTTAATCTCCATCTATCCATCCCTCCTTCCCTCCACTATTTTTATAAATAGAATCTCACATTACTAATGTAAATATTAAAAGCTATCATGTTGATATGAAGTGTGAGATAGATGTTAGTTTTCAGGGTCATCTGATGACATCTCTCTTACTGGGACAAAATACTGCACAACTATTGATGACTCACTGTTTATTTATTTACATGCTTTGTATAATGTTTGATTAATCAACTTTGTTAGCATCCTATATTGCTTATTCAGGGCAAGAATAGTTATTGATATTCTTATTATTACAAAAATTAAAAGATTAAATGCTTTAATTGCTTTATTGAAAGACAGAAAAAACTTATGAAATTATTAATTAATAAGTTAATAGTTGGAAAAGAAATTGGAATAAAATTATTTATATGAAACTCAAAAATAAATAAGCTATAGAATTTACACATGCAATAGATATAAAATATAATTGGGGATGACATATAATTGAATAAAAACAAATCATCACTCTGTCTGCAGAATTACAAAGATTACCCAAATTATGGTGACCAGTACAAGGATGCCACTAGGCATATTTCCTAGTACTTGATCATGAAGAATCTTCAATGATCATAATGTTAATTTAATTATGTATTGCGGTCACATAATAAATTTTAAGACATAATCTTATATGAACTCTACTAATTATAAGTTATGTTCCTACCAGCAGACACAATAGTTAACATTTTAATTGAATTAAAGACAAAGGCACTTAAGTATGGCTTTAAATATTTATTATATTCATTTTCATTCCTAATTTTTTTTCCAATTGCCCTTTTATGGCATCTTGAACTGACTCAATCTAATTTTAAGACAAAATACAAATGTAAATTTCAATTATATGTTCCCATTATTTAATATTTTATATATTTTTCATGAGGGAATATGCACTGCACAAATCCTATGGATGACAGCAACCCAAGTTTATTATGAAGACCTGTCCAAATAAGTGTGAACATTAAAGTGGCTTATTAATAAGAGTGGGCAGTATTATGTATCCCTCAAACCTTCCACATTACATGTTAAATAATTATATTCAATTCTTAATGGATGGCGTAAATGCCCATTGTTTGCTTATGGCTGTCAGGAATCTCTTTATGTATTCCTAATTCTGGAATAACTCTCCAGTGTTTGCTTATGAGCAAAATTCTTCACTGATTGTTATCCTCCCCCACCCATTTGTCTTTAAAGATCGAGCAGTAAACATTTTGTGACTCTAAACTGTGCAAACATCGAGCATAATAAAAATGAATTAAAATTATAAGGAATAAAAGTAAGTAAAATAACATCATACCCTCCTTTTTAATTCAATCAAAATTACATGAAAAATCACTATTAAAAACTCCAAACTCTATTGTTGAGACTTTTAATGTACACCTGACCTGGTTAACGAAGTCTAGACTGCTATCATGATAATTAAAATAAAAGTTTTTTAATTAACAGTTCGTATTTACCTGATCGATCAGCTGTTTCACTTTCACCAAGTAGATAGTGTCCATATTTGATTTCAGTCCTGAACTGCTGGCATAAATCCATTGTTTTGGTCCACTGCTTCTTGACATATCATCAGCTAAGTTGCTGACTTCATTCTTTCCATAGTTGGAATCTCTTGGGCAGCTCCAGATGTGGTTGAGAGATGTTTTCCTCGAGGGAAAAGTTCTTGATGTCCTCTAGAAGAACATTTTCATGGCGCGAGTTTTTTTTTTTTAAAGTGTCATAGCATCGTCCGGGATGCGAACCCGCAACCTGGGCAACTGCCTGCAAGTGCAAGGCAGTCATGCTGACTTCTCGATCACCAATGCAAGACTTCATGGCATTAGTTAATAACACTTTTAAGCAAAAGTTCTGAATTTTTTAATAAAAGCAAATGTAATTTATCCATTTTTAAGCAAACAGGTTTCACACTTTACAGTTTATTTTTAGATACATTTTGATATTTCTAATTTCAGTATTTTGCGCTTGCTGCATTTTTAATTAATGAAAAAGTTCTTGATCAATTAGTGCAATAGATAGACTCTAGAAATATTTTTAATTACAAATACTTTTTGTATTTCGAGTTTCAACAATACAGTTAATTGCAAATCACTCCAATTTTTCACCCAACCCATGTTTTTCCAAGAATTACAAAAAAAAAAAAGGTTTTTAACAAAAACATATCTCAAGATCTAATTAATTTAAATAAATTAAAAGAAAAATCAACCAATTTATTTGAAATAAAAAATTTTTTTTAATTGATTTCAAAGATAATTCATTATTTTAAAATATTTTTGTAACTACAATTTTATTAAAATAAAATATATGTACATATATACATATATGGGATGGCAGAAAATACGATCTCAATAATTTAATTTCATCAATAAATAATCAAATTGATTACTAGTCTAGAGTTTGCAAAAAAATTTAAGCAATGAAAGTTGGAGTTGGACCATGATCCATAGACTTTGAGCTCTAAAGTCTGTCATTCTGCCACTAAACCAAACCATGTAGACATTGATTAAAATTGTTATTAATATTTCCAACTAAAGAAATTATTGTTACTCTTTCTCTCATTACTTCTTTTATGAAATGTCTTCAATCAATAGGAATATGTGTTTGTAAACTCCATTTCAACCTCTAACTAAATGCATGGCAATACTACGATCTTTTTTATTTGTTTGTTTTCTTAATTTTTTTTATATTTTTGTCCTACTCTCTGTTTTTCTTCTTGAATTAGCCTTTTTATAATGGCTGTTAATGTAATGAAATAATATAAATATTTCTAAAATGCAATATATGGGTAAGAGAACAAACAGGTGTTACTGATCTCATTGAAAAAAATTAAAAGACTGAAGTGGAGTTGGGCTGGACATATTTCTAGAAGAGATGATAATAGATGAACAATTGAAATCTTAAACTGAATTCCAAGAGATTTAAAAGACCCAGAAAGAGACCACATGTGAGATGGATGGATGAAATAAGAAAATGTGCAGGGGTGATGTGGAGAAGAGAAGCTAAAGATCGGAGGAGATGGATTGAACTTGGAGAGACCATCCTGCAGTGGATTGATAATGGTTGATGATGATGATGAATTGATTCTAACATTTTCATGTTTAATTTATTCTTGTTAACCTCCTACCTCTTTGTTTTTTTTTAAATAAAAAAATTAATAATCTATTTCAGACATTAATACACAACATATTGATCACACAATATCCATTTGAGAAGTATGTACAAGATGAAATATAATTAATAAAGCTAGTTTTTGAAATAAATGTGAAATAAATCTTGATGGGAAAAAAAATTCACAGAATGCATTTTTCACGATGCTTTATATAAATTAAGACATGTTTGACTGGCTAGAAGCTTTCTTCAAATATTTATCTGAAGAAGACTGTTGGCCAGTCAAAACTGGCATATACTAAATAAAATGTGAAAAAATAATATTTCATCCAGAAATCCATTTGTTTACATGGGGTCATAATTTAATAGTGCTCAACTTTGATTTCTAATAATCAATATTTCCAATTAGACTTATTTTGCCATCCATTTGTCACTGGAAACATCTTGATGACTTCTCACTTCCATCAATAGTTTTTGAATGTGATACAACATACAATGCTCTCCAATATACTGGTGGCTTGATTAAACCTATTGTGCTCTTCCATAGCAGACCTTTAAATTCAACGATTTTTACAGAGCAGCCAAAAAAATTTGAGTATACTCATGACGTTATTTGATTAGTTTGAAATAGAGAAGTCTCTCAATATCATTGAGTACAATGGAATGATTATCTTTCAGTTCCCAGATTATCTTTTTTTTAATCTCCCAAACATCCAAGACCTATTTACTGAACAAATTATTCTTTTGACTAAGCCAACATGAACAGTGACTTCTCTTTACAGACATTCCAATTTTTCAGATCCATTCTTCAAATTAATAGACTCAAGCTATAACATTACATTAAGAAAATAATGGGCTACATTGATGTATTATTGTTGTTGTTATGTGCCACCATTACAATGCCAATTGTTGATGATTGGAAAGCATTTCTTCGAAATGTCCTATCATTAAATTGGTTTAGAATATTGTTTAAAGACACTAATAGAAACCAAATATTTATTGCTCGTGAATTTCATCATCTTTTGCTTCCAATCTTTTTAAGTATAATGCAGCCTTCTAATCTTGTTATGACATGATCAAAATAGATCAACAGCAATCTGAGTATTTGTGTTCCTGATCCAATCTGATCAAGTATCTACCTGAAGATTTTTATGGCTACCCATGGAATTCTGATAAATCTTTTCAAGCAACATACTTCAAAAGCATAAATATTTCTATATAATTTAATGTCCAACATCCACTTCACACAGCATTAAAGGATACACCACAGAATAATTCTTATCTTTGCTTTTAAAGATATGTTCTCATATTTAAAAAATTTCTGTCATTTGGAAATATGCCTGTTGTTATTCTGAAAGGAATCTCTTGACAAAGAGATTCTTTGCTATTGATGAATGATTTTAGAAGGTGAAAATATGATAACTACTTCTATGTCTTTCCTATCAATTTTGATGCCACTTATGGATCCTGCTGCCATAATCTTTGCCTTCATACTCGATCATAATCTTTTCTCTCTCTTCGTTAAATGTTCTGATTCAAATCTTAAGAGCAAGGGAGAGTTGACTTAGAAAGATGATGTCATCAGAATATTTAAGATTGTTAGTTTTTTTGTTCACTGATTTTGAATTTACAATTGACTTCATCCAATCTGACTTCCCTCATTCATATTCAATAAACCAAGATGAAAATTTTAAACATTTTAATAACCTCATAAATAAATTATGATTATTACACATGTGACAATGAGAATATATTTTTATTCACACACCATTTAAGTGGTTATCTTTAGTCTGACCAATATGATTGGCATTGACATGAGAAAGATTGATCACAAGTTTGATAAACAAATCACTGGAAGTCAATAAGCCAAATAATACACAACTGAGTAGACTGGCAATTATAGGAACAAATTAAACACTAAATCAATTTTTTTAAATATATCCAAACACACCATTTACTATCACAGCTAATTATGTTCAGATGACTTCTTTTAAAGTACCCCAACCAATCAAAATGACTTACATTCAAATGAAAAATGTTGGGGAAAATGTTTAGTAATTTGTACGTATTTGACATACAAGTTGCTCAGATAAGGTGGATCTATGCATTCTTACTTAACTCCATTTCTAATGTTTATTGGCATTTCTAATGTTATGACATGGTATTAATACTTTGTTTTTAACATGTCAATCTTAGAGCAAAAAAAAAGAAACAGGTATATATAGTAATGGAATAAATAAATATCTGACCTGTTTATTATTTAAAACATATTTTCCTTTCAATCTCATTTCTTTAAAGACTCTATTTTGTCCTATATTTGCTTTATCATTTTTATTGTAAGGTCAACTGCTTAGATCAAGTGGTGCTCGAGCACCAAATAGGTGAATGTGCGCAAGTGTTCCGTTCAATTGGGCAAGAAATTCTACACCTGCATTTTTTCCATCTTTGGTCAGACGGAGATCATTCCAAGAATACATGTCTCAATCAAGCTAACAATTAAAAGTACTGTTTCCTTAAGTGTTGGAAGACTTTTATGTATACTATTTTACACTAGAAATGATTTTAAAATGGTTCGCTTTGTCATTTAAATTACTAAAGCTTTTCTAGAAAAATGTTGAACCAATCTAAAATATTAAAAGATAAATAAATAAAATTCAAAATGTTTATTTCAAGATTCTTTTATTGCAAGGCCTTGAAGAAAAATTCCATTCACAAGAATGCAACACGTGAAATAAAAAACTGATGAAATGTAAATAAACCGAAATAGTAAAATATAAACTTTTAAAGAATAACAATTACAAAAAAAAAATGAGATGAAAATTTATAAAATATTATTTTTAATTTGACACACATGTTTATAATATATTAATGAAGACTAGATTTAATAGTTAGATACATGATATTAAAAAAAAAGTAAATGAATAGTTAGTTATTTGGGAGGTCAAGTGATGCTGTACATGTTTAGAAGTTAATAATTTTTATTAGTCATTCTTTAGACTAGAGGTTATCCACTTAATGAATAATATTTCTGTTGTATAACTTTCATTGTATCCCTCCACAAAGTGTTAAAAGTGGATAAAAACCAGTCCCTACAGTGTATGAGAGTGTTGTATGAAAGTTACACTACAGAGTAAGAAACAGTCACTACCGTGTGTGAGAGTGGTGTACTGAAAGCTACACTACGACATATTATTCATTAAGTGGTGTATAATTGCTAGTCTAATGAATAACTAATAAAAACTATTAAAATACTTCCATTAAGTGATTTGTATCAAAGTTGTAAGGGCAATAAGTTTGACACTTATCTATTAAACTGTAATATTTACTAAGGCTGTAAACCTTAAGAATCTGCATGTGAAAATGTGAAAGTAGGGACCTCTACAGGTCTTAACCACAAGCTTATGCTTTGGAAGAAAAGAGAGAAGACCTGTAGAGGTCTCTATCTTCACATTTTCACATGCATATTCTTAAGATTTACAGCCTAAGTTAATATTACTTACATAATCAATGTGCGTTTAAATAAATTTATAATTACAACTATTAAACTGTAGTAATTGGCTATATATATATTGAAGAATGATAAAAATATACATAATAGAATGTGATTCGGGTCAATTAACAAGTGTTGCTTCAGCATGAAATGTGCATCTTGGGGGATTATATACTTTTTTCATGTCTTTGGTCATCTGTTTATGATTACACCCCTCCACAAGATGAAAAGTGGATGAAAACCAGTCCCTATCTTGCATGAAAATGTAGTGAAAGTTACACTACAGAAATATTATTCATTAAGTCTAGAAATGACAGCTTGAATTTCTGTAAATCAAAGTGTGGCAAAAAAGTAATCAAATGATTCGTTACTCAGGTCATGTATATTTCACTTTTAATCTGGAAACCTTAATCCCCTAAGCCACACTTCTACCATTACAGTGAAATGCACAAGGTATAAACCAAGTACAAAATAGAATTAAACAATCTCTATATTCTATTTATGAAAAGCCTTCTTCAATATTTGCGATCTCATTCATATTCTACATCTAATTTTAAAATGATACAAGAAACAGAACAATTTATTATATAATATGGCGAAGCCTACAGTATTGTCTCTGAATCAACAGATATTACATAGTGACTACATTAGCCATTCGCTATGAAAATTTTAAGGACTAATATATCTGAATTGTTTATCTTTGCTGCCATACACAGTTTGAATTAGTTCAAACATTCCAGTAACAGTTTTGGATAATGTGAAATAAAATTTAATAAGAGCATAATGTTCTACCATGGGTTAATGTATGAAACACACTGTTTATGTCATAACTCCGATCTTAATATTTTTGTGATGAACAGCTAAGCTATGTCACTGCAAAACACAAGTACTGATTCGAAAAAGGCACTTCAAGTAGATTGGAGAGAGATCCAGAAACCTGTCATCTTTTCACTGGGATATACTCTACAATTACACACATATATAGTTCCATAGTAATTTATCCCAATTTAAATCAAAATTTAATGTTAGTGTTCAATTCTATTATGGGTTAAAGTATAAAACAGATTGTCAGGGCATAACTAAATATCCAGATTCATTAGCATTTTCAAATTTTTGTGGTGAGTGCGTATATAACCCATTTACTGATTGAAAAGAGAACCAGTTCACTGAAACATACTGCAGAATTTATATATGTTTGTGAATATTATTATGAATGATAACATTCAAGTACCTTGTAATATTTCATTCTAAAAATTAAAGGCATATATATATTATGGCCAAATTCTGAGCTATAAACTATGCCAAAATAATACTTTAAAAAAAAAAAACAGATTTAGCAGAACCATATTCATTTCTGTCAATCTCTAAACATTGCTAATCATAAATCATCAGAATATCTCTGAATATTATTAATGTTAAATAGACTGTGTTTGTTTTAAAGCTTCCATGGTAATGAGGTAATGAATCCACCTGTAATGGCTATGGTTGGCATTTGAATCTGAGCCAAGTAAAATCCTTTCCAAAGATTTAGTTTTTCCCTAAGTAACTGACCTACATCCCACCCAGATAACAATATAACATTGATTGGTAAATGGGTATTTAATTATCCCAGTGAAAATATGAAAGGATAAAAAATCATTCAAACCTTCATTACATGGTGATTGAGTTTTGATTGGCAAAACCCGATGAGTACTGCCTTCTTCCTCCACTAACTCTCTATTAGAAACGGTTAGGGAGACCCTTGCACTGCAGAAATCAATTAATTAAACAATTCATTTTATCTTTTAACTTACTTGCTTTATTTTAAAGTGTGAATGACAAAATACACACAATTATCAAGTGCGATGCTCTTTACAGTCAATAAAAGCAAATATAATTGTGTTATGAATAGCTAGGAATTATAATAATTCCAATTTTCAAATTGAAACTTACTATTTAGTATGTTCCAGTGAAGGGATAGCAGGTTCTCAAGCTGATTGCAGTGCCATCTCTGAATAAATACATGCATCATATTATCATATAGATTAGCTATTTACCACAGAAAATTTAAGGCTCCTCTAATACATCTCTCAACCTTGAGTTATAACATGAAGTGTGGTGTATCCTCATAGATCATCATCAATGCTTTCTCTCCCATCAAGGATTTTTACACATCATTTAAAAGTGTTGGAACTCATGGATTCACTGCCATGTGCAATTGGAATCATTTCCAATGTTTGGTACAATTTTGTTCAATTTAAAACAAAACTTGATGTTAGCGCATTATTCCATTGTGGATTAAGATATATAGTGACTGGTCATATTTCTTGTAGTAACTCATTATCCAAATGTGCAAACAACTTAAAATGTTTGTGATAAATAGCTAAATTATGTTGCTACATAATACATGCATTAATTTATAGATGGCACTGCAAGCAATTTGTAGAGAGAATCAGCCACTACTCATATTTTCAGTGAGACACAGTGTGACAATGAATTTGTAAATGTGTTCCTGTATTTATTTTAGAAAATTTCACCCATTGGGTTGTTTTTAACATAATTAACAACTACACACACACACACACACACAAATATATGCTAACCCATTGAATAACAGTCAAGCTAATGCTATGAAATATTTTATTAATTCAATTCCTTCTAATAGCTTAAAACATATGAGGTAAATGTTATATATGGCGCCCAAATGAAATACTTAACTACATGACTGAATACTATTTTTTTGTAATAAAAAGGTATATGAATGAGTGCATTGCCATGCTCACATTCATAACCTGGAAGTGGAATCTATAGGAAGCTTTAAAATTTATTACATAGCGTAGGATTTCCCAAATAACGTACAATTTTTTTACAGATCATCTTCCCATAACCAATCCTAATTACCATTTAAAATTACTTAGAAAATATGTATCTAGATACATTTTTGGTGTAAGGTCTTTCAAAATAATCAGTATTTGTTAGATGCGTATCAACGCAATGAACATATTATTATGTGACAAGTTTCTGATATCAGTGAGACCACATGTCATCATTATTTTTCTTTAGAATCGTGTGATTATAACATACTTCAGTAGAAGAATTCTACAACCAGTTCAGATAATTCAAGAGATGTATTGCTGACAATATACGATGGAATTTCTTCCAAGATTTCTGCATTATAGGAAAAAAACTGCGCATGGATAGACTTCATGATTACTGTCATCCAACAGTTTCAACTCAAACTGTTCCATTCTCTTTTTCCATTCTTTGAGAACTGAACAAATAACTTTTGTCACCCAACAAGTCCCTTTATCATTAACTATATGCTTACATATTAGAATATTTGGGCAAACATCTACGTCAATAAAATAAAATGTGTTAACAAAATGTTTATTGAGTATACATAATTAAAAAAAATAATAAGAATTTTTTTACTGTCTCCAAAAGAAAATAAATCTGTAATATTGCTGGAAACGTTTATTGCCTTTTGTGAATAAGAGAAAGATATTACTGATCTTTCAATAATTTGAAAAATATTCAGTGATATTAAAAAGAATGCCTAAGGGTTCTAACAAAATATTAAAATGATATCCAGGAAGTAAACAACATCCAGAAAGGAAAGAAAAATTAATCTGGAGTTGTTTTTCATTGAAAATTATATATATTCTATGCACAAACACAAGTTATGAGTTATCAAATAAAAGAGTATTATAAGTAGATGATGATACTACTTCATCATTATGATACTTCATTATTCTCTAAGCAGAGTTTTTCTATTATATTAGAGCTTCATTTTATATTTTATTGAGACTTTATTTCAGTAAAATTTATGCTGTAACTTTAAAACTGAGATGCTAGAATAAATTTAGATAATAATGGTGGCAAGAAATGAGAAACTATCAATGATGGTCAAATATTCTGTTGATAACACACACATTTCTCATAATTTAATAATGCTTCATTTAATTTATGACAGTTTCGACTCACTAGCAGTCTTCTTCAGAACTAAAAAATTGTCTTGCAATTATTTATTATATAAACATTTAGAAATTTCATTTAATATACATATCATTATTTAGAAATATTTAAAACTTGTTTATAAATAAAATCTCTATGAATGTTTATCCATAAGGATCTCATGTGTTTCTGTGTGAATGTTTGTCTGCAACATTGTCACATGTCAAATTAACAACCAATTCATTTAATATATCATCATCATCAACCATTATCAATCCACTGCAGGATGAAGGTCTCTCCAAGTTCAATCCATCTTCTCCGATCTTTAGCTTCTCTTCTCCACATCCCCCCTGCACACTTCTCATCCATCCATCCACATATTTAAAACTTATATATATATAAAATCTATATGAACATTTATCTGCAAGACAGTCATGTTTTTCTGTGTGAATGTTTGTTTGCAACACTGTCACATATCAAATTAACAACCAATTAAAAAAAACTATTATGTTTGTCCGTAACATCAAATTCACAATTGAAAAATAAAATAATTTTTTTAAAAATATATTTTTATAAATAAATAACTGTACCTAACTAAACCATAATTTACATTATGAGAATTTATGCAAATAAAGTAATTCCACTCTTTATATTTAATAATCTATAATTTTTATTATTTTATGTGAAGGATATAATTCCACCATTAACAAAGCATAATTTTTTTTACAAAACAGTTGTCTATAACACTGTTAAATTCACATATCAAATACATCAGGTATATTTTCAAATTTTAAATATAATTTAGCTTTAATAATACCTTGCTGGGTATATTTCTGAAGTGTACCAAACAGGCTAAATTGTTCCAAACATTTTTTTTTCCAATTATTCAATTGTGAATTTCTCACATTTATATAATATTAAAATCTTTTGTTTAATTTATATTAAATCTTAAAAAAAATTGTCAAATTTGGTAAATAATATAAACATTATAAATAGTGATAAATATGTATATTAATTAAGATTATGTCGTTTATGCAATATTTAATTGTAATATATTTTTTTTTGAACTGAAGAAAATCATTAGTCAGTTGAAATTGTCATAAATTAAATAACGTATTGTGGAAAGGGTGTTATGACTTTTGTAAACATTTGACAGAAGCAATGCAATAAGATTTGGAAGAAACATTAAATACTTTAAAAATGTTGTGTTTCTTTGAGCAAAGAATGTATATAAATTAGATTCATTGATATTAATCAGCTTCCTAAAAATAGATCCTATCTATCAGCCCAAAATCCTTTCTGTAAGGGTTTCTACAGTTCTGTTCAATTCTTTTATACTACTGATATTGTTTATAAAACTACTTTCTTCTTCTTTCTCTCCCTTCACAATGCCTTTGGATGTGTCTCTCATAACTTCTGATACTAATCATCTTCCCAAAAATAGATCCTATCTATCAGCTCAAAATCCTTTTTGTAAGAGTTCTTACAGTTCTGTTCAATTCTTTTTTACTACTAAGATTATTTATAAAACTACTTCTTCTGTTTCTCTCCTTCACAATGCCTTTGAATGTATCTCTCATAATTCCTTTATGTGTAAGTATATGCTCCAATTCAGTATTTATTTATTTTTTAATTTCTTTAATAAATGCTTTTTTTTTCATTTAATTTTTAACATTTTTATTTCTAATATTCTTTTAGTTTATTGTTCCCACTATCCTGTTAATCCATTTGTCTACTATCTTCAATCTTTTTTCCTCTATTTTTTTTTAATTGATCACTGTTTGTTTTTTAAAAGCACCCCCCCCCCCAAAAAAAAAAAAAAAAAAAAAACCACTTTTCAATTTTCTTTTTAGTTCTAATTTATACTGAATAATTTACAAGCTCTTCTTAAAAGCCCATTTTAGCTATCACAATTTATATTTTACAAATGTTTTTCTATCAAACTCAATCTCTAAACATGTGCTCTGAAATATTAACTCCAGACATATATGCTCAGAAATAAATATGAAGATATTTTAAAAATGAAAAAATTCAATAAGTAGTATGTTTTAAATTGCACGAATTATCACCAGTTTTTAATTTATGAACTATATACCTTAAAAATAATTTGAAGCAGATTATATCACACTTTAATACAAAACTTTATTTAACCAATAAAAAATGCAACAGGAATATAAATTTACAGACATTAAATGAATACTCATTTTAAGTTCATGAAAATGCTTTTACATAGATGACTCAAAACTGTCATAAACAACATTGTGTAAATTTTTGAAAGCTAGATAAAAGAAAATCACTTATTTGCAAGCCTACAATAATTCATAATATTGCATAGAG
>JAQFVV010006830.1:0-312033 GCA_028023455.1 Epiperipatus broadwayi
GAACAAAAGTAAAAATAAATACTTACATCGGAGAACTTAACGATTGCTTCTTACCTCAGCAGAGATTTGCTGCGGGATTGTATTATTATTATTATTATTATTATTATTATTATTATTATTATTATTATTATTATTATTATTATTATTATTATTATTATTATTATTATTATTATTATTATTATTATTATTATTATTATTTAATAAAATGCTTTCAAGGATAAAAAGATAAATGATTATTTTATTATGTGAAATAAATATTGTTATTGCTTATTATATGGAAAATTTCTTAAAATGAATAACTTTATCTACACATTTCTGCTAGCATTGTTTTAAATATTTTTTACTAAAGTCTAATTGTGAAGTATCATTCATACTACCTATTTATGTTATGTTCTTATGTGTTCAATATCTTTATTGTCTACATAATTTTTATTTGCTTTATTAACTATATCCTGCTTAATGGTTAGAAACAGAAGAAGGACTTTTATTTTATTTTATAAACAATAAAAGGGTTTAATTTTTAATTTTAATATTTATGATTTTTGCTTATAATGCCATCATTATTTTATATTCATATCATTTGGGTATAATTTTGTATTCTATTTTTATGAACAGTTCTATCAAAGTTCTCAGTATATTGTCATTTGATAATACATTTTGGAAATGTTATGCATGCCCTTCATATGAATTATTTATTTATTGAGGTGTGTAATTATGCTGAATGAAGTGTAAGTGGATATATATTTGTATTGCTTATTTTTACTGCCTAATTTTACTAAGCTTGATTTAGCATAAATTATTTACGTATTTATACACATCTGTTAGTTATTGCATTTGTTTAAGAGATGGTAGCTTAATTTCTTATTTTTAAAAATTGTTTATATTGACAGTATAATTTTAGAGAATGCAGTTTATATTCTCTCTATGATATTACGATATCTTTAAATGTATTTTATCATTCCTTATTATATTAAAGCATGTGATTTGTTTAAGGCAAATCCAGTTATTATTATTTTCCCCTAATGGTTCATCCTCATTGCTTCATGACTAGAGATTAAGTCTTAGTTCCTTTATTTACTGCCTTCAAAAGTTGATACATTTATTTGTGAGTTCATACCATCAAACTTTTACTTTGTTGTCCAAATGTAGATTTTTTTTTGTATAAAACCCTGGGTAATATCTTATCATTACTTGATCTTGGCAATTGATATGTTTTTTTATCAGGTATTGAGGAATGACACCCTTATCTTTTGTTACTCTCCTATTTTATCTGAGTGTAAGTTATATTAATTATGTGTAGATTCTGTAATTATGCTTTGCTCATACTTAGGATATAAACTCAATAAATAATGAAAATTCAAATTTTTAAGTTATGTTTTTGCAAAAAATAACAATATACATTTGTTTTAATTTTCAGCTCAACACTGAATTGTTAAACTTATAATTTTAAATTGTATTAAATATTCATAAGAAATATTCTAATATTATAAATGTTGTGTAAGTGTGAGAACTTAATCATATTCAAATTTATAAAAAGTTTTCTGGACAAGCCATATTAATATTTTTTTATATTTCCTTTCATTTTTGCATAATAAATGTGTAAGTTATAATTTTACTGATATGAAAAAAACCCAATTTGTAGATATTTTTCCTTAATGATATTAGAAGATATTCAAGATTAGATGTTTGCTCTTTGTTTAATGTGAAAATAAATATTGTTTTATGTTAATGACATTTTTCTTATAGTCATTTTTCCACATCATCCACTCATTATTCAGAAAGCTAATAAAAATGATAAGTGTATTATAAATTATTTGAAATCTTTTGCTTTAAGAGTACATGGATATTAAAATTTTGCCAGAAGAGTAACTTTATTGAAACTGAATCTAAGATATTAGAATTGCATCTAAGAAAGAGATGATTATGTTGAACAAAGAATCATAATTGCATATTTATCATTCAATATCACTTTAGTCAATTTTGTTTGCTTGTTAAAGATTACTATGCTGATTTTAAATTATTTTTTCATATTTATAAAATTATGCTCTTAGTCAATAATGAAATTATTTTCTTTAAGTACAGAAGTGTTTAATTGTGGTTTATTAATATGATATTTGAAATGGTCACAAAATTATTTATCCATTATTAATTTGTGAAGGTTATTCTAGTAGATTATTTTTTTATTATTCTAAATTAAAAGTTTGTCATGTATATTTAAAATATTAATTTTATAATTATTATTATAATAATTGTGGGGACATTATCTTGGGAGTAAGATCATGTCTCACTGTTCTTCGCACTAAGATTTTATTCTTTGCTAAATAATTTGTAAGAGTTAAAATGGAATTTGTTTTGTCATAATTAAATTTAATCATATCCACCTGGAGATACCCAATTTATTAGTAAATCATCTTATTAAAAAAATTATTATTGCTAAAAAAGAAATTGTTTCAAATAAGATATCTTTGTGGTTCTATTTAACAAACATGTTCCTATTTTATAAATCAAATGGTTGCTCTGAACATGGCAAGAAGTTGATTAGAAGATTTATAAGAAGTGTGGTAATAAAACATGATGTGAAAAAAGAGTTTTAGTGTAATCTTTAATGATATATGTTTCCAATATTAAGAATTTTTTCTTTTATAAGAGTGAGTATAAGAATTCTTCTTCTCTTGAGTTATTAATGTTACCTCTTATCCCAATGATAATTATTCTAATTATTTACCTCTTTGCTTTTATTATTGAGGCATATGGAATATTTGAGACTCCAGTGAGCTTTGATTATTCAATAATATTTTGTGTTTAACTTTTTTATTGGTTACAAATTAGTCATATTTTATTTTCAGTTACAAAATTGGCAGTAATTTATTTATTTTCCATTAGCCATTTTTTGCTTCCTATAGGTTATAATATATATATATATATATATATATATATATATATATATATATGGTGGTATATATATATATATATATATATATATATATATATATATATATTGTACCAGTAGAAAAACCACCAAATAAAAACTGCAAGTCGGATCCAAACTCAGCTGGTTCAAACTGAATTCAAACCCAACTCAACAGCTCAGATTAGTAGAAATTTAAATCAACAGCACAGTGCTATGCACCAAGAAACTAGCTCAATGGTTGGTGAGGATAATAGACCCCTGAACTGACATTAATATCTGATAATAAACTGACTAAAATAATTTTAAATCGAATCATATGTATATGTTCGGGTTGCCAACACAGACAGCGAGCATTAACATTAAAATAATTATAAAAGAATTATGAACTAAGAAACCAAGTGTGTTTAGAAAATATTTAATAATAATAATTTGTTTGGTTGAATAAGATAATGATTATATTACTCACCTCTAGCCTTTAATATAGTTTAGAATTATAATAAGAGTGGTGGGCCTTATTATATGCCAATGGATATTACACAATATTGGAATTCTATGTCTATGCCCCCAACAAGAAAATAAAAGGCAGATAAAGGTATTCATTAGTAAAGGAAATTTTTACTCTAATTTTATACAAAAGAATGTGATATTTATTTTCACATTCGCAAATCCATTCATGAAGAGCAAGATACGTATTTTAGGGCATAACTTTAATTTTTATTAGAAAACTTATTTTGAGATAAAACAGAGAATTTGTTGGACTTTAATTTAAATCACTTCATCATGAATTACGAGCATCAGAGTGGGCTTTACTGGAACAGAGAGGTAACGGTGCTGACGAATTATGAGCTATAAAGTGAAATTGTAAGATGATGGCTAGTCGATAATTGAAGTCCTATGGCGGTTTGCATCTGACAAGTCTTATGCCCTTTGACTAAAATGAACAGAAAAGGAAGTGCTTTTTTTCTTGATAATTTAAAATAACAGAAATTATCACCGACCAGCCTAACAGAGCGGAAGATTGCCCTATGTCAGCAACGTTCGACGATGATGACTTGAGAGTCACCGTTTGAATACTAAAACCCATATAGAATGCTCTATGTGATGACTAGATCAAATGAATTAAAGTCAAATGAGCTTTTAACTAACATTATTTCAAAGCGTTTATCAAATTATATTAGTTATGCCCCAATCATTGTGCCCTTCCTGAATATTAATAGACAGTGAAAACAATTAGAATATACTGATTTGTTTTCTTTATCAGCCTTTTTGCAAAAACATTTTAAGATTATATATGAATAAATACATGTTGGTGAATACGAGAAAATAGCTGGGGCATAGATTAGAAATGGAGCTAATAATTTATTATTAGCCAATTATAAAAATAGTAAACATGCAATAATTTCTTTCGACTCGATAAATTGATAGAACTTATAAATTTAGTTCTAATGGGCAAGAACCACTATTAGAATTAATATTATATTATTTGTGTGAGACAAATAGAACAAAAGAGCTCATCGAGTTGAAAGATTATTGGCATATAATTAAAAATAAATGACATTAATAAAGCACACAAATATATATATATATAATAAATGAACCACCAATTAAAAAAAGAGAAAGTTTAAAGACTAGAGGTTGAAACAATTACGATATAAGTTTACAGTAGCATGAATAAAAGGTTTTATAAAGATGATTATATTATAAATGAGAAGAGCTCTTAAAGGGAGTGTAAAGTAAAGTTTGGAAACTGGCCAGAAAGCTTAAGATTCATTATGGAAATATATTACCCATTTCTTCCGGGGCTGGTTCCCTTATTTTACACGTCCGGGTGAGGAAAATGTAGGCATCATTTGGTCGATTACTTGCACAGTATTTTAGTGGCTTTTCATAATTTTCATGATCTTAGCAGCATGATTGGTCTGGAAAAGATTCAGCAGCTTCATTGAAGATTTCAGGGGACTTCAGGAACTGCAGCCAGATGCCTGATGTTTTAGCCCTTCACCATGATCGAATCACTATTTAAATTTATGATTTAGAAATGCACAGAATTCACTGCACTTCTTTACAACAAAGATGGCTTCTTGTTTTCCAAACTTTTCAGAGCTATATATCTGTCCTCTGATGCCTTCAGGCTAGCGCTTCTTTTATTATCAATGTTTTTAGATTTACTGGTTGATTTTAGATACATTCCTTCAATAAGGCTTTCAAACTCATTAACTTGTATTCATTTTCTAATTAGAAAATGAATTCTTAAAATCAGAAATGATTTTAATTAGGGAATCCTTATCTTTTTTTCTAATTAATAAACTTTAACTGTTGTTTTTGGAAAGGAAAAATCTGAAAGCTTATCGTAAGAATGTAGCTTTTAATCAATAAAATTTTAACAAATTATTTAAAAGTAAAAAAAAAACATTCTCGACGCAATGAAACTTTCGAACAATTATATATATTTAAAATTTACAAATATATACGCACAATCCACGCAGTTATAATATATAAATTCATGAATAATTCTATCATGAATTTATTAATAGCATTGATTAATTGTAAACTGAAACTAATTAATTTTAGTATGCATTTATAAAATAAGTTTTCTTTATGGAAATTAGCATAGATTGAACGTATAAAGCCCCATTGCATCGTAAATTTAAGGTTAGTATTATGTGTTTGAAGTGGGCTTATGGCTAGATGTCATGAAGCTAGGATCGAACTCAGATCTGACTGCTTCAATATATATATATATATATTTCCAAAATTCTGATAAAATCAACAGATATTGATTAACTTAAACTTGCCTTTGACTGCTTTAAGAAAGTTCCCACTAATAGCTTACTTATAGAATTTGTATAAAACATTAAGATCAAAAGTAAAATTATAGTTAAAAAAGCTATACATCAATGGTATTAATTCAGACACTGTTATAAAAATTTAGCATAATATCAAATCTATGACAGTTTTAAAGAAAAATCTATCTGAAAGTAATTCAAAATCATCATAATATCACTATTATGTGAACTGTTTGAAAAATCATATTAAAAAGAATTTTGATAATTTTTGATTAGAGCAAGTTGTATTTAGGCTAGAAATGGCAGTTGTTACCAAATATTATATTTAAAAATTCACTTTCTAATGGAAATTCAAAATAAATTAAAAATTTGGGCTACTTTTATTGATCTAACTTTGAGTTTATATTTCTATTTGGAAAAAATGGCCTTCTAAAAGTTTTTAATTCTTAAGTATAGGAAAACCATTAAGTAAATATGAAATTTTAAAGAATGATGTATTTCAGAGTTGAGACCTCTCATTTACTCTGTTTAATATATTTATCAGTAATCATTCACATACTGTATGCAGACAATATATTTATTGCTGATAACATTGTTTTAACTTCACAAAAGAGATACTTTCCTGAAAACTAAAAACTTTTTAATAAAAGTATAATATTTTGAAATCTTTTGCAAAAAATGGGAATTTATTCCTAATGTAACAAAAATAGATAGACTCAACTTTGCCTCTAAACAACAGGAAAACATCTCATAATCTGAATATAACCTTTTGCAATAATGAACTGTAATGCAATCATACTTTATATTATTTTGGAGTACACTTAGGCTATAGCATAACTCATTTATCTAAGGTTAATTTTAAAATAATTTATTGGAATAACTTCCTTGAAAACCTGGTTGGCATTACTTGGGATTGTGATAGAGATATTTTGTGGAGAGCTTTCTTTTCACTAATATATCTTACTGGTGAATAATGATCTTCTGTTTGGAGAAATAGTGCTCACATTAAAAAAATATTACTGTAAAAAATATTGTTGATGAATTGAAGTTATTTATTTCTAATAGCTTTTTTTTTATATATTCCCACACCAAATATAAGGATATATCTTACAAAAAAATTATAAAAAGCTCTTAAATATTTTATAACTCAAAATATAGTTTTTTCACATTAGACTCATTTAAAATTAAGTTTTTTTCACATTAGACTCATTTAAAATTAAGATCCACTTTCTAGATATATACCCAAGAGTGGTTTCAAACAATTAAAAAACTTTGACATAAAAATGGACTTCTTAGGTGTTCTAAGCAACTTGTCTTTTTGCAGATATAATCATAAAATCATTTGGATTTAAATTTTATAGATTTTACTAGAGCACCATCAACGAATTCAAAACATACAAAATTATTGGCACACTTTTATTTTATAAATGGACTTTTAATAATCACCAATCTGTGTAAATGTGGTCATCATACATGGTTGGAATATATAAAATCTTCTTTATAATATTTTGTTGATAATTAAACTGTCTAAAATAATAAAATACAGGTCCCAAATAAATAAAATTCATATAACATGCATGAATAAAAAAATGTATTCAGAGCACATGTTTGACTACACATACAAAGTGACAAGAGATTATGTACACAACACTTAGATTTTTTTTTTTTCATATGTCAGATGCATTGACCAGGAAGTGAACCCTGGCCAGCTGTTTGAAAGGCAGCTATGCTAAACACTAGGCCACCAATGCTTGACTACACAACAATTAAAACTAAAAAATTATAATACTTGCAATTTTTTAGTTTTAATTTTATGTTTGCCACAACTGAATTTAATCAAAGCTAGAAATCTGTCAAACAAAGACCACCACTATAATGTGTTGACTTCTTTGTCATTAGTGTTGAACTTTATTCTCCATTTCAATTGAAATGTTCTTTCATCATATACATATAAGCACTTAATTACTCATAAATCCATGATGTCGATGTCATATTAGTGATTGCTGAAAACACATACTTCTATATATATAATAAATATTCATTCTAACATATATAAATAAGGGTCTCTATAAAAAATTAATTTGTAAAACCTTTTATTTTGATTTATTTATATATTTTGTTAACTGCATTGTACTAAATCTATTAACAATATTAGATATGTTTAGATTTTTTTTTTTTTTTCAATTTTTCCCCTCTAAAATTGATGGATTAGTTTATTATATTTAATTACTTATTACCCAGTGAAATTTATAAAACCAGCTGGTTGAAAAAAATATTATTTTATAAATTATTAATTTAAATTTGAAAATATTTAGTATTGGAAATATATGAAGATATATTATGAAACTACTAGTTGTAAAAATGGAATTCAAAATACGATCTTAGTTCAATGGGAATGTAATTTATAAATTAATAACAATTTTAAAATACAGAATTTTACACTGTATCTTAATCGCTTCAAATTTTCAAAAAAAATATTGCACTTTTAAAGATTTTTCTAACATTTAAAAAATAATACTAGAAATAAAAGCAGAATCTAGATTAAAAATAGAATATTGATTATTTTTAATATTGAAGAAAATGATTTATTGAGAGAGAAAAAAAACTTTAAGAACAAACTGCTCCAACAAATATTTTTAAATCAGGACATTGAAGTAAAACTTAAAATAAAAAAAAAGAAAAGAATCAAACTTATTTAAACATTTATTAACAGTCGGTAAATTCTCTAACCAAATTCTTTTCCAACGATTTTTTCTCTTTCTGTAAACTTTGATCAGTTTGAATACAATTTCTTTATTAACACTTTGGTTACTAAAATTAAATATATATCTATATCTTCACACTATCTATTTATTTATGCATTCAATATAAATAATACATACTGCATGTGTACTAAAAAAAAATTGTTTAATATTTTAAAATAAAAATGTTAAATATATCAACATAGTATGCTCAATATGCTTTCGACTAACTGGTAGTCATAATCATAGTTAATCAAAAGCATGTTCAGTATACTATATATATAACATTTTATTATTATTATTATTATTTTTTTTATGTGTCAAAGCGTAAGCCAGGAAACGAACCCTGCTTGCTAGGCAGCTGTGCTAACTACTCGACTACCAAGCTTTTTTTAGTTTATATGTTGTATTTTTATATTGATGTACAAGTTTCTGCACAAAGATTAAAAAGACTGGAATTACTTATGCATAGTAAAGTTTTTCTCCAAATTCATGATATTAGATTCCAAATCACAATCATACACAAATTCACAGATAATGGCAAACTAAATTATAATATTCATTTAAAGACATATATATAGATGTAAATACATAATAATTTTTATAAAAAAATATACGGATGTACTTACTGTATATTCACTGTGCACAAAAATTGAATTAAAATGTAAAAAAAATGTAATTATTTAAAATTTTAAATGTTTACATATTTTTTTCAATCATAAATAGGTTGAAATTATGAGTATGAAAGAATCATTATATATATATGTACAAGACTGATGCCAGTCAAAGATAAAAATAATCGTATTAATTTTTCATAAATTTCATCAAGAAATAAAAGAAAAAATAATTTTTAATAATTGCATTGCTTAATAGCAAAATGATTAAATATTAATTTACGTAAATATATTTTAAAAAAAACTTTGTCAGTCTTATCCTGTTTTATTTATTTATTTAAATTAAAAATTAGATTATAATAAACAAAGCAATGATTCTAAAATTATTTAATTATTGTTTCTGCTCTCTGATTATGTTTAGTTACAATTTCTTTAAAAAAATTTTTTTTATCTTTTTCTTATCATTTTTGATTTAAAATAATAATTAAGCTAAAATAAAATATACTAATAATTAAAAAACAAACAAACACTACGACAATTTTAAATATTAGTATAAATTACAAAGACAAAGAATTAAGTAAGGAAAATCCTTGCATAGATTTCTATAGTAATAAAAATGTAGATGTATTATTTATAATTCATATCTGTTTTTGAAAAGATATTGCAGTCAATATTCTGTATTTTTATTACATTTTGTTCCTATATAATTAAATTTGTTGATTTATGATTATCTTGTTTAAAACTGAAATTTAAGATTTAGCAGAAGAGGGAAAGATAGGCCAATATATTTAAAATCATTTTTTTTTGTTGATATACTTGTATGTATATTTGCATGCGTGTATATATACATCTATTAGTCTAATCATCAATGTTTTTATAAATCAATGCATTACAAAGGTAATTTTAATTCTTCTACAGAAATTTCTATTTCAAATTAAATACACATCAATCTTATGTAAATGTATCAATATACACCCTATGCATAAATTAAAATGTACGTTAATTGGAATAATGTATAATGTAGTTTACCTTAGATATTTATATAATTATAATAATATTATGATAGTAATGATTTTATTTACTATTAATCAATATTAAGATATGCTATTCTTAAAATATTACAGTTTGATAGGTGTAATTAAATTTTATTTTATTTTGCAAAATAATTTTGTTATACAATATTAAATTATTTTAAGTTCAATAAATAATTAGAAAAAAATTGCTTTTTTTCAAAAAAAAAATAAGCTTATAGATTTTAATTTTAATAAACTTTGAAATTAAATTGCAGTAGTGTTAAATATTTTTGAATAGAATAAAAATCTAAATCCATAATAATCTGATTAAGCTAATAAACATCACATGATCACTATTTCTTATGTTTGCTCTTAACTGTTATTAAAACAGGCAAAACTCTCTATACATATTGCCAGTCAGTGCAAGCCAGAGTAATCAATGGATGCCAGAAAGAAGGATTGCATTAGATCCTAAGATCTAGCTGCAGTGCTCTTAGATCCAAGGCTCCTCACTGATGAAGGCCACAAGCCAGAAACTAGTCTAGGGATATTGGATGAGTAGGCACTAAGTGGAGATTTTATGCACAAGCCTTCTGGTATCCATTGATTACTCTGGATTGCACTGAGTGACAATATGTAAAGAGAGTTTTGCCTGTTTTAATAATCTTATTGACTAAGTGATAATGATAAAACAAAAAAATGAATGAATGCTATTAAGATAAAATCTCATATCACAACAGATAAAAAATGCTTCAAAACTTGGATTTATAGATAAAAATATAAGCTATAGTAATGTATAAATTGTCTCTAATGAAAGACAGGTTTCATAATGAAGCCAATAAGGTACTATGTGCAATTTAATAATATTGCTGATCATCATCAATAGTAGTTTGTTATTGCTTGCTATTTCATTAACACACTTTAATCTGTCATCTTATATATTGAGTTGTATTTTACACATTAATTAATTTTTATGTTATTACTATGAAGCATTGATAAAATTTTAATTTAATTTGATTGAAATATATATATATATACACACACACTATATGAACGTTAAAGTATATATTCAAAAATTGTGACTTCCATATATGTATTCTCATTGACAATAATATAAAAAATTATAAAACTAGAAACTTAAATTTGAAAATAAAATTAAAACATTTTTTTCTTCTTAGAAATAAAATTATGAATGTATTAATAGAAAAAAAAGAAAAAAAGTGTCTCCATTCTAATTCATAAATAGTCAAAAATCATTAATTCATATTATTCAAAAATCATTTTTAGCTTTAAATAATATGTGATTATAATTATTTAAATTACTTAATTACAGCCTAAAACTCTTTTACTGGAGCCACAATATTACAATTATTAGTTATTTTTGCAATATAAAGTAATTATTCTAATATTAGTAATGTTTTTTTGAAAATGTCAATGTTATATTTATAACTTAATCAGTATCTAAATGTCTATATTATAAAGTCAATATATTGTCATTTAATATAAGCACATACATTTGTATATAATATCTAATTTAATAAATGATTAGTAATAATCATACATATATAATTGTTATTAATTTTGTGACAGCAGAAAGTTTCATATTCATAAATAAAAGACTAAATTTGACATTGATAAATATTAAACAAATGGTATGTGTAAGAGATTACGAGTCAGGCCAATTGACGGGTGCTAGTTTAATATGAAATGCATCTTGAAATCATTTGCCTTTTTGGACTGTCTTTATTCATATGTTCCTAGAATATGTGATAGAGTATACATTTTACATCTAAAATGATATTACTTAAAGAAAAAAGTTTAGTTATTTCCTGCTTTTATAATTATAAAAATAGATATATTAACCTTTAACTGAAATTCAGAGTATATATTTGAGTTAGGGTTAAAATTTAGTTTGCAAAATGATTAGTAATAATCATTAATGCATTATCTGATGTAGGTGCTATCAAAGTTGTGAATGCAAAATATCACCAGGCTGTCTTTCAATACTTTAATACCAGAGAAGTAGCTGTTTTAAAGTCAGTACTTTTGTTATTTATTATTGTGAATATTTCTAAAATGTTCTAATAAATTATATATATATATTGTAATGGTCATATTTGTACATTCCTGCAACAAAATCCAGAGTTTTGGCAAATTATCCCAAAGCGGATCTAGATGAGAGGTTGAGACCTCGAATCAGATCGCACTTCAGTTCCTTCACCAATGCTCTGTGATTTACTACCCTATGGATGACAGAGAAGAGGTTACAATTGATCACATTTAATTCTCATGCCAGCAGTAGCAAAGGGTGGAGTATGAGATGATTAATTAATAATAAATTAACTAAACACACACACACACATATATGGCTGGCTAGATAATGCTAATATTAACAAATACTTAAAACAATATTAGATTTGAATAAGATTTGGGATGGACTGTGAATAATACACTAAACACTATTATAATTAATATCTTTAATTATTATAATATAAGTAAATAATACAAAATTGAAGAGCATTGGGATTTACACTTGCAGGTGTCTTACAAGGATGAGTGGATTAAAAAAAAATCTCATCTTTAGAATGCATTTTATAGTTTAATTTTAAAGTAAATTATTATTATTATTATTATTATTATTATTATTATTATTATTATTATTATTATTATTATTATTATTATTATTATTATTATTATTATTATTATTATTATTATTATTATTATTATTATTATTATTATTATTATTATTATCATCATCATCATCATCATCATCATCATCATCTACAGTTTATAATCATGTCTGAATTATGCTATGCCATTCCTATGAGGTTTGCTAAAAGTTAAGTTTACAAGAATGACAATGATAAAATATAACTAAATTTATTAATAATACCCAATGAGCAATAAATGTGCTCCCTATGCAGATTGTCTTATATAAACTAGATCGAGTGTTCAACTCTATGCTGAATTGAATACTATTTTTGAGGGATGAACTGGTGATTGCAGCAGAGGGAATTGCAGAGACTATGGTGCTACATTAACTAAATAATGTTTGTGACCTGAATGTGTGATTACTCTTGGGATTCAATACCAAGTACTCGGTTCCCATGAACCATAGGACTTGCCAGCTTAAAATATGGTTATGGACCTTTGTGTTTCAGTTCCAGAAAAAGCTATCCAAACTAATCATAATGGAATGGGCTTAAACCAGAAGCCCATTTCAATATAGAAAATATAAAAGCAAGGCATATTGCACAAGTGTGCTATATAAAGACACATTCATAACACTTACTGAAATAATATCAAATTTAAAATTACTAATGTGCTAAATCTATAATTTCATTCTGTGAAATACTTTAAACCAGTTTATGGATTAGCATATATAAAACATTCTAAAAAAATTAATTTAAGTAATCTAGTTTACAGATTAAATCTGGATAGTTTATAACATAAACTAAGAAGGATTAAAGCATATGTGAGACTTAACTATTCATAATATGCTTTATAATACCATTGTTGCAATTAATTAACTAGACATAGTTTATCATTATGCAAAACTCACTTATAATAAGCTAAAATGTGGTAGCTTAATGAACATATAGAAAAGTAGATTTCAGAATGGATATTTATGTGTGTGTGTGATAAACAGTAGCATGAATCTATTACATGAGAACTTCTAATCATCTCTTTCTAAATCACTAAATTACTGATCTCACTTTAAATCAAGGCATATCATAAGTGAATGAAATAAACATTATAAATAAATTATATAGGCATGGCCACATATTAGAATATAAATATAATAACTGGTTACACTTATTATGCTTAGAATAATTATTAATCTATATTTACTAATTTAATATAGAAACAAAATTCTTACAGATATTATTATTATTAAATTTAAAGTTACACTATAAAAGTTATTATAGTTACATTAAATTTAGATTACATAATTTATTTGTTAAGAAATTATAAGTATTATTTATTAGTGTTCAACATTTCAGATAGCTTAAAAGAATTATTGAAATAGTTTAGTTTAAGATTTATTTTATAGAGCTCTACAGGAAGAAATGTTACTAATTTTCTTTTAGCTGAGGTATCCTTCATGGCATTTGGCACTGACACTCTCTGCTGGACTGACTTGTCTCTGATGTCTTCTTGTCAGGCTGTTGGTCTTGAATTCTTACATTCCAATAGACCAGTGTCCCAAAAGAAGATAGCAAAATTTGAGCATCTAGCCACTCATTTCCATTGTTAAAATGGGCCTGACAGCAAAACATTTCAAAATTCAAAAAAGTAAACTCTTAGTGTGGAAAATTGATTTTTTAAATACTAATTCCTTGACTCCACTCTACAAAAACCACAAACTTATTTACAGTTTATAAGTTATTAATCTTGAAATTTAACATAATTTTATTCACTTCAGAAAAGACAAAAATAAAACTAAGTGTTTCATAAAACAGTGCAGCTTGACTGCCTTTCTTTTGATTTAAAATTTATTTTAGAATTTATTTTAAAATCAGCTCTTGGTTCCCACAAAAATTAAACCAAGTGCATATGATGGGATATTTTCCAAGAAACATGCAATTTTTTAAAATAGATTTAAGTTCTGTGAACATTTTGTTATATATGTAATACTGTCATCTCTAGATGGGAAATTTATATGCAAAGTCTAAGTTAAATAAAAGAAATTTGTACATTTCTATTTTAATAAATTAAAGATAAAATAGTTTAATCGTGTTGCAATGCTTATAAAATCTATTGCATTGCAGCTTCATTCACATATATATGTAGGTGCTCTCATACACATACAACAATATTTACACAGCTTACTTTTAATTTATTATACAATTTATAACTAAGTATACACATTATATAACAATATGCATACAGACATTAATATACTTAAATGTACACACATATATATAAATATACTTTATTATGCATTAACATATGAATATATATGCAGACTTGGAGGGGTTTAAACTGAGGATAAATACTACTATGGAACATAGTAAGTGAAATGGGATGTTCAATAAAAAAGTACCATTTCAATATATACTATTAAACAAAAAAATAAGTAATAAATAATAATACCACGTCTATGAATTAATAATAAGAATGGCTTATAGCCATGTTGTTAATTACATAAACAAAAGTAAATATCAAACAAACAAATATATTGAGATATAACTTTTGTACAAATAAGCTTTCTCAGATATGCATCAATAAATTTGTCAAGTACAATCCATGAATAATCAACACCTTTTATAGAAAATCACTTTTTTTATAAAGTTAAAAATTTTGTTTAAATCCAATGGCGTTTAAAGACAACATAATAAATGAAAATCAAAAACATATCTAAACTAACAAATTTCAATTGCCCAGTTCAGAAAATTTTTTTTTCCAAATGTTAAGTTATTTATTAGTCATGGTATTTTTAAAAGAATGCTATGAACCTTTTCTCTGAAAGCATCATAAAATTGTTTGAAATTCTTCTATTCACGATTTTTTTAGTTTAAAATTTTTAATCACCATGATCTTTATTAACTTTATTATAATATAATTTACAATTAATCCACAACAAAAAGGAAAAAGTAATATGTTTTTCAGAACATTTCTAAAAATTATTTAAAAAAAAAAACAATTAAATGTTACTTGAAATTTTCTTAATAAAAATATTTTATTATTCATAAAAATATGCAAGATAAATATCACTAAATGTGATTAAATTGAATTTTAATATAATTTTAAATATTAAATATCTTTTGTTAAGAAATAATAAGAAAAATTAAATTATGTTTATTAAACTTCATCAAAAATGGAAAGTAGATTAATTCATTCTGTTGCTTTTACATACTTTCATATTTTACTAAAATGTATCATCCAATACAAAAAAATAAAAATTATATGGATAAAAGCAGTATAAACATAGGCTAATCAAATAGTAAAATTCTTGACAAATTAATAGATAATTTTATCTAAATGTTTTTCTCTATGTCCATAATAAACCATACTGAAATTTCCACAAGTAATTTTGTATACAGTTCTTTTTTATATATTTCACATCTCATATTTTATAAGTGCAAAAGAACACAATAGTACAATTAATAGAAAAGATTATAAATCTGTTTTATATATTCATTATTTAAAATATGGATATAAGATAGATTATGTAAAATATAGAATCCTTAAACTATATTAAAGAACTTAATAGAAAGAAGATATATGAAACTAATTATATTAATTACATATATATATATATATATATATATATATATATATATATATATATATATATATATATATATATATATATATATAACATAAATTAATTTAACTAATAATTGGCTAGTGATAAATGAATGGAAAATTATATAGTATACATTTATACAGTTTTTTATACCTTATACATATTGTATTATTGTTATAATAGGTTACAATTAATTTTATACAAAATAGAGAAATGTATTTATGTATGCAATATAGATTTAAATTGTAAAATAGTTTAAACACATTGAAAAGAGCAAAAATTAATAGTTGTCAAAAAGAGCTTTTATGTATATTATTGTTATTATTATATATTGTGCCCTTTTTATTGGTACACACCATCATAAAACAAAATGGGAATAAATTTTAAGATGCATAATTTTAAATTTTATAAAGTCAAAAATATTTAATTATTAAATTATGAAAAATAACAGACATTTTAGTTATCATAGGGTTTGATGTTGGGCTTAGTTAATTTAAAGTAGGAAAAATGTTACAAATTTTGGGCAAAATATTTATTTTCAAAGGTATATAAAAGATAAAATAATAAACTATAAATTAATAATATCTGATAATAAATAATTGTTTAATAATATTTAAAATTGTAGAAAAGTTTATATCTAATCTTATAAATAAAAATATGTATTATATAGAGAGATAATTATATCTGTGTGCATCTAGTATTATAAAGCAGTGACTATTTCTGGTGAAATTTTAATTTATGTTGCAAAATAAATATTTCATATTTATGTCATGAATTTTGGGACTAAAAGTTTATGAAACTAATCTCAGATCTAATCAGTATAGACATAAAATCAAAATGATCTAAATTACTTTAATGCAAATTGTGTTTTTATTTGATTCCTAAAAAGTGTTTTTTTTATTGAGAAATATTTTAAAACGGATAATATTTGTTTTTAAAAATAGATAAACTACAAGCAACTCATTAAATATTCAAAATCAAAGAAGTGGGAGAAGTAACCAATAGGAAAGTGCAATTTGGAATAAATTAATAAGACACAGACAATGTTTTTTTAAAAAAAATTGAGGGAAATGGATATATAGAAAAAAAATACAGATTGGAGGAAAAAAAAGGAACTTGATTTGTTTCTAAAAGTTGCTTAAATTATTTTAAACCATTTTTTAAAAGTAATTGATTATGATCTACTTAAGAATTTAAAACTATATATTATAATGTTTTTGGTAAAATGCAGGAGTAAAAGAAAATTAGGTCCCTACTGGTGAACTGAACAATTTAATCATTTTCAGAAAATATCTTGGAGTCATTATATGGAAAAAAATATTAGAAGAATGAAAGGAAAAAGTTGTACATTTATGCCAAGGTGTTGACAAGTAATACATGACCTTAAAGAAAGTACTGTATTAGTTTAATAAATAATTTCATTATGAAATATTTATGCAATTTGGCTATCATAATAGTTGACAAGATTAAGGCAGAATCGATGGATGAATAAAAGAAAAATATTTCTAACAGTTAAGTATACATTTTTAAAGATAATTAAAACTAAAGTAGTAATGAATAAAAATGGAAAGATTTGCATATGGAAAAGTGGACCTAGTATTATAAGAGAATGCATAAAAGGTTATTTGAATGAAAATTTTAATGATAGCAAAGATATAAATAGATTGTTGTTAGTTTTAATATAACTTTCTTGTATAATAAAATTTTATGATGAGTTCTATATATGGTGAATGAAGGATTAAAAGTTAGAACAATGTATGGATGTAATAAAGGCAAATGCAAAAGGAAAAATTTAAATGAAGATTACATTTATACTTGTAACAAATCATAGTGGTCTATTCAGAAAATGAAAGAATTATTTATCAAAACTGTAGATGAAAAAAAAACAAGATATGTTTAAAAAATTAAATAATCACTGAAGATAATTAATAAAGAATAAATATGTATTAGGAACATAAAGAGTTGACTAAATTAATGGCATAAACATTAACTTATTTGAGAATATAAAAAGTATATTGAAGATAATGTCTGTCTATATTTAAAGAGAAGGTGTAAAATGTTGTACCTTAGATGATACCATTGACAAAGAGTATGTAAAAAATAATGAGAAGACTAAAGCTTAGTAGTGACCAGGTAAATATGGATATCATATTAAATGCAAGAAATACCTCAATAAAATACAGCATGCAGATTAAAGGTAATCTTTGATTGTCAAGAAAAAACCCCAATAAATTGTCTATGATCTATTTACATTGGAATTGTATAATATTGTTATATTCTAATGAGAACAAAAGCAGCATAAGTAGGAGGAATGTTGACATATAACTAATCTGAAGCATTTGGAATGATTGGAATACTATTAAAAACTTTTTTTTAAAAGATGAACTTATCTTTTAAAAAAACAACAACTTGTAATATAATATTTGTATATAGTTTAATATTATGCTTTAAAATAATCGTTATCAATATGGGAGGGGAGGTAACTCAGTAGATAAAGAAATTAATAATTAATTTGATTAATTGTTTAGAGTTTTTATTTTACTAAATATTGTTAGATAACTAAAATAAATGGATATCAACAATGAGCTTGTGAAATATATACATAAAGATGGTTACATATGTATATTATAAGAGGATGAGATATGTCTGTGTTCGAATATAATATTGAAAATAATAAATGGTAATATTTAAAGTTTGATTTTTTGCTTAACTATTAATGCATTAATATAATTGTAATAGAGTCCTAACTAATTCTGGTTTATAATTCTTTATAAGCTATTATTTATAAGAAATGTATGAAAGAAGTATAGCTTGAAAATAAGAAGTTAATATCTGAGTTGTTTAGATAAAATAAAGATAAGAATTGCTTATTTTAGGATGCACCAAAGAGTGGTCTATCAAGCTTTAGTATAGTATTATAAATTGTAAATTGAAATTACTTCAGGAGGAAATAAGTTATCATATTTGAGAGTGTACAGTATGTTTCATTCCTTTTTGTATTTCATTATCTTTGATAATAAAGTCATAAAAAATTGTGTGATCTCAGAAAACAAAATAATGATTTCATAAGTATTGTATTAATATCATCTTAGTGCAAGGTAAAAAGAGAAAGATCAAATAGTGAATATCATAAAATATAAACACAGATAAATATGTAATATTTCGTCATATTATAATAAGATTATTTTAGTTAAGAAATAAAACAATAACCCATATTTTGAATCTTCTTATATTTTGAAGCATAATTGATAAGGGATAATGAGTGTAAATAAAAAAAAAAGATTTTTTAAAAAATACACGTATTTTTGTGATATAGGAAATAAAAGTTAAATATCACAAGACCCTATTGTATGAGAAGGAAGCTTTTAATTTTAATTATCTAAATTTAATTAAGGTTAATAGAAATGTTTAAATGTTTAAATATGTTATTGTATTATATTGTTATATCATTTTATCAATATTGTTATTTATTAAGTTACTTAGTAGTTTAAAATAATTATTGAAAGATCTTGTAAATAATATGTTATCAAAATTAATGTTTAAAAATTAAAATATTTTAAGTTGCATTTCTTTTGTTTAGATCATCATCACTACATATCATGTGAGAGTATTTATTGTAATTTACACAATAACCAAAGCTTACAGTTTAAGATTTGAATAAGAAATTAACCCAGTACAAGATAATATATAACAATCATTTAAGAAAACATTTCTTAAAAAAAATCTTAAATTACTGCAAACTGCCTTGATCACATAAGTCATTGAGAAAATATATTGCAAATTCATTAAAGTATGTTTATTTATAGGAAATTAAAGTATGAATTAATTATTATTTAAAATTATAAATTATAATTACAATTTAGATAATATTTATTTATTAGTAAGTATTAGAAAACATAAATATAAAAGTGGTATAATTTTAATTATGGATTAAGGTTATAAATATTTTATTAATTGACACACTATCTATACAGTTAAGTACAATACCTCTTGATATCTTATAGGTGCTTATTAAAAATCAATGATAATCCTGCAATCTCCTTAGTATAATAATATTATTAAGGTTATTCTTAATTATAATTCTATAAAAGTAATAATAATAAAAGATCAATATATAACAAAATAATAATATAACTTATTAATAAATATAAATGTTTTATTATATTTATTTAAATAGTTAAGATTTTACTTCATTAATGCTTAAATAGATTATATATATATATATATGTGTGCTCTGCACACAGGTAATGAAGCTATTAATAAATTTTCAAATTTTTTTTTTTTACTGCCAAGCGCTTTCGGGACAGTCTACAGTCCCATATTCATGGTGAGTTATTCTGTTAATAACTGTAAAACTATGCAAATTTTATGCAAATTTATGTGCAGATGTTACGTGGACCATTTACGAGATAGGGAATAGCAGGCCTCTCTTCTGTTGATTGCCAATGGGTCAGCCGCAATAAAGTAAGCTTCCCTAACTTTATGTTTGGTGTCGTTTGTTTCAGAGCAAACAACACTGACTGTGGTAGGTAGAAAAGCATGTCCAGAGTTTCTCTCATGTTTGACAAAAATCAAATTACCTTCATACTTTGTTTTGGTTTTTTTGTAAAGGTATCGGTGTTGAATATGGGACTGTAGACTGTCCCGAAAGTGCTTGGCAGTAAAAATTTTTGACAATTTATTAATAGCTTCATTACCTGTGCGCAGAGCACATATATATATATTAATATATTTATTTAAGTATTATTGTTAGTCATGGGAATATTTAGATACTTATTAAGGAGGAGTGTCTTAGTATTCTTATGCCATTGAACAAATACTTTGGAATTTGTCTAATGTTAAAGGATATGCAATCTTGTTAATAGGATAAGTGGTTCTCATAATTGCTAATATAAATTAAAAATAATTTAAAAATAATTAAGTGTATCAAATTGTACCTAGATAAAATAACAGTATAGTGTAATTTAGAGACTTGTCATGGTTTCTAAGGGCCATCGTTCTATTGGTAAGGTACAATATATTACTGCTATTATATAAATATATTTTATAATATATTATATTGCATAATTATTTAAACTATTAATCTTCTTATCAGATAGGTAGTGATTATGTAAATGAAAAGTAATTCTAAAATTATTGTTATTAACAGACTAAGAATACGCGGATAAGTATATAACAAAGCAAAACATCAAAATTAAGTCTACAATTTTCAATATATCCATTTATGAGTAAATGAATGCTATAACTAGCTTAAGGTATGATTACCATCTTGAATTGCACATTTATTTATATATCGGTGCAGTGAAAGTTGTAGAGATAATAATTTATTATATATATGTAAGGTTTTCTTTAGAATGTCAGAATAACCAGGCAAAAAAACACACACACACACACAAAAAAACAAACGTGATTAGCAGACATATTAGATATGGATGTATGCAGGAAACAAAATGGATCTATAATTTAAAGTGCAGAAATATTATGATATATAAATCAGTATTTGTTTGTGTTTGAGAAACATATAAAAATCAATATAAGACAAAACACAAAAGTTTCTAATAATTAATAAACTACATTATTATTTAATAAAGATTACAATTTACTAAAGATCATTTTTATTTTAGTTTTGGATATACTAATATGCATTTATTTTAAAATTAAAGTCAAAGACAATAATAGACATAGCATAAACAATTTATTAATTGATATGAAAAATATATTTTTCTATTTTTTTTACTTTAACTATCTTATTGTTTTCGAGAATTGTGATTTTTGTTTTTTTTACTGGAAACCGAAAACAGAAATAAACGTGGAATTTATAAAATAATATTTTCACTAAATATCTTTATTTGCCTTAACAATTAATTCGTAACAAATAACATTTTTAAAAATTGTTTGAGATTATTATTGCAAAAAGCAATAAAAATTAACAGTTTATGATTTTCTACTTGCATTTAATATATTCAAGTTTATAGCATTAGAGATATGAAAAGTATACAATTAAAAACAAAAAAAATACTATTGAATTTTTATTATATAATCTTTGTTGATCCGCAAAATAGCATTAGTTCTTGAAACCCGGAGCAAAAGCTTTAATCATTGACCAAAATTATGAGAGATATTGTCTTTCATAATACAGGCCAATGACTAAAATTTCACAGAATGATGTTAATAATCTTATATATATACATTTAAAATAAACGAAAAGTGGACTCCACATGTTGTAAAAATGACTGGTAACATATATTTCCTAATACTGAATAATTAATTATTACATAACACATACAAAACTACATACCAATATATTATATAATGAATTTTTGAAATGTTATTTAATAGTGAATTGTTATAATGTTGATAAACCATGAGTATGATATAAATATGTAGAAAATAGATTATACTACTAAAATAACTATTAAATAATACACTTTGAAATCGTGTTTTTATTACTATATAATTAATTACAAAACTCTTCAACATATTCTGTGATATTTTTTTTTACTAATAGTCCCTTCTTTTCTTTTTTGTTTTTAAAATATTCTTCTTCCCTATAAGAGGATGAAGTTTTATACTTTTGAAAGTTATTCTCTTCTATAGCTTTCCTTATCAATTCACAATTGTATTTTCTTATATCATTAGTAACAATTTTTTGTACCATTTTACAAAACCCTAGACATGTAATTATATTTAATGGATGACATTAAATCACTTAAACATCACATCATCACCAAATATTATGATTACACAAGGCTTCTAATCAATGACGCCATAAGTTGGAAACTAGATTACAGATATTGGATAAATAGACAATACATAAGAATTTTGATGCAAAAACTTTCTAGCATCCATTGATGACTATGGCTTGCAATTGTTGGAACTACTATATAAGAGAGTTGTCATTGTTTTAACAAATGCTATTAAACATGCTCATATTTTTTTAATTCTTCCTACATTAATGCATCTCAGTAGGAAATTTATTGACACATTGTTGCTTTTTAAATACTAGCTATCTTTCTTGCAGTTTTTAATAATAAATCAGTTATATTTTTATTGTTTTTAATCATGTTTGAACTGACTTCTAAGTCTATTAATAATTTAAAACAATTAGCAAGTTCTAATTTAAATTCATTAGAATATTTCTGAATATTAGGAACATCAACTGTTATTACAGTTTTTCTTATTAATTTTTAATTGTCTAGTTTTGCATTAACATATATCCTATCTTTCATTAATCAATGATCAATTCCTGTGTTGAATCTATGAAGAACATTGTAAGATAAAAAATATTTATATTGGTCAACATATAATTCAATTCAACTGTGTCTTTCTTTATATGGATGCTTCCAGCCCATTTCTGTTTAGCATTTCACTCAAAAAATAAATCATAATATATTGGTATTCTTTCTTGTAAAATTCACAAGTCTATGGAACCTCTCATTTCTATCACCCTAACAAGAATTACCCAGAAAATATTCATTCTTCAATTGTTTAATAATTCTAGCAGTACAGTCTCCAATTCAAAATATTATTTTGTCTTATCACAAGCATTTTGTACATTATTGTATAAATATTGTCTACTTCTTCATCATAAAAGAACTTGTTTGGACATAAAGATTAATTTTTTATATGTATTTAGTATCTTCTATTAATTTGGAAAACTAATTTTCATTCCCTCTAATATTCTATAAATTTCTACAATGGTGTTTTTTCATTTTTTATTTACAATAAATTCTACCCCCATTCTATGTATTTATAATAAAGTATATTATCACTTTTTAAATCAATTGTCTTTTCACTGTATCTTTTAATTTCACAATGTCCAACAATGACTCATTTATCTTTCAAAAGGAAATTTTATTCATAAACCATAAGAATCATTTACAAAAAGAAGGCACATTTAATATTAAGTAGTTCTTCTTTCAATTGATTTTTTTTTTCATTTGAAAGTGATCTGTAGTTGAAGGTATCTAAATATAAGATCATAATCAAATGGCAAACTGAAATCACAATCAATCGATTCTTAGGATTCTCTGCTTTTGACCATTGAATGTTATTTTGGCTAGAAACTATACAGCATGCTGGCATTGAGAGCCATAATTTAGTTTTGTCTATTATGATTATAAATATCAATTAATAAAAAAATAATTTACACATATATTTATCCACCTTCAAAAAATCACACCTAATATTTTGGTTAAGGACTGTCAGGCAATTAAATATAAAGCTCTTGGAGTTTTTTAATCTTAAAGTCACAGCAAAATACAAATAAACTCATCACACTGATTGATAGGTATTGGCACCTAATACATTCATGTTCATTTATTATGTGAATTAGCCATGTAATAATAATTATCTGCAATTATAAGATCATATGATTGGATATTAGAAATGCTTCGTTGTAATTTTTAAGGCAAATTACTCATTTTTTTTAAGAATATATGGGTTGAAGATTAACTTTATATATATAAAAAAAGAAAATATTTTCAATCGCTTAATTTTTTCGATGCATATTTTGTATTATTTAAAAATAGTTAATTACCTTCATGGTTTTCTTTTTTTCTTTATGTCATTTATTAGTGTCTATTAATTTAAGATTTATTTTACATTAGCTTGGTTAGTAAATGGTGCTAATATCAATGCTGTTAAGTCATTTTAAAAATTAAATAGGAAAAATTAGAAAAAAGAGTTCTTTCTTAACCAGCTATTACTCAGCTTGTGAAAATATTTACTTAAACCCTTGATGGAAGAATTCCATTTTGTAGTAACTGAGTATTAGCTAACGCTAATTTGTATGTGCATATATACATATACTAGTGAACTTTCTTATTAGTTTATTTTAATTAAAAATCCAACTATATGTACACTTATTTGAAATTGCTAAGTATATTATAATATACATATTAGACAAATATATGTTAGAGATGCTTATTTTTTAGCAAGCTCTTATTTATTATAATTACATTTCAATAAATGCATACATTTTTACCAATCATGTTTATTATGTTAAAAATAATTGCATTTTATTTAATTTCATATATAAACTTTAAATTTAATAAAGTTCAAATATATCAATAATAATTAGTCATAATGATATTAATGTAAAGGTGAAATAAAAAAAAGAAGCTTACTGTATATCAATATTCTATATCGAGACATTTCTATGATTGACAATCAGGGATTAAAAAGCTTAAAAAAAGGTATATCAATAAAATTGGAAGTTCTCTCTATAGGAATAGGCTGCCAATATTTTTCTAAAATCTCATTTGTCTTTGTCAGAGACAAGTGGCCTGAAGAATTGTTGGATCTCAAGCAATAATGAGACTGAAATAATTGAGAATTATTGTCTTTTCATTATTTATTTTAACAGATAATTTCCCACTCATAATTGGAAAAAAATATCTAAAAGAAAAGAATATAGAAATTATTATTCGTTATCTTTAGGGCACCGTTGCCTTAATAAAGATGAATGAGTGAGATAAAATTGAAATGTTGGTGACCCATTTGTATAAATGGAAATTTTTTTTAAAAAAAAAAAATTGACTACTGAACTTATAAATTTCCACACATAGAGAACTGATACATGGTATGTCCCCAAAATTTTATATTCTATATATAAATGTATAATTCACTATTTAAGATGCTTTTATTTTTCCTTAGTCATCATAACATATATTTTTTGTAATTACAACAAATCTCATTTTTATATTTTATACATATATACGGTCAAATAAAAAGTTATAATTTTTAACTTAATAAAAATGATTACATTTATGTATTTATTAAAATGTGTTTGTTGTGATAAATAGTTGCTCAAAAATAAGTCATTAAAAAGATAATTTATTCATAGTACATTAATAAATAGAGAAAATGGTATGAAACATTTGATCGATTTTGCAATATAGGACCTACTAAAAGATCTGATCGTTTCAAGTATATTTTAATAGCTGTGGCCATGAATTCACACATTTTGTGGTAAATGTTTGAATGTAAGAGTAAGACCCATGTAACTTTTTAAAAGTATATATAAAATACAAAACCATAAAACAATACAATACTAGACAAAAATCCAAACTTTATCAATATTCTTACAGGCTCATGGTTTCATCTAGTATTGTATTGCTTTATAGTTTTGTATTTTATTTATTACTAGTATAGTGTTAGGCAGTTTTGAATTTTATATATATTGTACATGTTTTAAAGTTGAGGTTTCTATGTTTATATATAATGTCAGTTATCATCATTATCATCAACCATTATTTATCAATCTCCTGCAAGATGAATGTCTCTCTAAGTTTAATCTATCCTCTCTGATCTTTATATTTTATTCTTCAAATTACACCTGCACAAGTTCTTATTTCATCCATCCATCTCACATGTGGTATTTTTTTGGATCTTCTACAATGTCTTGGAATCCAGTTTAAGGTTTTAATTGTTTCTCTATTATAATCTCTTCTAGCAATATATCCAGCTTAACTCCACTTGAGACTTTTAATTCTTACAATAATGTAAATAACACCTAGTTGTTCTTTTATCAGTGCATTATGTTTTTGATCTCCTCTTGTTACTGCTAACATGCATTCCTCCATACATATTTGAGTGGTCTGAAGTCTCTGTACTGCTCTTCTAATAAGTGTCAAAGTCTCAGATCCATCAGTAAAAACTAATAAAACATATTTATTAAAAACTTTTCTTTTCAAATACATTGGCATATTCCCATTTAATATTAAGTTATTTCTACCAAAAGCACTCCAACAAAATTTACTTCTACAATTAATTTCATCCATTATGTTTCCATCTCTAGTAATAATCTGAGTGAAGCATTTGTAGTTGTTAACTTTTTCTAACTCAACATAATTAATCCTTATTCTTATCTTTTGAGAAAATTCATTGACCATTACGTTAGACATTTTAACATTTACTTTTAGTCTTATACTTTAACTGATAACTCATATGACATTTCTTGAATCTCTGAAGCATTATTTGTAAAACAAACTACATCATCTGTAAAATCTAAATGTCTTAAATAATCTCCATTTACTTTTACTTCTCTAGCTTCTTATTTTAATGCATAAAATACTTCTTGCACCAGTGCTATAAAAAGTTTTAGAGATCCGGAGTTGTCCTGTCTTACATCATTTGTAATGTTAACATTCCTAGTATTATTATGTAATCTAATTGTTACTGTTGCACTTACATAAAAATTTTTCATATAAATATTCTTTATAAAATGACAATATCATGGGTCTATGTTTTGATGATTCAATGTTTTAATCACTGAAAAAATGATTATTAAATAAGATGCCTTTTCATAATTTACAAATCCAAATTATAATGGAAAATCATATTCATTTGTCCTTTCTATAATTTTTCTCAATATATGAATATGGTCTAATGTACTAAAACCATTTTTAAATCTAGCTTGTTCTTTAAACAGATTAAAATCCAATGTTCTCTGTAGATGAGTTGTAATTATCTTGATAAAATGTTTGCACAAAACAGATAAAATACTAATATGTCTATAATTTCTAATATTATCTTTACCACCTTTTTTAAATATTAATATTAATATTGAATTCTCCAATCATCTGGCACATTTTTATCATTTAGACAAATGTTTTCTATTTCTTCACCTGCTTCTTTTAATATAGAAATTATAATTCCATCATTATCTGCATTTTTTTCCTCATTCATAAACTGAATTCTACATCTCACTTCTTCATTTAAAATCCTAGTCAATTCAGAAGATATAATAGTTGTAGGAGGTATTTGCTCTTTATTACTGTATAATTCTTGATAGAATTCTTCTACTTATTTCATGATGTTATCTCTCTTTTTAGTAATACTTCTGTCTTTTTTTCTTATTGCAGATATAAGTTCCCTTTCAATATTGAAATGTTATTTTACACTCTTGAGACTTTTATTCCCTTCTATAACTTTCCTTGCAAATTCACAATTACACTTTGTTATATCATTATCAACTCTTTTTCACACCAATTTAAAAATATTCAATCTTTCTTAATGCATAATTTTTATATATCTTCATATTCCTTTTTTCTTTATAAATTCTCTATTCTCAATAGAAATTTTATTAGTCATTTGTTGTTTTGTTCTACCAGTCTTTGTTGCAGTTTTTAAAAGTATATCAGTTGTTTTTTATTAGTTCCATTCAAATCTGAATCATATTCAAAATCTGCTAATATTTAAAAATGATTTGCAAGATCTAATTAAAATTTATTAGAGTGTTTGTGAAGATTAGTAATATCAATTGTGCATATGTTTTTTTTTTAATTTTTGCCTCTTTAATTTTGCATTAACACATATCTTACTTACTGCATACTAATTGATGATCACTTTCTGTGTTGAATTTATTAAAGTCATTACTATCTTGAAATAGATATTTTTTGTTAGCCAAAATATAATTCAATTATGCTGTACTTTCATTTGGATGCTTCCATGTCCACTTTTTCCTTTTAACACTTTTCTGAAAAAAAAAATCATAATAATAGTTTTTTCTTTTTCTACAAACCCACAAGTCTATGTCATATATCATATATATTACCATAATCAAATTTACCTAGATTATTTTCATCTTTCACATGTTTACCAATTCTTGCATTAATGTTTCCCATAACAATTTTAAAATGTAGATTAGTCTGATCAAAAGCTTTTTGTACCATATAAAAATCTATTACTTCATCACTATAAGAAATTGCTGGAACATAAATTAAAATTATCTGCATCGGCTATCTGCTATTAAGTTGAATAACTAATCTTGCAAGTTTGTCCAATACACTATCAATCTTCCCAATGTTGTTTTTTTCCATTTTTATTTATACTGAATCTTATTTGTATTTTTAATATTTGAGTATTTGTAGTAAATTACATGTCCACTTTTTAAATCAATTGTCTCTTCATCTTTGTTTATACCTTTACAAAGTCCAATAATGTTAGATATATTAATTTTTACTTAACCATTAATGTGATATATGACTTAGACATAATCTCTAGTTCAATGAATTATTTGTAGTAATACATTAATGTATTTGCCTGAATATTGTTGACAAAATTGTAAATACAGAGAATTGGATATTTATAAATCAAATTGTAATAATTTAATATTGTCAAATAGACTGAACAAATGACAAAGACACATTTAAGAGATAGAGACCTAGGCTAACTGGTGAATGTTTGAAATGAAAAAATTTGGACTCAGTTGTGTTTTAAGCTGTTTTTATTCATATATTTCAAAAATGTGTGGGATGTGAAGGTGTTAATGATATTATATATAAAAGAAAAAATATGAAGAATTATTTCATGTGTACAAATCCATATAGAGAAATATCTCAAATTGATAAATGATTAGTAATATGTTGTTGGTGTCAAAGATGTGAAGATAGAAAATTTCACACTTGTAAATCAATTTGAAATACATTATATATAAAGTAACATGAATATGATCTTCAAGAATATAATTGCCTTTTGTTAACCTGTAATTAGATAAATTTTAGTATTTATTATAGGAATTCAAATTAAATATTGGTAATTTATTAAAAATTATCTTAATTAAATTTTTGATTTTTCCCAAAGTAGAACTTTTACTCTTATTGCAGAATTGATATTTTTTCTGTTCCACTTATATACATTTCATCTGAGTAATAAGAGTAGCTCAGTATTCAAAGGTATTTCTAATAAAACTATTACCACTGATTCTAGAAACATCAACTTTTATAATGCTACCCATAGTGACCAGATGCAAACTGTTAAAGATATTAGCTTTAAAATAATAAAAATTATACATAGAAAAAAACTAAACAACATAATAACAATATTTTTTTTTAAATCCCCATATTTACATACATATATTAACCTTAAGTAGTAATTTATACATAAGAATCATGTCTCAATGCATTTATCTCTTTTTTATGATTATAGTTAATGCTTTATTTATGTGACTATATAAACATTAATATCAATAGTTACATATATATTTACCTTAAGTAATAATTTATACATAAGTATCATGTCTCAATATATTTATCTATTTTCTCATGATTTTAGTTAATGAATTATCTATATGACTATATAAATTGTTAACAGTATTATCACTTTCAAAAAGACTTTAATATTTGTCTAAATTGCATATTGTTACTAAATTTGTAATGAATTGAAAGGATGCTAGTCTTTCACATGCATTTACATTATTTCTCAGACAGCCAATATCCCTTCAATTTATTACAAAAAGACTTTAATAATGTGGCAAAATGAATTCTATTTTTGTTATATACTTCATATTTTCTATGACCTTAAGGACATTTTTACAATATGTCTCAATTGCAAATGATAGTTATAACTTGACCTGATGCTCAGTGCTCATAAATATCTTATATTATTTATGATAAAGATGATAGTGTATTAAAATTATGCTTTGCTTTTAGGATAAAAACACTATCAATCACCTTATCAACTTAGTTACATTAAAATCTTGATCTTATAGTTAAAAATAGATTGGTATCATTTATCAACCCAATATTTTGGGAAGATAACTGAGTTGAATATGGATTGACTATATCCTTAAATATTAAAACATTTTTCAAGATAAATCTAGACTAATTATTAAACTATCAGACCCTTTGTTGAACTTTCTTATTTTATTTGAATATAATTACTACAAACAGTGTTAAATTTCTGTGATGATTGCTGGAAGTTCTTAAAATTACTTGTAAAATTTGGCTAAAAATATCATTTCACTTATTTGATGTTTTTTATTCTGGAGAAAAAAAATTATGTAAGACATTATGAATAAATAATAAAAGTAAAATTATCTTTATATTATGCTGACAAAATTATATGTTATATGTATCATATTTAAATACATTTATATTATCTATACCAAACTAAATGTAATTATAAGGACTTAAACTCAGAATTTCAAGTTCCCACAACTATCAACTTTATCTTATACAACCAATGCACATGACTACACACATATGAAAAAGATAAATGATCTTCAATATAAGTATTTTGACATGAAGCAGCACTTGTTAGTTGGTTCAGATCCTCTCCCACACATATATACAATTAGTGCTTAGTTTATATTAAGATAGAAAATCTTCAAACTTTAATGGAGAAGTGTCAATCTTCTTCACTCTCCATCTCTTCAGCTACCCATATCATTAAAAATATGAGGAGGAACACACAAATCTGATGCCAATATTATTGTAATATCCATGTTGACTTTAAGTCATTCTGATCTCTCATATATAGGTCCTTTACATGTCCATTTAAAAATACAGAAGAGGCATGGGCAGAAAATAAGCTAAATATGTAATATATAAATACATATAAATGTATTACATATTGCTAGTACCCTTTTTGTACATTAGAATGGATATATAAAGGTTTTATATATGAGGGGGTTCAGAATGACTTAAAAGTCAACATGGGTATGAGAATAATATTGACATAAAGAAGGGTTTGAGTGTTGAATTCTTGGATTTTCAATGATGTGGATGGGTGAAGAGTTGGGGGGTGAAGAATATTGAAGTTTGTCCATTAATGTTTGAAAATTTGTTATCTTAATATAAACTGAGCGCTGATTGTATGTATGTGTGGAAGATAGTGATCTGGGTCAAGTAATGAATGCAAATTGCATATACTGGAGATTATTTATCATTTTCACATGTGATCATATATATTGGTTATATAAGATGTAATGGATTGTGGTGCAGAGTTGAAAGTCTGAGCTCAAGTCCTTATAGTTACATTAAGTTTAATATAGATAATATACATGTATTTAAGTGTTACATATTCAGCCTGTTTTTGCCCATCCCTCTTCTATATATTTTAATGGACATAAATGTACTATATGTAAGGTTTCAGAGTAACTTAATGTCAACATGGGTATGACAATAATATTGACATCAATAAGAGCTTTGCTTGTTACATCCTTGGATTTTCAATGATATGGATGGGTGAAGGGTTGAAAGATGGAGAAGACTGATGCTTCTCTATTAAAGTTTGAATATTTGCTATCGTAATATAAACTGAGCACTGATTGTGTATATGTGTGAGAGAGATCTAGACCAATTAATGAATACTGGTTCAGTACAGAATATTATATTGGAGATCATTCATCTTTTTCTCATGTATATGGTCATGTCAATTGATTATATAACATGAAGTGAATAACTGTGGGGGCTTGAACTTCTAAGTTCATATATATATACATATATTGCATATGCATTTGCAAAAAGGAAAAATTAAATTAGTATTCTGAAATACCAATGTTGAGATTTTAATGTGGTAAAATAAATAATTTTTTTGTAAATTTTATATATATGGTTTCATAATATTATTTTCAGGAAATTCTGTCTAGTAAAAATAAAATAGCTAAATAGCTGACATTTCAGTATAATAACAACGGCTTTCCTCAGAGCTTCCTCTTTATCAAATCTTAAGAATGTGTGTACGATTTAAAATCATTATTTTAACAATATTTGAAAAAAGCTATTGGAGGATATTATTTAAAACTTCTCAACCATTAGCATTTGAGTATGAGAAGAAAATAATAAATGGAAAAAATAACGGTTTTAAATCTCATACACATTCTTATGATTTTAGAAAGAAGAAACCCTGAAGATTGTACTAAAACATCAGCTATTTCGCTATTTTATTTTTTTACTATGCATAATCAGAAAATAATACTATATATTCATCATATATTCATGAGGATTTATATATATATATATATATATATATATATATATATATATATATATATATATATATATATATATATATGCTGTGTGTGAGCACCAATCACACATACATATGTAAAAATATGATAAATTACAATCAAATATAAGTGAATAATACAAGATTATAAGACATAATCGCTGAAGAAACAGTATAGTAGAAGTGTTAATGTCTCCATGGTAATTTTTTTATCAATAAAAAAGATCATCTTTTGCTGGCTACGACAGATTATATATAATAACAAATTTAGTTTTCAGTAATTTACCAGGTTATCAAGGGTGTACCAATGTAAAGATTTCATGTTTCTAAATATCGTGATGAATAAAAGTTGTTCATGAAATACAATTTTTGTATACTTCTTTATATTTGTAACATCATACATTTGAAAAAAAAAGGGTATTTATAAAAAATAAAATTACTGTGTTATATATACCCCATAATATTACAAGAATTAAAAAAACATATATTAATTGCATTCTGGTCGCCAATGTTTTATAAGTGACAGCAATATTTTTTACCTCATGTTGCAGCACTGGAATAAAGATGTGCTCAAACAACTTTGACTGTTTCGCTGTTTTTTTCTATAGCACTAATGCACAAGCCCTTAACTATTACATACACATGCACACACACACACACCCATATATATATATATATATATATATATATATATATACATGCACACTCCATTCCATTATTTATTACACAAATAATATATATATATGCAAACACAAAAAACAAATATGTTTAGCATTAATTGTTTATAGTAAAATCTTTTAAAATGATATAAAAATATAATTATATTAATGCATAAAACACCCCTAACTTCTCAATTACAGATTTTTAAATAAATTTTATGCACTTCAATAAAAAGATAGTAATAAGTCATAGAGTTTAGTGATTGCAAAACTCATGATGGCTACATTATATTAGAGTAAAAACTTTTATAAATCAATGCTTGGATACTAATGAGTGATTCTATTATTATATCTGCGAGCATGTTTGAGAATAATTTAATAAGGATCAATTGAATGTCTCCAACTATTTCCAACATAGATTTTGCTCATCTTATTTTTTTTTTATGTAATTTAAATAAAAAAAGAAAAATGTTATCATTAGACACTTTTTAAAAAAAAAAAAAAAGTACCTTGCAGATTGTATAAAAGTCAGACGAGTTAGTGGGTTTTTCCATTATTTTTTCCTGTTTCTTATCTTGCCTTGGCTGCTTCTATCTTTAATGATTTTTAATTTAGCTAAACAGTTTCAATCAATTTTTTATACATTTTTTTTTACATCCCTATTTCTATACTCAGACAAAATTGATATCAGAAAAATATTGATTTTTTTTTTAATAATACCTTTAGCATTTTCTTTTTCCGGCTATATTTAAAACAAAAATTAACCATGTCATACTTTAATATAAATGAATTGCACAAGATATTCATTCACTTTTTAAAAATAATATATATGTATAACTTCCAATCATTATTGATTTTTTGCACGATCAACATCTCTTTAAGCTTAATCCTGTTTTTTTGATTCAAAGTTTCTTCTCAATACCATTTTTTGAGAGTCATTATCTCATATATCTATATAATAGTGTTCTTTCTTTCTAATTCTGTTATAGTATTTTAGCGTAGGTTACTGATATCAATCTTTTAATCCCACCCTCTAGAGATTCCTTGGAAAAAAATAAGTGATCTTTTAAACCACGGTTATATGCGCCATTCTCTTATTCTAATATTTTAATAGTTATTTTACGATATGAATTTGATAAAAAACATTTAGTAATATTATATATATTATAACTTTTCATGGTGTGTCACTTGCTCTTGAATTTATAGTTATCATCATGAAAGCCCAAAATATACTCCATTGTAGTCGTCTACAGATGATCCAATAATTATATAGCCACAAAACTTATTTTGAATATAATTTAACACTAAGTATGAATGTGACTATCATATTCATCGTCAAATCGGATTATAATTATAGTCTGATAACTTTATCATTCTTATTGCATTGCCAAATCCATATTATAATATCATTTATGTTCTTTATTATTTTTTACAATGCTTTTTTACAATCCACTATTGACAGTTTCGATTGCCCCAGCAATCTTCTTCAGAACTTCTTATGAAAATTGCTGCAGCAATCAAAACTGTCAATAGAGGATTGTAAAAAAACTATTGTAAAAAGTAATACAGAATATAGATGATAGTAATATTATATAGACTGATAATAAATCTAAATTACTTTATATCTCATGTTTGAATCATATCATTACCATATTCTAGTGTACAATAAGACATTATTTATTCTTTTGAAATTATATTGATAGAAACTATAAATGAATAATTCACATTAACATTTAATAATGAGAACCTTCTATTTTGATCAATTTTATCAACATATATTTATGGGTTACAATAATTCTATGAACAATGTATTAAACTGTTTGAAAATAAATAAATAATAAAGATTAATTAGAATAGATCACATTAAGTTTTTCTATACTTAAAATAAAATAATCTAATCAAAATAATCGTAAATACTAAAGGAATCTTGATACTATGCTGCATAAACTTTAATCACTGTGACTTTTACATGATATATATATATATATATATATATATATATATATATATATATATATATATATATATATATATATATATATATATATATATATATATATATATATATACTCTTGAAACTTGAACAATATTATATTTTTTTTTGATTTGGATTTTTTGATTATGGAGATAATGATAATAAAGACAAGGTCATGAATTAAGAATAAAATGATTTTATTTTTAATATAAAACATATAAATACTTTAACATTAATATAATCAAACAAAATAATTAAACTCATAAAAGTAAATATCACTTATGAATAAATAAATTTCTCTCTTGGATTCAAAGTCCATCTATTTTTCTGATTATAACATTAGGATAGGAACCTCTCATCAATGTATTTAACAAACAACGTTGTTAACAAAGAGATTACATTAGGTTGGGAATGATATATAATTCTCTAAGCATAAACAAGATAACTTAAGTTTAAACAAAACATGTTTTATCATAGTCTTTTCACATCAAATATTCATCTCATGCACATCAACATAATTACCATTTAAAAGAAACTACTCTAATAAGAACAAGAGCAAATAAAGATGTAGATTTTAATACTCATGCCTTCAACATTTTATTCCTAACAGCAATAAATAGGAAAAGCAAAATGATTAAACAAAAGTCCACACTTATCTACTGATGAAAGTGTATCATTAGTCCCATATTATTAATTTAAAAAAAAAAAAAACACTTGACAATCATAAACCATCATAAATTGTCCAACACAGTATTTAAGTTGTCTGTGATGTATTATACTTCAAAGGCATAATTTAAAACAACATATAAAAAGAATTTTAAATATCTACTATTTATCATATAATATATGCCATATGAATGACTGATAAGTCACATAATATTCATAATAAAATAAATAGTAATAAGAATTAGAAATTAACAATTTATAAAATCATATATCAATTCCATGTATACATCCATACATCTATACCATTCTTTAAACAATCCCCTGCCAAATGTTCATATTATCTTTGCTTATATAATAATATAACTATATTTTGAGAATTTCAATACCCACATATTATATATAAATTTGAAAACAAATTGTTAAAAATAAATAAATAAATATATATATATATATATTATATGCCTATAAAAAATTTATAAATAAATGTATACCTCAAAAAATTATTGTGCCCTTTACCACTTATAAAAGGTAATTTTTGATGCACTCACTTCAACAAATATATTTTATTTCAAAATAGATTCAAAATAAAAGGGTTAATTTTTCACATTATCTTTGAAGACAAAAATACAATACCTTAGAGGAGGTAATTTTCACTTCTCAATTGTACAAACTTTTAAATAGACATTTTTTTACAAACTGGTACAACAGTATCCATACATGGGATATATTTATTAATTATGAAAGTATCATTGTCAAAATAATTTATCCAAAGATAAGGTAATACATTTCAGATATGCTGAATTATTAGAGTTTACAACTATTTTAATTATCTTCTTTAAATATTACTCTAATCCACATACAGTTATATTTTGCTTATAATAACTTCTCTCATATATATATATATACACTCTAATGCAAAAAAAAAATTAAAATAAAAAACACCATTTATGATGTAAGAAAGTTCTGATGAAGACTTCAGAGGAATTGAAACTGTCAGGAAAATAAAGAAATGCAAAGAAATTAAAGAAAAACATGACAGCATACACTTCCATGTACAGTTCAAATTTCTTTTTTTTTTAAATTTAAAACATTTTTTTTTACTAAAAATGTAGCAAGATGGATATAATTGCTATTAATATTGTAACAACATATCACTATAAAGTTTATAATTAGTTTTAGTATAAAGACTTAATAAGTTATTCCTGAAATTATATATAATTTTTGTATGAGCAATATAAGTATAATATTTTTTCTTTTATTTAAGTATTAGCACAATGATAAGTTAGTAGTTGATGATAGTTCAAACTAAAGTAATTTTACATATGTGATATCTATGATGTTAACAAACCAATACTACAAGTTTTATATTTTCTTTATCCAATAAGCTAGTTGATGAAATTTCATAATTGTGTGTATTTAACAGATACATTGCAATGAGATGAATGTGTCAATTTGGAAGGAGGCACCAGCAGATTGTTCTCAAGCCTTTCATTTTTAAGAGCTTTAATTAATAGAATTTTCCAGTTAATTAGTTAGTTAATCAGCCAGGTAATTATCACATAATAATACATAAAAAGCTATTTTTATAAGATAAATTATCTTAATGAAATCAATGATAGATAAATTTAGGGTATAATTAATTTATAATTAATATAATCTTAATTAGTTATAAGCCACATATTCTAATAGTAGATGTTTTTTAACTGTCTGGATTTTTAAACACCATAAATTAATATTACCTTAAAAAGTAATAAACAATTTATTATTTAACAATAAATTAAAATATTTCAATAATGATAAATTAATTAAACACATTGTTTTTTTAAAAAAAAGTTCTCAAAATTCAAATATAATATTGTAGAGAATAATAATTTTTTTAAACTATAACATTATAGTTTAGATAATATTAAATATTAACTCCTTTAACAACAATCTTGAAATATAATCAGTTTCGTTTAAATTTTTCTCGCAGTCAAAATAGCTATTATATATGCATGCTCACACTTGTAAGATCTAAATATTAACACTTTAATAGCCTGAAACGTGACATCACATTTGTCACCTTTAGATTGCTCTAACTCATCCAATTTTTTAGTTATATTGATGAAAAAATACCCGTATTAAAGCTTAGAGCAAGGCCTATAAGATGCTGCCCTCTTTTGAATTATTTTACAAGTAAAAAATCAATACTAGGAGGGTTTTAAGTTGAACAAAAGAAGAAGGCCAGTTTTGATTGGTTGGATAATCTATTCCCAATCTATTCCCAATTATTTTTTCACCGCTAAAATGAAAATATATGTTTTGGAGTGTTTTTTTTATTATGTTTCGTACATATTATAAATAATTTTCATAAAATCTAATATTTTTAATAAAAATATAGTTATTTTACAAAAGTAGTAAGGTTTTATTAAAAAATTGTATACTTTACACGATTGTAAATTGAAAAAAAAAAACCAGCCGTAGCAGCAATTTTTGACATCTTGTCAAGAGGTTAGATTGCTCCAAGCTGTTTATTTGATTTTCAAACAAAGATTAATGATTTAGAATATTTTTCTGGCATTATAATGTATTTTTGGTGTATTTTTTTAATAATATGCTGAAAGTATAATTATTTTGAGAAAGACGTTAAGATTTTTCCTAAAAAATTCTTAAAAAATTCATAACGTGAAATCTGGGAGGGATCTAAATGACATTTATAATGCTTCTAATTCACTCGTAATGTTTTCTTTGGTTTTTCCGCTTTTGAATATTTCTATAAAATACAAATAAAAATATATTTTTGAAATAACTTTCATTTACTTTCTTAACATTACAAATAATTAATATACTTTTTGAAAACGAAACTAAAATTAATATACATTAAAAGATGAAAATATTTGTATCAAAAAGTTTGTCACTTGACCAATTAAAAGTTTCAGAGTTTTACTTCGCTGGACCAATAACAAAGTGTTCTATTTAAGTGTTAATTAAAATGTCTAAGCAAACTGTAATTAATTATTTGTATTATAAAATATAACAGGAAGATGCTCAAATTATTTATAATGTTTATTTTAATGTAACTCATCTATTCCATGTCCTTCTCTTATTTTTTTTAATGTGTACTTACTTTACACCAATATATGGCTTTCTAAACAAGCCTTAAGGTTACAATATATTCTACAATGTTTAAAGTGATCAAGTTTTCTGCACTCACAACATTGATACCTGCCATTTTAAATAAGTAATTAATAATTATTATTAATCATTTATTACACCAAAAATTATCATATTATTCCTGATCCAGATATAAACTTCAAATCCAGTTAATTTTTAATGTACAGACAGTATAGACAATAAAGATGCTATTCTTTCACATACTCACACCTATAAAAATATTTTTTTTGAGTTTAAATCCATAAAACAACTTGGGTTTGAAGTATAAAAAGGATTCCATTTACTTCAACAAAAACTCAAACAAAAAATTTATTATAGATTTAATGAAAAAAAAACTGTTTTGACTTTAAAAAATTGTTGATTAGTAGTAATTGATAATTTCTTGGTAACAGCAAAAGTTAAAAGTTATTTCTCTTTACATGGATATTATCTCATTTTTATTCATTATTATAATAACAATGCATGGAAATAAATAATTTAATAGTATATATACACACATATAATAAAACAATATCATTATATGTGTTAAAAGATTTCACTTTGAATTTGATTTAAAAAAATATATTTTGTATATTTAATAACGTGACAACCAATCAGATGGAATAATGGCATCACATTATTATTATTATTATTATTATTATTATTATTATTATTATTATTATTATTATTATTATTATTATTATTATTATTATTATTATTATTATTATTATTATTATTATTATTATTATTATTATTATTATTATTATTATTATTATTATTATTATTATTATTATTATTATTATTATTATTATTATTATTATTATTATTATTATTATTATTATTATTATTTAAATAAGAATTATTTGATAGTCATTTTACAGACCAGTAAATAGATTGTCTTTATAAATACACTTTAAATTTGCTTGTAAATCTCAATTACCTTAAAAACATTTACTTTTCACCACAACATTTGCTTCATGAGCAGACATAATATCATTACACTACAAGACACATTTTATTGGTTTTACATATTTCAGCACAAATTATTATAATTTCTTGTAAAATTCTTCATAAACATCTTTTATATCATAAGATAATATTTAACATTCAATAAAACTTTTCAAAATAAATCCATTAAACAACTCTTCTTTATCCAATAGTAGTAATTGAAAAAAGATACTATGAAAAAAATGCATAGTAGCTATTTATATAAATTGTGAATAAATATTTTATAATGCATTAAAATATTGATTCAATTTCACTTTTTATTAATAACTTTAACTAATAGTGCATTTTTCTGGGCTATGTGTCATTAAAATATATTTATTTATATCAAAAATTTATAAAAAAAATATTGTTATTACTACTGTTTTCTAAGAATAAGATATATTGAACTCCATCAAGAAAAATGATTTGTGAAAACTATACAAATCATGCTAATGCATCCATATATATATATTATATTTGACATTTAAGCTATATGATATTATAAAATGCTGTTTTTTATCTTCTAAGCATAACAAACTTTTTAATCTTAAAATTTTCAAAATTATGTCTAATTGAAGCCTCTGGTATTTTCTCTTCAGGACAATCTTAATAGAGGAAATATTTTTAAAATCACTCTGACACAATCTTTATAAAATTCACCTTTCATGTTCAGTCACATATTATCATAAACTAATTTTATTTAAAGACTTGCTATGCAATTATTTCAGATTCTCAATTCTACAGAGATATACTTATCAATGGTCATTTTCTTGTCATCACAATTATTAATCAGAAGAGCATAATTTGTTATCATATCTGTAAAATTTATAGAGAATAATTAAGTAATAATTTTTCAGTGACTTTAAGTAAGCTTAATAGGTGGACCATTTCTCATTAACATGCAATAAATATGGTAGAATAACAATCATCTATATAAATAATTTAAACATTTTACATCTCATGTTAAAATATCCTATTTTAATAACGGCAACAATGTTGAATTTGTATTTCACCTCAAAATACAAATCTTCCTTTCTATTCAAAAAGTTACTGAGATATTTAATCTGATATTTATTGACAAGATGATAATTTTTATCAATCTAAAACTTGCTGAATATATTCTTTTTATTTCATTGTTTTCATAAATATATTAATACATAAGTGCAAATATATATAGATATCTTTATTATAAGTAGAAAAAATAAATCTAAAACATGTTGGAACATTTTATATTAAACTTTGGTAGGTAATCATAAAAGTAGACATATCTATAATTGTTTTTGACATAACATTTAATTCCGCTCACATTCAGTAAAATTTGGCAGGCAACTTTTCAATTGAAAAAAATTTAATTCTTAAAAAAAAAAAAAAACTTGTCACATGGCAAAATTAGCTTAAAATTTTAAAACTCTGTCAAGGAACCATTTTACTGTAATTCTACTCAAGACTTATTGCAATTGCTGAAGAAAAACAATTTATGGGTAAATTATAATAAGAATTAGACACTCACAATTACATTTACATCTTTTATTAACACTTGTATAATAAAAAAAGCAATTATTTTTTTCCTATTAAATATTATTTTAAAAACCTTGAAATCTCATCTGCATTTCAACCATAAAATCGTCATAACGCAGTTTTATAAAAATAAATATAAATTTAAAATTCTTTTTGGAAAATGAATTATAATAAATACATTTATTAAAATTAAAATTTTAAAATATTTGTCAGCTACGAATGGATGAGGTAAAAAATATGCTTTGAAATTATTAACCTTCTTATTATTATATTGTTTTAAATACTAACAGCCAAGATATTTACTTTATATGAGCATGTTAAATAATTATCTAGCCAGATTGTGAAGGTCAAAACTTGGATTAATATTAAATGACTTTATGTAATATAGCATCTCACAGTTATCTCAGATATGGGACTTGAATTGAAGTCAATGTACTTCCAATATGTTCATACCTATAATACAATTATTTAAGATTCTTTGTAGACATTAATACTTCAGCAAAAATGTTCAAACAAAAAATAAAATATTGTACTTCCAATCTTGTTAATATACATATTTATGGTACTTAAGGATTAGTTCAGACTTCAATAATGATAGTAAATAATCCCAGACATTAGGATAGATAGCTGGAAATCAGTGATGGTGCAATTTTATTTGCAAAGTAACTACTATTTTCAACTTGTAAAAGTAATAGTCCACAGGTTAGTATATAATATATTTTGAATTTGATAATATATTTTTTTTAGGTATGATCTGACTATGATAGTATTTGCATGGGAATGAAAGATAAGATCTTTAAATTTGTAAATATTAAATGAAAGATGTTTCCTGGACCAACTAGGCTATTCAGTTAATGGCAAAAGTCAGTAAAAATTTTACATATTTACTTACGAGTATTCTTCTGCTTTCTCTATTTTTTCTTAAAGGCAAATTTAATGGTTTCCAAATATGAGTTTGATGTTATAGGATTATTTGCCATTATTGTGTGATTTTCTTATTTGTCAGAGAAAAAAAATTAAAAAAATCTGCTCTTGTGATGTATGTAAGTTATCCCATAAGTTTCCTAGTGTTATAAATTATAATATTTGAAAACTATACATTAACCCTGCTCTTAAAATATGAAGAATTCAAGGTAATCCTCAGAAGTAACTATGTAAAATTTCTGCCAACCATTATCTTTGACAAAATAATCTAATTGGTTAGAGTACCATTTGAAATTTATTATTTATGAATTTAAAAGTCTCAAATTTGGTTCCTATGCTACAACTATTATTCACAAATCTAACAACACCCAAATAAAAGAAAAGAATAATACTATTCAAAAAAACTGAGTTCTGTATTACCTGTAGTAATTACTGACAGTTGAATGTATTTGAAAAAAATAAATGAGTTTATATTTCTCTAACAATATTTAATAAATAATTCTTGCTGTTAGTAAAGTCCATTGTATAATTATATTTTTAAAATTTATATATATGCATTAACATATCATTAAAATTAAAGTTTAATATATTTTCTTGAATTAAACATTGAAGATAATGACATGTAAAAGTTACAAATCTATGTAGTTTTAAATTGGTACATTTAAAATAAATATTAGTTATTAGTGTAATGTAATTACAGTGGCCATTTTTTGAATTTTTTCCCCAATTGCTCCATTTGTGAATATAATATAGGTTAAAAATAGAATTTAAAAAAATAAAGTTTTATTTTTTTATTAATTTCTATTTTTTTAAATTATTTTTTTTATTAAAATAATGGTTAAGTGAGTTTTGCAACAGAAGTTATGGGGATTTACTTTACTGTTTGATCAAGATTGCACATTAATGAACATAATTTTAAAAATAAAAATAAGTACTAAACATAATCAGTGCATTTATATGCAACTATAGAGAAGCTTGTTATTTCTACAAATTAAATATGCCTTAGCGCTTTCAAAAACTTGCATTCTCATATTTATAGCAAGATGACATAGAATAGTAATGGAGGGATGAGTGTAATTGTATATATATTAAAATATTTAAATTTATTTAAATTCAATAATAAATATTTATATTATAATGTCCATTTTTTGGAGAGAGAGAGCGAGAGAAGGATGAGTCTCTATGGTTGATAATTGCATATAAGCACACTTAATACATTTATTGCATTTCATATAGAAGAACTATAAACAGTTATCATCATTAAAAATAAGTACTAACTCAGGTAGAATTTAAAACATCTGCTTCATAAAGGTTTAGATCAATGTTTGAGTGTTTTTCTGATATACAAATTTACAGATTTAACTCTTGTCAGATAAAAAATTTTAATGTCAGAATTTGGTTTGGAACCAGTCTGGGTATAGAAATTATAGTAACCATTGATGGTATTACAGCAGAGGAATGAGAAACTATTCCTACTTTAATTTACATTAATTGGTACTATTATTGACGTTGAGATAGTACCACTAAAAATAAATGCAACTTTTTAATTTTGACATTATATTGTTTTCATTTTTAACAATTTCTATGACTATTATTTAATAATAGAAAATAGAATGTTATGTATATTAACTCATCAGGCTCATAATTATAATAGATGTAGTTTGTCTATGGTTAGGATTTTTTAATTAGACTAGATTTTGAAGCTTCACTTAGCAATTTCCTCATAAAGATTAAAAAATATATAATATTAATAAACTGAAGTAAAAATCAGTATTATAAGAAAATAACCACCAATACAATGCTTTAATAAATATTATATTTATAACTTTGCAGTCTAACTAGTCAAAATGCATAACATTCTATTTTATATTATTACATAATAGTCATAGAAATTGTCAATAATAAGAACAACATGATGTCAAAATTAAAAAGTTAAATTCATTTTAGTGGCAATATCTTAACATCAATGATATTACCAAATAATGTAAACTTAAAGCAAGAATATAAAAAAATCGCTTTGCTAATTGCTCAACAAGCTTTGTGGTAAATGATTAGTAAAAAAAAAAAGCATTTAAAATATCTCTATCAGAAACCACACTCAAACTCCAGACAAATGGTTTCATGCTTTGATACTCCTCAGTGAGATGCTATGATAGTTTCAAACACTAGAGTTAAAAATACCATCCAAAGCCAGCATTTATTTAAGAGTTTTTTTTATTTTTATTTTTTTAAAAGCAAGAATAGTTTCTTACTTCTCTGCTTTAATTCCACCAATGGTTCCTATCATTTTTATACCCAGACTGGTTTCTAGATTTTTTTTGACTTTAACAGTAAAAATTAAAAAAAAAAGATTTAAAAGTGGTTTACAATATGTGTTGGTACAATTATCATGATAACAGCCTGAACTTTAAAAAGTGCTAACATTTTTGAACCCTAGGGAACCAATGCATTTACATGAAGACATTTTAAATCATCTTTATTATCAGGATAATAGCCTAAATTTAAAAAAAAATGCTAGAATTTTTGAACCCCAGGGAATTCACTTTTTTATTATATAGATCTGAAAACAAGTCAGTAACTATCGATTTTATTAAACTTAATTGTATTCAAATTATAGACAGCTTTATTCTCAATAAATTTATTAATAATAACATAGAAGGTAAAGTATGTACTTATATGAACAGATTATCATAAATTACAGTGGTATCATTATAAGATTGCAGTTAGAAATGGAAAGGACTAATGAGTGCTTCTTATGTTACAGCCATTTTCTGATGAAGGTTTGAAGGAATAAGGCTCTTGTAAATCTATTCAGATATAGAAATCAGTTTCTATGTATCATCAAATTTAAACTTCAGTGTGACAAGTTGATCCCTTCCCTTGATCTTAGAAAGCTTTTGCATTATATAATTTTCTTGTTGAACGAAGGCAGTATTAAATACAATTTACAATGTGTAGATCAGAAAGGGTATATTATGAAAAGAGAGAGAGTTTGATTATGGAACAGGTTCTTGTCTTAATACTATTTTTCAAAGAAGTAAGAAGATAATAGCCTAATTTAATATTCTCATATATTGTTTTCTTAGAAGGCCTGAGTGGATTAAATGATTAAAAGTTTTATCTTGGCATTGGCAGAGAGAGAAAGAGAGCAGGTGGAATCAATTTTTTGTTATACCTCTTTGAGTAGCAAGAAACCAATTAGTACTCATAGCATTTAAGTTAATTTTGAGACTAAAATTGAGATATTTCAACTCCATGGACCAAAATTTAAAATGAGAAACAATTTTTGATTTGATAGATCCAGCTCCAATTGTATTGGAATATTCACTGGGTTGATTAAATTATAGGCCTCCCATATTTTAATTTTGCTATCAAAGGTATTCTGTGTTATGGTCATATATATTTGAATAGATAGTTTTTTCTCTGATTAAAAATGTTAATACAATCTATTATCACTTGATTCTAACAGTTTATTATAGCATTGTAAATAAAATAATAATAAAAAAGTAAAAGATAATGGATTCCACCTTTGAATCCAAACTTTCATTAATAAAGACAAAATTGACAAATCAGATGGGAGATTGAGATTAAATTGCACTAATATCTGGATATACAGATTATTCAAGATTAAATATATGGCACTAGTAAAGAAAAGTGGAAAGTATTTTTATTTATAATAATGAAATAATCTGAAAAAATAATAATATAAATATAAATCTGAAAAAAAAAATATAAATATAAATTAATATATCAAGTGCAATATTAATGCATGATAAATTATGAACAAGGCACTGATACACTTGGAAATATTTTTTGTGAGATTGGTCATGAAGCCAATTTATCTATTTCAGTACTATGATTAGCTAATCAGTATTAATTAGCATAAAAATTTCAAAATAATCTGAGTTGATCAAACCCATTAAGCTTATAAATTAAAAAATAAAGAATCTTATTTCTTTCTAGATTTGAACTTTTTAAAAATAAAATATAAAAATTAAAATTATAAATATTTTTATAATGTTCAGTTATACAATAGAAACAAAGTTTAGTAACAACAGTAATACAATAAACTGATTAGTTATCAATGAAGAAAGTTTTATTAAAGCTTCTATATAAATAAATAAAAATAAGCAAATATTAATCAATTTTTGAACATAGAAAGTAGTAGAATAAACAATCAGCATCTTTAACTTTTGAGCTTCATTCCCTACTACTATACTAAACAATGCATGACACATTTTGTAATAATAGCATATACATACTTAATATTTGAATACGGTAGGTTCAACATATAAAACAATATTTTAAAAATAACTTATTTATTTTAAGACAGACTAACTGATCTTCATAAATAGAAGAAAAATAATTATAAAGAATAAATTATTTGAATTAAAAGAGTTTCTTATGTAAAGAAAAACAATATACTTTATTTCTAAAAAAGACATATAGAAAATAATTAATTCCTTTCTATCAAACATCTAAAAACAGCAATTTTTATACTGATTCAATAGAAAAAGTTATTCTCCTACCATAGCGTATACCTAGATTCAACATAAATAAATATTTATTATATTTAAAATATTTATGAACTCGTTAACTGATATAACATTATTATGTAGGTAATATATATATAGTTAACATCACTTTTTTAGAGTAAAAGTTGATCATAAAACTTATAATTTTTTACATTAAGTATTAACAAAGATCAAAACTGTTTTATTATTTGTTCACAATGCATTTCAATATTAGAAAATTTTATATGAAAATACAGTAGTAATGAGGCTTGAAATAATTAAATAAATCTACCACACTATATTTAACAAACTAAAGAATAGAGAGGGCAATTTATTTTTATGGTTTTCATTATAAATGAATCTGAATTTTTTAAATAGATTGAAATTTCAGAGCGAAATTAATACTGTTACCTTATATAAATATGAAACAATCAATTATAAAATTATATTGTAATTAGAAACAGAATAAGTACGATGCCTAATTGTTGTCAATCTTTGCATTGATAATATAATTTTGAATCAGTGTCATAAATCATTTATAATTAAATTTAATTATTAATTAGGATACTTCTTCTAATTCTACTAAGCTCCTATATTGTTAATTATTTTCAGGTGTAATTAAGTTTCAATGTTTTCACATTATAGTTATCAAATATTCTGTCTACTAGATTTTGTGGAGATTTATATGCTCCAATAAAATTAAAATTTTATTTTTTGAATAGTTCATTACCATTCTGGATCAGTGCAAATTTTGAATTAATAATGACTTATACCTCCTTAACTATTTTTTCTAAATCATCTCTTTCTTCACAATCAATGTTTATTCTTTTAGATCTAAATTGTGCCTCCAAACAAGTGTATTTGTTTACATATATAAAACTTGTTTTTGTTTTTCATAAATGTACCTTTAAAGTTTTCTTGCAGTGATATAGATTGCAGAAGCTTTGACTATGTGGAGAAACTGAACTGATATCAGACCCATATAGCTATCTAGTTTGATAGGCTGAGTTTGAAGACATTTAGGTGTCTAAAAAATTCATGCTTGCAAACTGATAGAAACGTTTTGCATAAACGCTTGGAGTTAATATTTAGGTCTAGTTTCTAACTCCTATCCCTCACTGATGAGAGCAAATCAGCTTGAAATCAGCTGATCTGAGGATGGAGCAAAATGAAAGAGACAGTGAATATTGACTCTGAAGTTTATGTAAACAAATACACTTGTTTGGAGGTCTTGGTAAAGCTCCATCTATTGATCATTAATACAAGCGATAGCAGGTTTTTACGTATATAAAACTTGTTTTTGTTTTTCATATATATATATATATGCATAGAATGTATACAATTATCTGCATAATTTTATTGCACATATCAAAAATGTAAAAATAAAGTAGCATTTTTATGTACCTGATTACTTTTTAGGAATTAAATATATAAGAATTAAAAAATATATAGGAGTGCAATTATTTTTTATAAACAGTTTGTATATAAAAGCCTTGAATTTGATAGAATATTTTTATTTTTTGTGATGAATCTCCTTTATCTCTCATATTATATTTCCAATATTTATTTAACAGCTCCAAAACATTTAAACTTTTTAGTACAGACCAAATTTTTTACATACTACACAAGTCAAATACTATATTTCTTAATAATTTAGTAATGTTTGATGTAAAATAGTTGAAGATATTTTAGATGTTTGTGGTGAAATACATTACCTTTTACATACATAGTACTGGGCTCTCTTTCCAATTCCATTATCAAATTTATGTTAAAGTTAGATATTCAAACTAACACTTTCTATAAGAAAAATATCTGTGAGCCAAAAAACAAACAAAAAAAAAACAATTGTTTAACTCTATTTGTGTTGATAACCATAATTATCCAGAATTGTAATGGAAGCAATTATATAAATTTACTAATATATAATGGAAGCAATTATAGAATATAGAACTGCCTATTATATAGTTAACATGTAAAAAAAAACATTTAGATATCCCACAGTATAGCAGTCTTTTTTAATTGTCTCCCATGGAGAAATGGTAAAGAATAAGACATTACTCAACTGATTGCATATTGACTTAGTAAAGGTTAAGTAGTTCTCCATAACAGGGCATCGATTTATCAACAATTATTAGATGATTAACTAAATTTAACATGGGTCAATTACGAGAAAGAAAAACAATAAGAATGTTTAAAAATTGAAAACATTTTCATGTTTCACCTAAATTATTTAATTCGTTCATAGGCATTAAAGACTATATCACAAGATTTTTTTATGACATTGAATGCAAATTATATATTAACTTAAAGTGTATTATAATGTTTTATTTTGAGTATATTTAAAGAATACATACATATATATATAACATATACTTTAACATATTCTCATGTATATATATAAGAATCTCGCAAACATTGCGATTAATGTATTCATTTACTATGGCTGCAATGTGATATACTTACATATTAAGGCATAATCACCACGTGTATTTTTGTTCTTTCTACATATATAAACAAACAAATTACACCAAACTCAGAATTAAAAACTAGCAAAATTTAAAAATTTAAATTCATAACCAATTAGCTTCACTGTATTTTTTTTATTTTTATTGATTAATTTAGCTTTTAATATTATATATATATTGTGCCCTTTTCTATAGGTCAGTAATAGTTCATAACAGTCAATTACTAAAAATTTTAAATTTTAGAATATGTTCTTTTAATACATTAATTATAGTTTGTCGATTATATCTTTAAAGTACAATTTGAGGCTAAAGCAAATATGTAGTATATAAAATTATAGCGAATTATTTAAAAAATGGTTATGTAAAGCTTAAAATATTGTTTCATATGGTTGTAAAAGCTGGCCATATTAAATAACACAGCTATAAATATTAAAAGTATATTTAATAAATTCGATTTTAATAGTTTAAAACTGATAATTTAATAAATGCTATATTAAAATTTATAATCATATTTATTAGTCAAAATTAATATAATATAATTTTTAAAATAAACTTTATGATGGTGAAAATTATATCTAGTTCTATATTTTTAAAATTATTCTTCCAATTTTTTTATAATTATTTCATATAATATAATAAGTGTATCAATTTTATAAATCTAGGCAGAGAAATAGATTGAAAATCGTCTGTCAAAGTTATTAATCATGTGACTTGTATACTTCATACTTTCACACACATGCTTGTTTGTATTTAAAGTAACAAAGTTTAAAATATTTTAAAAGTTATATGATAGAATTGGATGGAATTATTGCCTATCATAAAAGCAAATAATAATAAATATTAAGTTAACTATCGTATGTAATGTTTTAAATAATGTAATAAAGATGAATACAGTTAATAAAAAAATTAAATATTTTGTTTAAATTGAATAGATAAATGGAATAGGTTATTAAAATTGTTTTAAAAGTTATTTTAAATGTTTAAATAATTCTAATAAAATAATAATTGATTTAAGGGTAATATTTTAAATAATGTTTTAAGTTCATTACATCATAATTTTTTATTTTCAAATATAATTCTGCTATAAATTAAAAATATGTAAATTTGTTCTCAAGTTAAAGTAAGAATCAACCAATCAAATGAGGTATTCTTACAGACTATAAATATGAATTGCACGGGGAGTATAAGAGGAGATTAATAATGTATTGAAACCAGAGAAAGGTAAATTATAGCTATCAAAGAGATAGTACTTTAAAATTTTTATTTTAGTCAATTTTTTTTAATACTTTCTTATAGTTTTATTTGCAAAAAACTAATTGATATTTTTAAAAGTATTTTTCAAAAGAGAGTTTAAAAAAATATATATTTGGGAACTTCGTGAAAATGATTTTCTAATTTTTAAAAGTTACTTGCGGGGATTATTTTATCTGAAATTTAACCTAAACTTTGCAATGAAAAATGGATATACTATGAAATAAAATATGTTTAAATTATAATACAGCTTTATTTATACTTAACCGGAGGACTGTTCTAACTCATAAAAGAACAATATGGACATTATGCTGGAAGCTTAAACAGAAAACTATTTGCCGTCTAAAAAAATTTGTGATGCATTATTTATAAGCTTATCCAGGAGTTTTTTTTTTTTTAAAAAAAAAGAATAAGATATTTATATCATATGAGTTATCATAAAATATAATGAAAGAAATAGACTGTTTAGTCATTTTTGAAGGAAACATTTTTTTTAAATATATATTTTACAAGAATTAAAAGAACTTATTAAGAAATAAAACCTATATAAAAAAAAATGAACATATAGTAGATAAATAAAGGATGGATCCATGAAAATACAAATATTGTGTAAAAGTTTTCTGGATAACTTAAGTTAAATTGAACAGAGTGATGCATCAGAGAATATTGAATAAACTTCGTGGGAATAATTCTTTAATATTACAGTTTAATAATTTTCATTCTGAACAGTAAAGACCTAGGATTATTTTCTATAAATTTTACTAAATGAATTAATAATTATTTTTTTATTTTTAAACTTTAACGTGCTTGGAGGAGAACATTTTAAAACTCTAGAGAAAATAATAAACATTTTTGGATTTTATCATGAACTATGGTCAAGTGAAGACGTAATTATAGTTTTAAATTTTTATTTTACTAACTTAGTTAAATGTAAATTTTTCTATTTATAAGATTAGGAAAACATAAAACATTAATTTGTTAATAACATAAAATTTATAATATAATCTCATAATTTAGATAAGAATATTTTTAAATAAAACATATGGATGTGTCTTTTCATTTATGTATGCAATGTTTTTCTATATCCAGTGGATGGAAGAAGCCTACTAAAAATGATGACCAGATAAAAAGGGTTATTTGGTAATAATAATAACTATTAATAATTTATAATGTATATTTTGTTTTCTTTAGATCATCTATGAATCTAAGAATGAAGTGTAAAAGTTTTAATTATATGTAATGCATTTTCATACAACATTTTGAAAAAAAACATTATGAGATAGGATTGATTTGAAAATATGCATACGCCGATTATTTTTTTTATATATTAGTGATATAATCCAACATAAAAACAAATAATTATGTGATTCTTTTAGAACTTTCATGTTATTGGATATTCAAATATTGTCTAAGTAGATTGTATATGATTAAACATATAGAATAATGAAGTAAGCAAACTTTTTTTATGGAACAGTGAAATTGTTTTAAACTATCAATGAATTTTATTTATTGTTTTGTAAATGCAGATAGTTATTTATCGATGTAATGTAAAAAAATCTTGAAAAATAATGTTGAGATAGCGGATTGGAAGTACTATAGTTAGTAGGAAACCAAGATGATGTATTTTTTAAAAAAATAGGATATGATAAGGAATAGAATAATATTTCGTCTTTATGTGGTTATCAGCATAGTTAACAAAGTCCTATGACTGATACACATTTTATTTGGACAGTGTTTTATATTTCTTTAAATATTTGATGTTTTTTTTTTTAAAATAAAGCTGAAGAAGTAGCTTTAACATCGTTCATGTAGTAGAGGTTATTAGACAGGTAAAGGTCATACCTCTTTGGACTGTGCCATGATTTTTTTTGAGATATATTAAGAGTGATACTCTAGCTTTCTTCCTTAAATCCTATACATCTGTTTTGCTATCTTTATTTCATGTAACTGCACCATTCAGTAAGATATTTTGAAAAGAAATGATAAATAATTTAGAACTTAGGTTATGCTATTGTTTTGTATAAGATTGGTTTATTTGCTTAGAAGGAATAGAATTTATAACTTGAAATTGAAGGTCCAAAGTATCCTAAGGAAAGGAAAGAATCATAGAATATATTTTGAATTTATTTTCGGAAATGAAATATAAATTTTTAAAATAGAGTATCTAAACAAGATATTTTCTTTAGAATGTTGATTATTTTTGAATGCTTTATTTTTTTTGAAGAAAAATAAGTATTGCATATTTTTAAAATACAATAGTACAAAGTAAATTATATAAACAATATGCATAGTATATTTTTGTTCATTGAATAACAGGAATATATTGATTATTAGACTTATATCATACTAAAGTAAGGCTAAATAAGAATATATTATGATTAGTAAACATCGTGTGATAAAACACTAAAATCTAGTACTGAATTTTGGATGAATATTTTATGTAACATCTTTGACTTTGCAAGATAAAAATTTTTTTTAATATTTTGAGAAATCCATACTCATTATAAAGTTAATTTTGTTTTTCTGTAGAATGTTTTTCCTATGAATTTTTTTTTTTTTTAAAAAAAATAATAGTTTAATAATATTAAGGATGAAATATTCTGCTAATAAGTAAATATATTTGTAATAAGTTAACCATAATGAGAAACCAAATGGTAACATTTTTTTTTTATATTTTGTTATAAGTATAAATAAAGATATAACTAAACTATAAACTATTTTTATATAACTTAGTAGATAAAAATGTAAGATTAAAATAAGGATATCCATTGTAAATAGTGTACATAAATTGTTTATTTTATTTGTTGTTGTTAATAAACTTTGTTAAAATTTGTTTTTAAAATTTTTTGTGTCTGGATTGTTTATTTCTCCACTTCACTGCATGAAATCATGATATATTCATAAAAATTGAAACAAATATATAATTTTGCACAAAAAGATAAATAGAAAATTATTTAAGAATTTTAAATATTTTATTGGTATTCTTTTAATTAAATAATTATAATTTTACATTGTTTTATTGGTCATAAATCAGTTATCACAATAGTATACTGAATTATATGCTATCAGTTGCCACACATCCTTTGTTTATTAGATTATCATATGCTACCACGTATTTATTATATTATTACATGAAGGTAAAAGATTATATAAAATTATTTTATTATGGTAATAAAAATATAACGAAAAGAAAAGATATCCAGTACTCGCTAAACAATGAAGAATATTATTATTATTATTTATTATTATTAGTTTCAGTGTAGTAGATTATGACATAAAATCCCTTCTCATATTTTACTACCTTATTTTTAAATTAACTTAGAATAAACTTTATGAACCTGAGATTATTTTATTGAGCTAGATTATTAAATAGAAGATTAAGATTTAATTATTAGTTTAGTCTTAGTGAGTAGAAGTTATTAAAATCGTAAGAATACTATGAGTTTGTTATTTAAAATAGTAATAAGGGGGGGGGTAGTGTTCTTATGCCATTGAGGTAGTATCCTGATATTGGCTCAATGTAATCTATCTTGTCACCTCTATTTTCACTTCAAATCTCATGAAAATATTAAATATTTATTTAATTTATTTTTATAAACTGAACCTTATTCGTATTTTAAATTTGAGCTAGTGAAACATTTTAATTTTAATGCTGAATATTTTATTTATTAATTATTAACTGAGCTAGAACCCGTTTTATTTTATATCATATACTATTCTGAAGTGAGGATGTACATAGTCAAGGTTAGAATATATATATATAGATTAAATGGAAGTAACCATTTACTATTACTATTATTTACATACCCACACGCATACATATATATATATATATAAACATAAACATATATCATTCAAAATAGAAATCTTTCTTTACATTATAACTATCAGTTTATTTAAATTTAATTTTTTTAATGAACATTTTTATCTATGGTTACAATAAGTGAAAAGACGTTAATAGTATCCATTTTTAAAAAAACCTTTTTAACCAAACATCATGTTTAACAAATTTTGTAATGCCGATTATTCTAGATAATTACGGCATTTGGATTAAGCATGTTTAAAGATGCAAAAGTGTTTACTATGTAGATTTTTGAAATAAAAATAAGATTAAATATTTAAAGATATTAAGAATGTTACGAATGCCAAGGCACTTCATTTTGATTAGATTTCCAAACTACTTTCAAACATTTTATGCAAATTTTTTTAATGTTAAAAAGCTAGAATTAAAGAACACATAAATATTTATAAATATACAACTAAAAGAATTGCGAATTTGTCTTTTTCACTAAATACTTAAGACTTAGTTAATGGAGATAGAAACATTATTTTGGGAACAAGATATCTGTAATATAGAAATTAAAACATGAAAACTAGCAAATAGATCTATTAAATAAAATCTTTAAAAGGTAAATAATTTATCTTAAATAAAACATTTAAATTTGAAGTATACAATTATAATTGAATGATTAGTTTCTTAGAAGGTCATGAAACATTTGAGCATTAAAACTAACAGATTAGGCTTTGATCTAAGATCGTTCATCTTCCGAGTCCCGCATTCCAACAATATTATAAACACCTTAACATTTAATGTCTCAATATCTGTATATTGATGGCCTCTATAACTAGGAATTTTGTTCTTTACATTATGCATTAGTTAAGCAAAGCTAGCAAAAGACCACAAAATAGCTTACCTGCAAACATTTCATTTAACTGAATCCCACCTCTAACTTTGTTTTAGATTGAAAGTTAATACATTGTCTTTTACTTTATATATGTTTACATTTAATTAATTATAGGAGATAATAGTATAATTTATTCTTTTTATTATCTTTTTGTTAAATTCAACTAATTCATTTTTAAAAATTGTTAGCAGCATAAAGCTTTCAAAATTAAGACATAAAAGACAGGTAGTTTTTAAACTAGCCAGTTCAGACTAAAGGTCTCTCAGCAGCTCCTCAAATTGAAAATAGTAAAATAAAAAGCCATTACTTATTAAATAGCCAGTTGGTGAATAATAATATATAAGATCTTCTATTTTTATTTTAACTTTTAGTTAAATATAATTACACAGTAAATGCCCATTTTTTTAAAAAAAAATGTAAACCTTCCGCAATTAGTGAATAATGCTTTTAACCGTTTTTGGGGGATGTGCTGTGAGTCGGAGTGACATTTATCAACAGTGAGTTGGCAAATATATTGAAAAGAAAATAATCCAATAAACAGGAATGTTAAATTATAACAACTTGCCATCAATTAAAGTTTTTCTTTAAAATATAGTATTTTTTTTTTTTTTATAATAAAGAAAGTCAATTTAGAAAAGAGAAATAAATTATTAATTTTATAAAGTGAATAAATACTTATTAATTAAAAATTAATAATATCATCAAAAATAGGGGGGGGCAGCAATAGTTTTTAAATTAATAATAAATGCTTTAATATTTTAAATACAAGAATATTTTACCTACCTGGAGTATACATGTAATATAGGAGATTTGAACAGAGACTTTCAAGCTCCATATACATGACCACACATATGTGTAAAAAATAAATAATCTCTAATATTGTTTACCCTTCCCAGCCTTCCCTTCACCAATAAATTACTTCATTATTCCTATCTGCTGAAATAAACGTAATAGATTTCCCAGTTTGATAAGAACATAATAGTATGGTTAGATGAATCTCTTAATTGGAATCTACACAATAATGCAGGGGTTGATATCTAGAACAAACTCAACCCTGAAGAGAGCCAAGGGCAACATTCTCTCTGGGTTTAAATTTTGAGGCGTAATCAAATCCAAAAGAGGGGTCAAGCACAGATGAAGTAGCCTAAATTGTATCTGGATTTTATGAGTAAACATAGAACCAGCCCATTTGAGGTAGACATGATCATTGGTTAGGTACTTCATCACATCAATCACAACATCATCCCTGAAGACTCTAGGTCTGACTGTAGTTAGTTGTGTTCTCCTTTTTCTGGTGGAATACCCTGACTGTTACAATATGTATGAAAAATAAAATAAAAAATGTCAATAATTTTGTTTAAGGTAAGTAGTATCCAATTGGTGGAGTGAGTATAATTAATTGGTGATGGGATGTATAAAACTATATCTTAAAAGATCTCAATAAGAGATGAAAGCTGGTTTGATAATTAAAGAATTATAATTATAATTAGATATTTGTTTCAATCTTCTTCATATTGATTATTATATTATAAATATAAGATTATAGACATATACCTTTTTATATTGGATATTTGACCATTAATGTATGTGATTTAGGGATAATTACTTTTTAAAAATATTTAAATTGAAATGATATTGATTTTATTATATCATAGTTTTCAGTAAATTGTGCAAAAATGAGTTATTACAAAAAATGTTCCTTTTTTTTCTGTATCAAATATCTATTCCTTTAGAAACGTAGTAAAAATAAGTAAGTTTTTATCATTGCATATTGAATTAGCTGAATAATACAGCATTGTGATTAGTCAATGTTTGATTTAGAGAGAAGGAAACACTTTATTTCCTCTTGAGAAAAATATATCTGAAAATTATTTTGAAAATAATATAACATTATCAAATAATATCTTGAAGTATATTTCTTAGTTATATAGTTTTAATAATTGCTTTAATGTTATCTAATATGCCAGGAGTCCTCAACCCTATACCTGCAGGCACCATGGTGTATGTAGACCATTTTACGTGTGCCCACCGCTATCCGAACATGATAAAAAATTATTTATCTGATACAAATAAATTTAATTTTTAATTTTTTTATTATAAATTATTGTATTATATTGTAATCAAATTGTAGGACATACTATACTTTTACAGCATAAAAATATAAACGTTAATTACATGTTAAAATTTTATTTTTGCAATAAATATTTTTTTGTACATTATGTGTATTATTAACAATATCCAACTATAAATTTACATTGAAGAAATAAATGTTGCTCACTACCTGGTTGAAAAAATAAATGGTGCCTACCACCTGGCCAGGCCGGCATTATAGAATGTGCTCTTAAGTGCAAAAAGGTTGGGGACCCCTGTAATATGCTGTACTAAATAAAGACAAAGATCTACAAACTAATTTTCTTGAAAGAAAGTGGATTATCACTGTTCTGAAAAAAAAAATGTCAGAAAAAATGCTATATATATATATGTTCAAAAAGTACTTATTTAAAACAAATTTACTAAAAGAAAAATTATACATAAAACAATGTGCCTAGTTAAAAAATAAACTTGATTTTAATCTTTTAAACTAAAGAAATGCTAATTTCACTGAATTAATTGTTAGATTTATTTTTTAAAAGTAGGGAAAAACATGCTGCTACTTAATATTCAAAGTAAAATTTTTAAATTAGCTACCTACCTCTCTACAACAAAAAAGAAATTAAAAAGGATTTGAACACAGATTTTTAAGTTCCCTACAGTTATCCACTCCATCTTATACAACAGATACACATGATCACATACATGTAAAAAAGATAAATGTTCTCTTATATACATATTTTGTGCTAAACCAGCAATCATCAGTTGGTTCAGATTATAATCTACCATATATATATATATAATTAGTGCTCAGTTTATATTAAGATAGCAAATCTTCAAATTTTAATAGACAGGCTTCAATATTCTTCACCCTCCAACTCTCCAACTATCCATATCATTGAAAATCTGATAATGGAATGCTCAAAGTCCTTGTTGATGCCAATCTTATTGTCATACCCATGTTAAAATTCCTTCTAATTGCATTAGGTTCAGTATAGATAATGTATTCATATTTAAATATAACAAAAAAGGAAATAATACAAATTAACTAGCAATGGCTACACTACAGTGGTAATACTACTCCTAAGAAAAAAATCATTTTGTAGAATTATTGTTCCAAATTTGTTTTTTTTTTATTATAACCATTATTTAAAATAAGTATGATATGATTTATGTAATAAAATTAAAAAATATAATCATAAAATTGCAACAATGGAGAAATAAAATTAGTTTTGTTTAGAATAGCTACTAAGTAGAATCGGTGGATTGCTTTCTTAGAATAAGTTATTATAATGAAATGAATTTGCTGTTTTATGATTGTAAACATTATTTATAATAACTGTTAAAATATTTGTCTAAAAAAAAAAAAATCACAATTTCCAAAAAAAAAAAATTGCTTAAATTCAGCCTACAATTGATAGGAGATATTTCCTAATATGAAAAGGGGCATAAAACTTTTACTATGGAAGTTAAATTCAAATTAATTTGACAATGACAAAGTACAGACATACCTAAAAAAGTACTAAAATAGATTCTATCCATTTTAAAAAAATATATAAAATTAAGGCATTTAAAAATTTATAATGGAACCACATACTGGTTATAGCTGTTATGGGTAAAGAATGTAATAATAAAAACAAAAAAGTTTTCCCATTGAATAATTAAATAGAATTTAAGTCTTAGTACCAATAATAAAAATGTGACATTATTAAAGTAAAATTTCCATTTGCAGCTATGTATATATAAATCCTGATAGTCCAATGGACATGTATAAATAAAGAAATTGATTAAAAGTGATCCCAAAAATGAGCATTGTATTCTAATCTGATAAAAAGATTAATTATTATATGTCATCTTCTTGTGAAATAATTATGTAATTTAATTTGTAGTTATTATGTTTGTATTATTATAAAACTAATAATAAAATGTATAGAGGAAATTATTATTACCAATATATTTGAATTTATATTTTCTTAGATAAAGATCAAGATTCTATATGCAAGAATTAGAAATTAGTGTATATATGTATATATATATATATATATATATATATATATATATATATATATATATATATTGTTCCTTACAAAATAGAGTGACATTGATATAAAAGAAATGGATATTATTAAATGTTAATCTATTATTAAATGTTCATATAAATGATTAGAAATTTAGCTACTGAATTATTTTTATTTATTCTGTGAATAGATTGTGGGTATAGATAGGTTTATATAAAATTTTAAAATAAATAAATTAACATCTCCTTAAAGTGAACTTTATATGTCTGCAAATAATAAACTCTTTATTATATTTATTTGTGCAAAAAAATATCTTCTCCCAGATTATTGGTATTATAATTGTAGGTGGATATGTTATTTATCCTACAGATAATAATGTTATGTGGATTCTATCACTAAAAATTGTAGCCATGGAATTATTTTATAATTTGTAATTTTGTGCTTTATTTAAATAATTTTATTATTTATCAATTAAAAAAAATGCATTTAAATAAATTGTAATAAGTGCACATACTATAATGGTACATCTTGTAATACAAAAATCAGAAGTCTTTTGTTTTAGATCAAATTTGTATAGCATCCATGCCACTAGCTTTATATTTTATGATTGGATAGATTATTAATTAAGGAAAATTTAGGAACATCATCATTATTCATAAATTTTTATTTGCTGGCATATGTACAATGTAATATGATAATCATTTTTTCTGAGTTATAAGTTCTTTTGCAAATATGAATACATTAGTTCACTATAACATTAATACCATTAAATGAATTTGATTTTAATTAGTAGAAAAACAGAAAGTTAGATTATCAATAAGTGTGGAATTTGAACATGGAGGAATTTTTATTACATCCATATATTCAAACACTCAAATAGTCATTCTTTTCTTTTCCCTTTTCTTAATTATTTGTGATTATTTATTGAATTATGATTTTATCCTTATCTTATGACAATTCTTTTTAATTAAGCATCTAGATGAGGAATATATTTAGAATTCCATAAACAGATTGACAATGGCTAGGAAGTAAAAATTTTCTGGAACAATTATTATTCAGGAAAGGCAAAAAAAACAAAGCAAATGTGATCCTTGCTAATTAAATGTTATGAATGCATTTGAGGTATTGTTTTAATTATATACAAATCATGCCATCTTTAAAGCAACTGACTATATATCATATAAACCATAATTTTTTTCTAAACATTTGATATATCAAAATTATTATGGCAGTAACAGTAAAAGTGAATAATTCATTCTATAATGTTTAAGACAATAATAAAACTGTGATTTGAAGGGCTAAACATCCCTGTTTTAAAGCTCAATTTTGTTTATTTCAGTGCTTATACATGTCTAAGTCTTATAACAAAAAAACTAGTTGGCCATTTTTATTTTAATGAATAATTGACTGGAAGTTATAATTTCAATTTAAAAAGATCTGAAAATTATTTATTTGATTATAAAATTGGAGAGTCACTTGATCAGTTGCATTGCAAGTATAATAGAGAGCACACCCATCCTTAAGAACATGCATTGGTTATATTCATTATAATTTATATTTAAATTTAAAATTTCATAATATATTTTATAAAAAAAATGCTTTGAAGAGACAGTTCTGTCAAACCTATTTAAAACAGTTTTAAGAGCTTTTGAGAGTTTTAAATAATCTGAGACTTAAAATATGTTGAAGATTTCATCTACAGAATAGTCAATTACATGATCTTAACATGTAAAATAGTATGTTTTGTCTAATCTTTTCACATTTTGAAAGGACTTAAAATGTAGAGGTTAGCACATCTCTGCCTCATCATAACATTGAATTGAATCTGAATAAAATTTGAAATATTTTTCCAGATTGCTGGTGATTTCTAAACAGCTTCACTTATAGTCGATTAACCTAGTTATCCAATTACTGGCAGGTAATTGAGTATTTAACTACTAGCTAAAACTTATAAAGGGGGGAGGGATACAAAAACTTTTATCAACTTGTAGTTGACATATATAAGTAATCTTTTCACTAGAGACCATTGTCTTGACATAGAATATTTTAGGATATTTACCTTTTATTAGATTAATAAAACTTTACATAATCATATTGATACAAATGAAAGCAAGCATTTTATAAAGACATTTCTTATATCATTTACAATAACATTTTAGTTCATCAATTTTTGATCAAACTTTTTAAATTTTAATGTTGAAATATCGGAAAAGATATTCATCTGTCAAGGAATCTAGGTTATATGTTCAGAACATACTAATCAGGCCTAAAAGCGATGGTAAGAGACATGGACATTAACTATTGATAAATAGTTCAAGTTTTTTCTTTTATAAAATAATCTTTTTTTTAAAAAAAATACAAATTTATTACAGCTGTCAAACTGACTGATGTGTTCCGAAGTGTAGAACTGCAAAAATCATTTCATCTCTTCATCTTTGCTAATTAAATGAGAAATATATATATTTAAAAAGAACTAAAATTCATTTTAATCAAAGTAATAAATTTGAAGAAAAAGAAAGAAACTGTTCAACTCCACATATATTTTCGAGGCTCCATTTTTACTAAGGTCTAATGCAATAACATAAATAAAAAAAAAGTATAAATAAAAGAAGAATGCATAATTTAGTAGGAAAAGATTTTGCTAAGATTATTTCTTACTTAATTATATATATAAAAACGATGAGCAAACATAATAGACGGAATTGTAGACAGTTAAAAACAAGCAATATACCGTACATAAAAACATCCAAAAGCAATTTTAATGGGCGTTTCCAGAATGCAGAGGTTGCGCATGTATATGGAAGTCAAACCCTTCTTTTCCTGAATATTAAATTATTAATTTACTTTGCAATAACTTTATTATTACATACACAAAATATCTAGACAGAAATATAAATTGAAGTATAATATTTAATTGGATTATTCCACTATCAGCGTTAATTGATTTTTTTTTTTACATTTATTATGAAATAATATAAAACTGGAATTTTCTAAATAAATGAAGCGGTCATTACAAAATTTATAACGCTGCCTTGTACATTTGCTTTACTCCTAGCCAAATAAAGAAAGCAAAATAATATAGTTGATCAAGTGAATATAAGTGTGTGATTATTTTTTATTTTAGGAGAGAAGCTAATTGTTATTAGTAAGAGATTAGATACAATCTTAAATTTGATTAAATGTGATGTGCTTATTTCTGCTAATATAAGCTCTTTAAATAAATTAAGAACATTCACTGCGTTATATAAAGATTTGGAAAGCAGAGTGTGATTTTCAAAATATATAGGTAAGTAGTTGTATATGGTTTAGTAAAACATATAATCACTATCAGCAGTAAGTTACTGATTATTGCCTTCAGCTAACACTTTAAAAATTATTAGAGCACCTTAAAGTTTAATGTTTGACAAAAAACAATGATCCCAATAACATGATAGTCCTTGTGAAAATAATAGATATCAATGTTTCATGGATTATGTTTTTCATTATTGTGTGATAGCAACATGTTTTTTTTTTTAAAAAAGAACATATTGTTTGTTTGAAATAAATAACAATTTATTTTATATCTTTTATTCATTCAAAGTTTTGTGATAACTCTTATAATTATTTCAATTTTTTAAATTACCTAATTTATATTAAATTTACCTTACTTTGAATTGTAAAATTTACTATTGCATTAAAGTTTTTCTACTTTTTTTTTTTTTGGAGTTTTAATAAATATGTTTTCTAATACAGATATTGTCAGACTGTTGCTCATGAGTCACATGTCACTTTCTATATGTTTTATGTGGCTCACAAAACTTCTGAAAAACTTTATAAGATAATGGACTTACTTTGTATATGACATTTTATTTTGAAACCAAGAAGTTTCATTGTTCTGTGGTGACAATTTTATAACAATTGTTTACAATTAACTTTGATAGTTGTATTGTAATTGTTTTCTGAAAACATAACATTCAAACTTATCAGTTCAATTTTTCTTCATTGAATGATATTATTATTTTTTGTACATTATTAATTCAAACAATTGTCAAGTATATTCTTCTACTTTGATTGTCAAACATCAATTTTTGCTACAGTAATTGAGCAATATAGATAATTATACTCTACAATAAAGTTTCTAAAAATCAAAACATCAAAGCATAACTTATGAATGAATGCCATAAGAAAAAATGCATGCTTTGTTAACAAATTATATGTCAAATACATAAGAATAATAAATAATTTTTTATTGATTTTTATCTCACTAACCACTTTGTTCCCTTGATTTTTTTCATAATTAATTAAATATATTAATGAAACAATTATAAATCAAACATTTGCTTTTGTGGAATACTTTAAAAATTTAACCACAGCTTTTGAATAACTCAATTTTAATATGTGGGCTTCCAGATCTAATAGTTGTCTATCCCTGACCTAGTGCATTATTAATTTTTATTGTTGCATATAGGTTTTATTGTATAAGTATTGTCAAGAACAAACTAAACATAATATAGAATTTTTTTTAAAAAAGCATGTAATTAAAATGTGTTTATTAATATCTATTACGCTTTGATATATACCAAACAAGTGCTATTAATAATCACATAATAATAAGTAATATGAAGTTGATTATGTTTAAAATCATTTAGTGATCTAACAATTTTTTTTAAAAAGTCATACTTGTTTCTGAATTAGTTTTCATGATCTCAGTTATTATTTTGAGTAAGTATATTTTAGTAGCTCTCTAGTAGCTCTTTATATAACTAAAATATAAGATGTATGCAAAAATCAATTCAAAATTGGGGACTATGATAATACTAAAACTAGTTTTAGATGAAACATTTTATCATCTGATGCATAATCCAATGTTATTAATATTAAGTCATAATAGGCTTGAATCAAATATATTAGGGTTATTAGACTTGGCATAGTTGGAAAGGGGCTTCTCTGAATTTGGTTCTGTATGTTTTGTAATGCCATAAGTTACATGTCAGAATTTGGCTATTATATTTTAATATTTTAGTTTATAATATCAAATATTATAGTAGTATTTTAAAATATAGCCACTATAATATATTAATTACAGAAGTGATTCAGTTATTTGCTCATGACAATAATAACAATAGTTTGTCTCTCTCCCTCTCTCCTGCCTTTTTTTTCATATTATATATTTCAAATGAATAATAAAAAATCCCATCAATTATATAACTGATTCAAGGAAAATAGGACACACTTATACATCCATCAACAGAAAAGTCAACAAATTTTTCTATAAAATAAACCACAACCACAAAAAAGAAAGCAAACCAAGAACCTTAATCCCATACGCTCACTCTACAGCTAAAAGCCTTATCAATCAACTATCATGTGACTTTGAAGTCGCTTTCCGTTCACCTCCCAACACCAATAGACTGATAAATAATACCAAAGACAGGATCAAACCTGAATTCACCCCTCAAGTTGTGTACAAAATTACTTGCCCCCAAAGAAATTAATGGCAACATATTATGAAGAGACGAAAATTAACATTGCCACCAGAGTAGCTCAACACCGATACCTTTACAATAAAACCAAAACAAAGTATGAAGGTAATTCGATTTTTGTCAAACATGAGAAAAACACTGGACATGCTTTTCTACCTATCACAGCCAGTGTCATTTGCTCTGAAACAAATGACACCAAACGTAAAGTTAGGGAAGCTTACTTCATTGCGGCTGACCCATCGGCAATCAACAGAAGAGAGGCCTGCTATTCCCTATCTCATAAATGGTCCACATAACATCTGCACATAAGTTTGCATAAAATTTGACAATTTTTACAGTTACTAACAGAATAACTCGCCATGAATATGGAACTGTAGACTGTCCCGAAAGCGCTTGGCGGTAAAATTTTGATAATTTCATGACAATTTATTAATAGCTTCATTACCTGTGCGCAGAGCATATATATATATTAATTTATTTAAGCGTTAATGAAGTAAAATTTTAACTATTTAAATAAAATAAAATAAACTTTTTTTTTTCTGTGCTAAGCCTATCCACGTTTGTTTTTTTTTTTTAAAAAAAAAAAAAACATGAACTAAAACGAGATTCAAGAAAAAGCTAAATATTGGATATAAAAAACCAGTTTTTTTATTTTCTTTTAATCAGAAGGGAACACTACTTCATACTAATCCCAGGATTTTACCGTGCCTCATCAATAAAAAGGAATAACACTACTAGTAGTTAGCTAGATCTAATATGGAACCCTTTGAATAATATTTCTAATAATTTCAGCTGAAATGAAGAATTAGTATTTATTTAAAAGTCAGAAAATTACGAGGTTATACTATCACCCTAAATTGACTTTTAATATTTGTCAGGAAAAAGTAAATGGCAATTATAATGTTTTCTGTGAATTTTATATTAATTTTAAAGAGTGATTTGTACTTTATTTTAAATAATCTGAATTTGTAAAAAAAATGTTTATTATTTAGTTATTATTTTAAAAAAAATTGTCAATTCAAAAAAAAAAAAAAGTAATGAATTTGTAATAACTTCTCTTTGTTTGAGTATATCACATATGTATGTTCAGCTTAAGAATTTTTATAAGTTATTAATAAGAAGAAAGGTAAAAAAAATAATGATAATCATGTAAATGCAATGTATACATATAAATGACTAAGCCACAAATAATCATAGTTAACATATAATTATTTCCATTAGTCTCATTCATTTGCAGTTAAACTTATATTTCATTACTGAAAATTGGATTTTATTGTATTTTAGTTTGAGTATTTATCTTTATTAAAAGACATTATATATACATACTTACAAGGTTTGTTGTTTTCCAATCTTTTTTTTTTGTTACTTACAATTTATACATTACTTTAATAAATTATATGTCCTTATGTCAAGCTTAATAAGTGTGTGTTAGTAATTAGGTGTCACACTTTGTTGCTTATTAGTCTGTCTTAATTTTATCTTTGGCTGGTTGCTATTAGGCCTTTGTCCATTGTATATCTTGTTTTCATAACTTATTTATTGCCAGATTTTGCATGCTGTACGTGCTGTAGATGGATTTATATATGCACAGTTGTTTGTTCAATGTTTAATAGTTTATATATGTTTACATTCATATGAAAGAATATATTCCTATCAGTATTTTGAGTCAGGGATGAATCTCAGAATCAGTCATCCCTGTATAAATTGATGTTGTATTAAATTAGATTTAAGGCCAAAAGACTACTCCTTATAAGTATTATATAGAAGATTTATTTGGATAGGGTTATAACCACAAAACATCCTATTATAATTATGTTTAGGATTAGGATGTAAAAAGACCATTCTTTATTATTATTGTGATAAAGATAGTATTGATGTTTATTCCATATGGAACATATGTTTGTATAGTATTAGGAGACATGCAAGTCAAATAAATGTTGTATTTATGAATGCATACATACATACACAAAATTATATTTAAGTTTATTAAAGTAAGGGTTAAATATATGATAAATGCATTATATTATTTATGAATATATTGATACTGTGATATATAAAGATTAAATGACTTTGATAAAAAAATAAATTGCATATCAATTAATAATTATACTATGTAAATAAATTATTGTTAAATGGTATATTAATTTTATTAAAAAATAAATTGTACATCAATTGATAGTATACTTGTAAATAAATTATTAATGCATGATTTGTTACTTTATTTATGTATGCTTGGTCCATCATCATTCATTGAGAGTTTTGCAATTTAGCCTGCCATTGTAAATGGTGCTGTGTAATGGTTACATTATTATACTGAATAAAATATATATATATATATATATATATATATATATATATATATATATATATATATATATATATATATATATATATATATATATATATATATAATTAACAGACATTTTATTTGTATATATATATATATTAGTTTATTTCCTGCTACTTAAAGACAAGTGGCGACTATGTAACTTATGTCAATAAATACATAAATAAAGATAAAATAAATTAACTATGCTAAATCTAATCAATACTATATATATATTTAATATTTTAATAGTTATGTGATTAAAATAAAATCTTATTTGGGTTATAACATGTTATATTCTGTTTTAATGTACAACATTTCAATGAAATAATATTCATCCTTGTTAAGGTCTTCATGATTAATTGTTATATTTTAAACAATAAAAGATTAAGAATGTGTAAAGAACAAACATTCTTTTATATATTTGATAGTTGATCATTCAGAATAGATTAATTATTTTTTTTAATTTCCTTCAGTTGTACAAATAATGATTCCAAGTTAGAAAAAAAGAGATAAAATAAATGGCCTGCACAAGACTCAGATACATTGATTTCAGCAGATTTGTTTAAACCACCCTATCATTTTAATATTTTAATAGATTCTATCATGGTTCTTAAATCATACTTTTCCAAATTAGCTAGTATTTTAATCTTATCATTCAGATGCGTGATTAATTTCTAAACATATATTACATAAAAGCTGATGTAATTAATTTTTGATTGAAGACAATTTTATATTCCCTAATTCTAACACTAATATTTCTACTTGATTGACCCATATACTGTAGCTTCTTGAGCTATGTGAACATGGAATTTCAAAAACACCTTGATATTCTAAGAATACCTGTAATTAGGTTTATGGAAAAAATCACTATTTTTTTTTTGCTAGTGGAAAAAGTAGTTTTAATACTGAAATTAAATAGCCTTCTACTGATATTTTATTCATTTAATATAAAGTAAAACAACTCTATCATCTTTATCTTCTTTAGTATCAATGCAAAGTAAAGCTTTATATATATTATTTTTTCTGTAACAATTAGAATATAAAATATTTTAGCTAGTGCTATTTCTTGAATAAGATGATCTTCATCAGACAAAATATATACTCTCATTAAAATACTTTTTGCCCACAGAAAATATATGCACATAATGATGATGAAAATTAAAATTAAAATATCTGTTTGTTTGGGTGAAATTTTTATAAACAGATAATGATAAAGAGGCATCAGTTTTTCTAGCAATTGAAATGTCTAGAAAAATAAGTGTTTTTTGTTATTTCCAGCTTACACGGTAATCTTAATAGTATATATACTGTAGCCTTTCTATTTTTCTACATTACTATATGGTTGTAAATAATAGTCAATTTTCATAGAAATTGTAAATTTTGTACAATATCTAATAACAATCTATGAATTAATTTATGGAATAGAAAAAAATATATTGTTTTTGTAGTATCAAAGTTCAGTTAGTTTATGTTAAAGCAATATAATTTAATTTAAGTTATAAATTTGAAACATAAAGTATTAGTTATTTTAAGATAAAAGTGAATAATAATTAAAATTACACAACATGGTTATAAATCAGTAGTTATAATGAATAAAGTTAATATAGTTGTATTTAGTAATAGGAAAATTTAAAATTTCTATTAAATTTATTTTTTTAAACTATTTAAATAATGATAAAATAAAAAAAAGAAGTATGTCTTGATGAGTGTGCACACACATTTGTCACATGACACATTCATGTAACAATTAATTAAATAATTAATTTGATTTATTACTTGATTAAATAATAAATGTATATTTTGTTTAACTACTTCAATTTTATAAAATTTTATAAAATTAATTATTACAATAATGTAAATGACAACTTTTTATGTATTAAAATTTGAAACACAAAGTGTTGTTTTATTAAAAGATACATTTAAATGTTGTATTTAAAAAAGGTTTTAAAATATATTATTTAATAATCTTAGTTATAAAATTATTTTAAAAGACTAGACAAAAATAAATAATATGTAATTTTTAGCAAGTGTCTGGATTTTATTGAATAATTAGGTATGTATAAATTTTTCCTATAAATATAGGTGAGCTGATGTGAAGGAGTGAACTTCAACAAATTTCAGAGGAATATACTGTATTCCTTTTGTTTTTAAATCTAAGTCTAAATTTATTATAAATTTTATTATTTTGATGTTAAAAAGTAGTAACAATAACTTGTAAACCTATGGAAAGTATATTTAAAACTTTAGATATTAATTTAATCATGGAAGAGAAACACAAGATATCCTCATTTGTATACTACAAGAGCATACTAAAAACCTATGGTAACGGAAGGAAAAAATACATTACAGAAGATAAAAATGTATTTGGCTAAAAAGCTTTGCAGAATGTCAAGTCATTTTACTTACAGAATAATGCAAAGGATATGTAGGGAATTTATATTTATTTATTTTTGTATGCTGAATGATAGAGACCATTTTCTATTAACTTTAACAATTAGCAGTGATAAAAATAATGACTTATTTAGAAAGGCTATTCATATTTCCTGTATAGTGACTTTAGCAGAATGATAATAATATTAAGAGGAAGAATATAGTGCTGATTATTTTTTTGTAAAAATGTATCTACTAACTATTATTCCATTTAAATAATAATTTGTAACTGTTTTAACATGTCAAATGTAAATAATTTTGAGGAGAACTAAAATTTTATAAGCCTACTAGCAAACATTATGGGAATTATTAATATATTAAATGTGATGATTTGGAGAAAAACTTTCTAAAACTAATAATTCTATAGTGAAGAATTTAATGCTAAAAGAAAAGAAATATTTTAAAAATAATAAACATCTTATTAAATAATAAATACCTGTTTAAAAACATGAAGGAATTTTTTTATCAATGATATAAAAAGAATGAACTTTTATTACAATAAATTTTTATTTGTTATTTATAATTAAAATTTCTCTTGGGTTTTGCCATGTTTTTTTTCATTCATGCTGCAAAGAACAGTGAAAAAGCATGGAATGAAGAGGAGAAAAAATCTCTTTCTGTTCACCCTTTTAAAAATCTATTCAATTTAAAGAATGGAAGAAAACTTTTTTATATTGTAACATATGATATTGTCTTTAAGTTAATATTAGTTATTTATAATTATTTATTAATATTTTATTAGTTTTAAGACTTACATATTTTAGAATTTTTTGATATAAAAAAGAGAAAAATTAAAGGTTTTGTTTATTATGATTCTATAAAGTCAATAAGTTATATTAACCAGTAGATTTCCAAGAATAATCATAAGAATATTATGATTATGGTAACTTTAATTTACTATGGTTTAGTATAAGATATTGGGATTTAGTCATTTAATATAAAATTCAGGTAAAATAAATATGTATAATATTTATTAAGTTTATATTCACGTAAAGATAAATTACAGAGGGTGAGAATAGGTAACATGATCTGCATATGATTATAAAATGTCTGTGTAATTGATCTCTGAACTAGTTAAAATAACTTAAGGTATTTATGATAAGTTATAAACAATTTGTTTGCTTTTATTTTAATGTTCTTGATGTCCAAAGTTTGAAATGTTAATAAGTTTGGATATAATTTTTAAAAAAGATGTATAGCATTCATCTACAATGATGATGATTTTATATAGAGTGTTTGATAAAGAAGTAGTGGTTCTGGAAAGTAGTTTAATAGGAAATCCTATAGTGATATGGATATGTATTTAATATTGATTATAATATAGTTAAAGTATGTTTGTGATACATGGACAACAACATTTTTTACAAATCTGTAAAAACTTAAAAGAGAATCCAAAATAGCAATTAAGGTAGACACAAGAAAAATGTGACCTTAAGTTATGTATCCATGATATCATTGTTTCTTATAGTTTTATAAGATATCCATCCCTCACTTATAATAACTAATATCACACTGGTACCCAACATCATATTAGAAAATTGTATGGTTGTGGAAAAGAATAATATCTAGATTCTCAAGTGATTGCACAATCATTTATTTAATGCAAGAAGGCTTAAATATGGAACAAATAAAATATTAAAGAATGTGTAAATATGGATTTTATATGTTTTTTATATCAAACTTTTAAAGATCAAATTATATAATGAATGTTGGCATCATACAAGATGTGGTGATGAAAATAAAACCTGATTCTGATTTATATTATAAATAAAATAATAGTATACCATATTATAATTAACATTTGGATAATTATATGTTTATTTTATAATTAAGAATAAACATAAAATAGTCTCACAAGTTGTAGAGTTATAATTAGATTATAATATGATAGAATATTAAAAATAAATTAATAATAATAGAACATATTTCAGACTATGTAAATATGATAATGTAAAAAGTTGTCTGTTATATTTTAATAGTCACAAAGTTGAGTGTGAAAGATATTATCTTACAACTGTAAATAATTTAAAAGCATAGGCCAAATTATTTACTACTCTTATAAGTATTTTTTTAATGTTAATTTTTAAATTTTATATCCAATTAAATATTTTTTTAAATAAATATATATGTATTATTTTTCTTAAAATTTTCTATTAATATTGTAATAAACTGTTAATGTTATTTTATAATTAACAAAAAGGCTATAGTCTCTTTTCTTGTTATTTCCACGTCATTATGCATCATCCTAAACACATATGCATTGTGATGTTAAAAAATATTTGGGTATTGCACATAATCTAAATGAAATAGTGAATAATAAACAGATTGTGATTGTTAAAGATATTTTATATTGAATCTAAAAATTAAGTAATGTAAATTTTTCTTTATCTCATTTAATGATTAAAGTAAAAACTAATATCTAGAATACCATATTAAAAATAAATAATTATATATAATACATAGTAATAAGAAATTATTTAAAATTTATTTATGATAATAAATAGTGATCATTATTAGTTCTTAATTTTAACTTAGTTTTAGTCTAGATTACAAGTAAATTAGTTTACAATTTTAAAAGGAAAGAATTAGTGAGTATATTTGTTTCTTGATTAGTATTATTTTTATATAGCTAGACGTACATAAAATCCCTCATTACATTTAGTTATATCAATTAATTTATTTATTTTAAGAAGTAATAATAATGACCTGAGATTTTATTTGAGTTATAAAATATTAATCATGGAGAGATAAAATTATTTTATTGGATAAATGAATATAAACTAAAATTGTAGTTAAATTTAACTTAAGAAATGTTAATATTAAATATAATTTATTTTTCTTAAGCGTGAGTCATGGAAGTATCATTAATATTTTAGTGCAATAGTGAATAGTGGTATTCTTATGACATTGAAGATATACTTTTTGGTATATGCTTAAAGTTAAAAATGAAGATACCTTACAGAACAAATTAAATAGTAATAAGTCTCATGATTTGTAGTGATAAATTATTAAACAATTTATTAGGACTAGTGTAATTTATATTAGAAAGATGGGGACAAGAAGTAAAATATTATGATAATACACATAATGTGATTTATTAAAAAAAAAATTCTGCTGAAGTGGAAATGAAATATCATGTGTAATAACAAGGAATATGATGATTGATATTTTTGATTTGATTTAGTGAAAAATGATTGTAGAAAAAAAAAAGGTTCACATTACATTATATCACACCACACAATTGAAGATTTATATACAGATAAGAAATTTATCTTCATTTAAAATATTAACAGTATAGATCCTAATAATGACATAATTTAGCTATTTCCACTTTTTATTTTATTTTTATGTATCTATTTTTACCTTATTCACACTTTGGCTTTAGTTTAGTATCATAATTTTTTATTTTTGACTCTAATTACACTATTTTTAAAATCAATCGTTCTTTCTTTCAAATCCATCCTCCCTACAAGATCAAAATAATTAACTTAGATTTAAAAAAAAAAGTAAATTGATTACAAGACAACAATAATGTTAATTATAGCAAAGGTGGAAGTGAAATTAACTTCAAATATAATCATTCCCTTAGAAAAAGTAATCAAAAATATAAGTCATTACATGTAATATTTAACTTTTGTTTCATCCATAATTATATTCTGTTTAACAAATAAAATTATTCTGCCTATTTTTTTCCAAAATAAAATTTCTGATTTCTCTTATTTTACTCATTTTTAATTTTATCTTAAAGTCCTCTTACGAATCTCTATTCTCATATTCTATTATCCCAATTCTTTTTTACAATAAGTGATAAGCCTGCAATCTAAAATTGTTGTCATCTGGATCATTGATTCCATTACTGCATACACTAAAAAAGAGCACAGATATTTATATATATATAAATGTCATTTAATATCTAATTACTCAAAAGATCATGTGATTTTTAAGAACCAAGAATGATTGGCTGAAATTTCCAGAAGCATTTATCTGTACTAAGTTGGACTGAGTTAAATATTTGAATGGTCACTAGATGATAAAATCATGTAATGTTTGAAAAATGGAGGTGAAAGATTAAGATTTGATTAGGGGATTTTTAAGTATGAAATCTTTCAGTCTATCACCATTTTAATCTGTCCAGTCTTATGTAGATCTAAATTTTTCAGAATTATTTATACTGATAAATAAGATTAAGTAAATTATGATCTCAGATTCAAATTCACAATTGAATCAAATATATTTCATATAGCTAAAATGTCCTCAAAAGCAGAGATTTTATAGTAATTGCCTCTTGTCCCACTCATTCATTACCGATCTACAATTAGACATTCTTTAAACTTGGTTATAAATAAAATAATTAACAGTCAGCTCATACACTGTATAATACCTACTCTTTTACTATTAATCATCATTTGTTGAAAGATGCTGAAAGGTCATTCACTTTGCAGTGGGATAATTAATACTGTATTACTGTATATAAAAAGCTTAGTAAATGTTTAAATACTGTATATACGAATATACAGATTTAAAATATTTTAGAACAAATATGTATAGTTTTGTTAAAATTGATTTACTTAATATATACTCAAGAGATTATTTTCTCAATAGAACATCTGCAAATTTACTGACGAGCTTATGGTTGTTTGATTAAAAATTGACATAGATTTGTTTTAAAAGATTTATGCTGCAGTGAATTAAAATAAATATGTATAAACACTCATATTTATATATGTTATGTGGTAGTAAGATTTAGTTATCAAAATATAATAATGATTATAAAGTTCTTAATGTCTTTAAAATACTGTATGTGTGAGGATGTCGTGCAATATTCTTTTGCATTATCTCAAAGACATAAATTGGAATTTATGATTTCAAAGCTTTGTAACGGATTGAATCTGGACGTTTGTATATAAATATCAGAAACCATAAAATATAATAAAAGAAAACATTGAAATTAATTCTATAATTTTTTATATACTAGTATATAAGTAAATAAATAATGACGGCCCATAGTGTTGTTAGTTTACATGATGATTATCATCTTAAGAATAAAGTTAATAGTAAAGGCTAATAATATGACAGTTATTCTCTAAACAAACTACATCTCTTATTTATTTATATATAATTCACTTCAGGACAAAGAGTTCTCTATAAGTTCATATCAAGTTTGTCCACTGTTAGATAATAAGGGTTTCATCAGTTTTCCATTATGGTTATACTTATTGGCAAGAAATAGTTAGATATTCATTTAATGTTAAATAGTGAATGCTTATTTGGATTGGAAATGACCAACTATCTAAAGGATTTTTATATCCTGATTGGAAAAACTTTAACCTCATCTCAATTTCTGGAAATAACGATTTGCTACAACTTTATTACATGATCATTCTTCAATAACACACACATAAGTATATTGCAGTATAAGCAAATAAGTATAATGTTACAAAATCACAGAACTTTGCTTTAGTTAAATTATTCAAACAAGTCTTAGTTATATTTGCATATGGAATTTTGACAATATTTAAATATTTCTAACATATTAATTTTGATGAATAATTTACTAATAAATTCAAAATCAAAATTTAAATTGAAAATAAAGCACCTAAAACAATAAAATAAATTGGAAGGAAGGCTTCCTGTCAAGAGTTGTTGTTTAGGAACAAGCATAATTATAAAATATTATACATAATAATTAAAACTATATTTTAAATTAATATATATTTATCACTTCAATAGATGTGGAAGGTCCACTATGCAGGAAAGATTATAACTACTTTTCAGATTTACAGCTTAGCATTTGACCAGGCCAATCATATTTACAACACTAATATAAGTATGTAGAAGAAGAGAACTTATAAGTTAATTAATATACAAATTTGTGAATTTACACATACCACTTGTGTGATAATGCAATGCATTAGTATTATTTGTGATAAATCAAATGATCATCAAACCCATCAATGTTTGTGGTTATATTCATCCTCATTAATGTACTCCCACTTCCCACAAATGATCTGTTTTTAAGTATTTTCTGTACAAAAGCTATAAGCTATGCAAGTTGGAGACAGATAGGAGAGATAATATCAAAAACTATATAAAAAACTTAGTCAAATCAGGGTATGATTATAATTATTTAACTAAAGCTCTTAAAAAAATCTACTCCACATTAAATACCAGGCTTGTAAACCAAAACAACACTAATGCATGGATCAGCCTTTTTTATACCAGGGACTTCACAAAAGTTAAAGACAATCTGTCCAAATGAATTAGCTTCAGAACTCCTCATCTCAATCAACTATTAAATAACATGAAATACAAGTTATCAGTCTCTCCAAATAATCTCTAAAATTATCTGCAAAAAACCAACTTGCAATGCAATTTACTATGGTGAGGCTCAAGCCAACAGTACAACTATATTAGCACATCACAAATATATATATATATATATATATATATATATATATATATATATATATATATATATATATATATATATATATACAAACATACCAAAACAAACCCCAACATAAAGCAGATGTTTTTAGAGCATGCAATCAACTTGGGCAACAATTTCAATTCATTATCAAAGTTGTTTGCATTGAGTGCAATGATTGAAACAGAAAATGAAAAGAGACATGGTTTATCACAAATAACACACCCACAGTAAATAAAATAAAATCATGTATTGCATTATTATGCAAGTAGTATATGTAAATTCATAAACTTGCATCCAAATTAACCTATAAGTTCTTTCTTCTATATAACTATTTTTAATGCTATGAATATGACAGTCCTGGTTCAAAGCAATTCTAAGCCATAAATCTGTAAAGGAATTACAATTTTATAATCTTCCTGCATAGTGGATCTTCTCTATCTATTAGATTACAAACAAATAAAAAAAAAGAAATCAAAAAATTGATTGAGTTATATTTATTACATATAAAAAGCAAATGGCAAATTTAATTAAAGCATGAGTAAATATCAATTTTTAAAAATATTGGACTTATAATATTAAGAATTTATCTTTCACCAAACTTTTATTTCATTTTCTTTCACCAATTCTTTATTCCTTCATTTTCATTATTTAAATAAATAAAAAAAATAATAACAATAACATCAACAACAATAACAATTACAATAACAACAACAATAATAATAACAATAACAACAACAATACTATATGTGTCAGTAATAATAAAAGTCAGTGATGATAAAGGGATACAAAGTGTAAAAATACACATGATAAAAATCAAATTGCAATCTATAACAATTTTTTTTATAATTCATTTATTCTTTCTATTTTGAATTTATTTTTAATTTTGAACATTCATTCACCTATTTATTTTTCCATATTCACCATTATTTAAAATAGATATTTATTTATTAATTATATTTCATACTTTTATATTAAACATATTAGTAATTTGTTTACTTATCATATTTATTGTTCTTCTTAATTTTAATATGTTTTCTAAATTTCTTTGAAAATGTTGAAATAACTATATAAAAATTTATGCTCTTAATATACAAATACTACTCTATTACTATTTTTTAATTAAAAATAATAATTAATTTTAACTTATTAGTATATAATATTATAATTAATTTAAAAATTCATCAAATAATCTTTTGTTATAGATAATAAAACTTTCATAATCATCTTAGTCGCATAAAAGTATGCATATGTTGTAATTATCTTCAAGCTATGATCACTTACCATAGTAAATTATATTGTAATCTAAATTTATGACAAGGATGTTTTTGTATATTCTAGAACTGTCTAGTGTAAGCTTTAATAATCAATAGCTATCATATAGTCATGTAATTTGTCCCATAATAATCAAGCAGAAGCAAAAGCTTCTGAAAAAAATATTTTTTTTTTATTGCAAGTCACATTTATTAAGCAATATTAATGGTTTTTTTTTTAAATCTATTTAATCAAGTTTTTAACAAATACTTTTTTCAAATAATGAAACAATAACAATTAAAATCCATTACTGATTTAACAGCATATTAAACTGCCCACGATACAATAAATTCTGTAAGTCTGAACACAACAAAGTTTGGGTGCTACTGGTGGCTTTTATATAAAATAAAATCTTTTCCCAAACTGGTATTTAGCAACAGTTTACCAATAGATGTGCCTATCTGCCTATATTGTTCCTATAAAAAATTATCATGCATTTAATATAAAAAAATTATAATAGAATGTATACAGTAATATTTATTTTGGTAATGCAGTATATTTTTAATGCATTGGCATCACATTCATGGTTATCAATATTAGAACAATTCACTTTTAAACATGATCTAGAAAATTTTGTTTGAATGCCTTTGATCTCTGATTCATCACATGTGCATTTTGTGCAACAACCAAGCTTATTTGTTCCTCTACTTTCCATCGTTTTTTCACCTAATACCATGAGTTTTTTAAATGTTTTAATGGTGAATCTTATAACATTGAAAACTATAAATTACAAAAATAAATAGTAAAGTAAACTCTTTATACATGCTTTATATTACATCTAATAGTTGTAGAGGTGAAGACTATTTATATATATTAAAACAAAATAAAATGTCTGCTAAGGTTAATAATACAATAACAAAACTTAAATATATTCCAAATAATAGTAAACAACTTATAAAATAATATAAATAAAAACTCATAGAAAAATATTTTCAATTATATTCATAATCATTATCAACTCAAATTTCAAAATGGAATCATCTATTACCAAACGTAAACACACGTCAATTTAAATATCCCACAATTCATTACTCCTAACATTTACTGATTGTCTATTTAAGTTTCATTATTTATATGTACATATGTGAAATGGTGGTAATAATAAGCCAATCTTTTCTAAGGAATAACATTTGTTTAACACTAATTATTATATTATCAATTATTTTGAAAATTTAAATAGTCTTTAGGAAATATTTTCTGTGAATATGTAAATTTAAAAACTACCTTGATGTGGTAGCAATAAAGTAAACAGTCACGTAATTCAATTCATAAAAATCTAAAAATAATATTTAGAAATAAAAAATGGATATGATATTTATAATGTGAAAATTTTGTGGACTCTTTGTTAATAAAATATAGTTTTTGTAAGGAATATTAATCTTAAAATGTATTTTTTTAAACTGCCATTGTGTTGATCACTATGAATTGATACATAATTCCAATTAAAAATTAGTCTACATATTATTTGTATGACAGATTCAAGGACTCAAAATTCTGAGTTGAAGTTCATTCTATATTATCTAGTTCTTGAATGCCATGTAATTTCACAAGAAACAAAGCCTATTAATTTATATAGTAAAAGGCACATTGTAATACTAGTTACAATTACAAGTATTCATATATAAAATATAACATTTCAATAATGCCTCATCTTGCAATCTGTTCCATAATATTTGACAATAAAAATTCTATTTACTAAAATATAATAAGAAATGGTTTAATTCATAACTTTACTTGCTCAAATTTTTACCAAAAACATCATGACCAAAATTTGACAATCAACAATCTACCTCAGTTGTCCCCTTTTATAGTTTAAACCTTTATTTCTATTAACAGCTGCCCATAAGAGTTTAATTTTAGAAACAAATAGCTGAACTCTTTTTTCAGGTTGGTTATCTTGATTATGTAATAAACATGTGACTCTTCAATTTTAGATCGCATTTCATTGGAGTTAGATAACTTACTATGTTACCTTCATCATTATGGTAGCAGATTTTATTATACTTTGCATATGTAATTACTATAAATATGTTAAAATTTATATATAGTTTATTATTAATAAAATATTCATTTCTATTGGCACATGTCTAAATTATTGCAAACTTTTTATATATAAATATATATATATATAGAAATAATATTTTTATATATAAATATATATATATATAGAAATAATATTTTTATTATCATAAATAATTTTAATAATTTTAAGCAATAATCAATATATATTGTGCCCTTTTCTATGGGTCAATGATGGTTATAAACGGTCAATTACTAAAAAAATTTTAAAATTAATATTATATAGTATTTAATATTATAGATTATATTAAACAGTAAAAGATTAATATGATATATTTAATAATAAATGTTGTGATGGTGAGAATTGTATCTAATTCTATATTTTTCTAAATTGTTTTTCAAAATTTTGTATAATTATTTTATATAATATAAGTAACAGATTTATTCAGACAGATAAAATCAGACTAAACACCAGAAATGACCATGTGACTGTCTGAAATATTCTATGTCTAAGTACTGGTTTAAATTAATACTAATAATTAAAATATTAAAATAGTATATTATAGAATTGGATGGAATTGTCACACATCATAATAAAAATAAGTAGTATACATCTTTATTAATTATTGTTTCAAAATTATTTTAAAGGTAATTAAATTATAATAGATAATAATTGATTTAAAAATAATAATGAGTTAATATTTAAGTCTATTACGTCATAATTTTAAAACTTTAGAAATTGTTTATCAATCCAAGTAGGAATTGACCAATAAAAAAATAGATCTTGGCAGACAACAAAAAATCGCGCCAACTAATTATATAAACGGGGAGAACAAAAATGTGTTGACTCCAGAGCAGAGGTAAAATTTTAAGCTCTCTAAAATTTCTTTCTTTCTTCAATTTATTAGTCAATTTTATTATAATTTTAATAATATCTTTGAAAGAAACCAACTGACAATTTAAAAATCATCCGAAGAGAATCTTAGAATAAAATTTTAAAAAAAGTTTCTCATAGTAATGTTTCACTAACTTTACAGTAACCTGACAGTGGATTGTATCGAAATATAATCAGAGTTTTCAATAGAAAATGGATAGATTCTTAAAACCAAGTTGTAAATTTTATAATGTTCCAAATATGTTAATGTTATTCGTTGATATAGTTTATATAGCGTATCACTATGAAAGCTGTTTTCGTGCGTATAAAATCAATGAAAGGACATTGTGCGCAGAGTTAATGAAGATAATGGAAAATAAAAATAAGTATTATTCGTATAAAAATAAATGGACAAAAGGAATTTTAATATTGAAATAGTTTGCATTGTTTTCTTTAAGATGACTGGAGAAAATACTCTAGAAAATAGTTAAAGATCGGAAGTAGTGTCTATAAAATAATAATGAATGAAAGTGAAGTTTATATTTTACAGAAGAGAAATATAAAATATTGGATCCATGGAAAATGCAATTGGTACCATAATTATTAAATAATTGTAGTTTAACTAGAAATAAAGATGCATCAACGCGCCGAGGTAATATTCACCAGAACATTAAAAAGCTTTGTGGGATAACTAAATAAAATGTTTTCTAATAATTTTGGATTAAACACTAAAACTAAAGATCGTCTAAACAGTTTATTAAATGAACTAATTTATTTAAAACTTTAATAAGCAGAAAGGAGAACATTCGGATAAAAGAAGAAATAATAAATATTATGGGACTAACCAAGATTTACCATCAGAAAAATATGTGATTATGGTTTGAATTATTTTCTTTACTAATCTAAGTTAAACATTAAATTTTAGATGGCAATAGGGAAAACAAAATACATTAATTCGTAATATAACATTATATGAAATAATATGTTTTGATTTTGGATTTTAAAATAAATTTGTATGTATGTGGAAATTTGTATATTTGCGATGCTCGAAGAGAAAGAAGCCTACTACGGACTCTGATAGGAAGATAAAGATTGTTTTTTGGTAATATTTATAATTATTAATGATATAATGTATGTTTTATTTATTTAAATCAGCGGAGAATCGAATGAATGTAGTGCAAAAGTTTATTGTTATTATTGTTGTAAAACGCATTTTTGAAAACAACACTCTAAAACACTTTGAGATGTGATTAGATTTTAAAAATATGCATACAATCATCATTTTATGTGTTATTAATATAGTTCAATATAACCGATGGTTATGTGATATTTTCTGTTAATTTTCTGATTGGGATATTTAAATGTTATTTTAACAAAATGTAGATGTTGAACCTACAGTGTAATAAAGCAAGACAAATTGTTCTTATGGAATAGGGAAATGTTTTGATATTAGCGAATTTTGTTTATTGTTTTAAAAAGTAGTTAGTATTTTATCGATGTTGGATACAATAAAAATCTTGAGCGATAGTTTGGGTAGTGACTTGGTAGTACGTGGTGATTTGGAAACCAAGAGGATGTATTAAAAACTAGGATGCTACAGGGAATGAAATAATAAGTAGTTTTAGATGTTAATCAGTGTAGTTAACAAAGCCCTACGACTGGTACACATGTTGTCTTGGACAGTGGTATTATATATATTTCTTGTGAGTCGTATTAGATGTTTGGTAAAGCTGAGTAAATAGCTGCCACATCATGCTTATCACCAAGGTTATTAGACAATGAATGTCGGACCTATTCACACTGTTCCATACATTTTTTGAAGTATATTGCGGATAAGTTATCTATCTATCTTCCCAATATCCTATACATCTTTCACTATCTTTATCTGTATTTCTTGCAACTACATCGTTATATGATAAGTATATTAAAAGGGAAACAATAGATATTTTAGAATGTATGTAATGCTATTATGTGGAATAAAAATAGTTAAGTGTTAATAAAGAGTAGATTATGATTATTGAAAGAAAGATGCAGATATCCTAAGAAGGGAAGGAGTTTGAGAATTATTTTAATTCTTTTTTTTAAGAAATGAACTATAATTTTATAAAAGTATATCCAAATAGAAATATACAAAAATATTAAATATAATTTCAAGTTTTCTTATTGTTAATTATATTTTAAAAAATATAAGTATTGCATATTTAAAAAATACAATAACATTCGATAATTATAGTATATGTGAAACTGTAACAGGTGATAATTAAACCCATGTTATAGTATTATACATGAGTATGGCTTATGGAATAAACGTATTATAGTTTACGAGCATTGGAGAACAAACGTTAAAAGTAATAATAATATTTGAATAATATGCAGAGTGACTTATATAAAGTTACAAGAAAATGTAATTTTCTTTTAAAAACCATATTGATTGTAAAATTATGATGTTATAAATGATGTTTATCCACATAGATAATTTATAATACAGTAACTTTAATATTAAAAGGTAAAGAATGGTGTTACCCAAAAAATAGTTAAAATAAGTGATATGATAAACCTAATGAGAAATAAATAAATAACTATTAAAAGGCATAATAAGTTTAATTAACGATAAAAGAAATTCAACTATTATAGTGTAAAGAAAAATGAGGATATCCTTTGTAAATAGATGTAAATAGATTTGTTTGTTTTATTTATTTATTTTATTGGTGTTAATAAAATTTTAAGATTTGTTTATTAAAACTTGTGTCTGAGTTTTGTTTTCTCTACATCATTGCATGAATTCACAGAGTATGTTCTCAACAATTAAACTAAGTATATGATTGTTGCACAAAAGATACATAGAGAAGTATGTTTAATCTTAAATATTTATTGATGTTCTTGTAATTAAATAATTATAAATTGCATTGCATTACTGGTCATCAATTCATTATCATAAGATTTTGCTAAATTATATGCGATTAGTTGCCACTTGCTTTATGTATCAGATTATCTAAACACTGCCACTTATTAATTTATTTTATTACTTAAAGATAAAAAAGGGGATATTAGATTATTAACTAATTTATTACGGTTATAAATTTGCGATAAAAGAAAAGCTGTACTAGTTGGATTAAGCAATAAAGATTGTGATTATTATTGTTTTATTATTAATCTAATTTCAGAGTAGTAGATTATGACATAAAATCCCTTATCATATTTTGCTACCATATGTTATTAACATACGAATAAATTTAAGAACCTGAGATTATTTCATTTGAGCTAGATGATTACTATTATTGTTATTAGAGATAAAAGATTAATACTTTAATTGTTAAATGAGTCGTAGTGATTAGAAGTTGCGGAAGTCATAAGAATACCATGTAGTTATTATATGTAATAGTAGTATAAGGGGGGATAGTGTTCTTATGCCATTGAGGTGGTATCCTGTGGGATATTGTCTCAATGTAATCTATCTTATCACCCGTATTTCCACTTCTAGTCTCATGAATTCCTGAATATTTATTTGATTTAGTTTAAAACCGAACCTAAGTTAATTTTAAGAAACTTGAGCTAGTAAAGCATTTAATTGAATATTTCATTAATTATTAGAGCTAGAACCTGGTCAGGTAATTTTCACTATATTGTATTTATTTGGGGAAAGTGGAGATGTGGGAACGGGGCGGTTAGATTGGCCTGATTCATTTACAAGGGTTAGATTGTGGCCCTCAACATGATTGGCCTGAGGTGTAGTGGAGCGGCACATGAGGACAAGGGTTAGATTGTGGCGGCCCAACTTTAGGGGCCCGATACGTTTTAAGAAGGGTAGAATATATATATATATGCATGTGAAACAAGGAGTTATACTGTACATGTATAAAGACAGATACAAGTACTTATTTATATATAAACACATGCATATATAAGAAACATTATGGGTGTATAGATAGATGTTTCATATTTGCACATGTGTAAAAATATTTTAAAATATACCAGCAATAAATAAGAGATAATTTTTACTTATCTAAAAAAAAAAAAAAAAACTTTATTTACTATGATTTTTAATTTAAAACTTCAAATGTTAATAAAGATTAAAACTACATTTGCATATGTTATATTTTAATTATAAAAGCAAATAGTACTTTGCATATCTGCACTTTAATTATTAAAGCAAATATTATTTAGTTGTAATTAATTTCTAAATATATAATAAAATGAAATAATTATTTGTTGATACATCAGGCTAACTATAAAAATACGTAATACACATAGTATTAGTTGCTTTCTTTACTAGACATATATATGATCAATTTGTGGAATATAGATGTTGTATAGCATAAAAAAAACTATTGAATTTTATTTTGTTGAAAACTTATTACATTTAACTGGAAAGTTTAAATCTTTGTAAAATTTTGAACTAAAATATTTAGGCTTCTTATTAGTTCACCAAACATAAGATAAACTTTTAATAAAAAGAATTATCTATTCATAATATTGTAGAATACAAGAATACACTTAATGAGCATTAATATCTCTAAAGCTACTGCAGTAGTAATTATATTTCTAAATAACATATATAATAAAATATTTTCAATGCTAATAGAAATATATCTTAAATTAGCTTACATTTTTCTTATGTAAAATGAGGTGTTTTCTTTTTTGTTTAGATCCTAGAACTATAATTATGGTGATCTTCACCAGAAGTGCATTCACTTTAAGTTATAAAAAGGAAAATACATACAAACAAATATATGCAAATTTGAATAACAAATATAAACAAAAAGGAAATTAATACTAATATTCTGTACTAATTTTCTGTATATGTAATAAATATATTTGTATTATATTTTATTGTGACCAATCATAAATACTGATTAGTAAAGTATTCCAAAATAAGTATGCTAACCATTGATATTTCTGAATGTGTACAATTGCACATATACTGATTAAGTAAGTTTATTCAATTAATTAAAACAATATAAAGTTTGTAAATGAATTTAAAATATCTTAACTCTATATGTGAGTGTTTTATATATTTGTGGATGAGCATAAATGCATTAGTTGTATGTGAATTACTTTGATATTCAGTGCATTTATGAGGTGTTCTAAACTTCTGCTGATCTGACAAAATTGATTTTACTTAATATATGTATAATGAAAAAAGTTTGGTCTTATATTTTATCTGGATAATTGCATATGTTATTATGAATTAACATTTGCATTAGAATGTGATCCAATTGTCATTTTTGATCTATTTTATATATAATCATTAAAAATTGAAAAGAGTGCATGAATTTCTGAAATTTGATTCCAGTAAAATCATCTGAATAATCACAGACTTTATCTAAGAGAAATACCCTGACTAGTGATAAGATATTGTCTCTGATTGAAATTGAACAAAAAAAGGCTTAGGACTTTTCATAATATTTTTGTTAACATGTCCCACATTTTTTGTTAGCATTATCAATACAGTTAAATAGTTTTTTTCATATTACTTAATAAATTACCTTTTTTATATTTAAAGATAAAACTAGAATAGTAAAGTAAAATATTCTTAAATAAAGCAGGAAATATGCCATTTTGAATTCTTACTGTTATATAAGATATGTAAGATAATATTGGTAATCTAATGAGTGAACTTGTAGGTGTTAAACAATAGGAGATATATTTTTTTTCTTGTTTTATTTACATTTAACTAATAATCTGAAAAATATCTTAAGCTTCTTTTCAAATTTGACATAATTAAAAAGTTTCATGTTTTAATGGAATTTGAATTTTGGATCATTCATAAATTCAAGAAGTGAATTTTATAATTACTACAGCACAAGATCTTGGATTATTTTTTTCTTTTAAATGAAAACTTTTTTTTATATAAATTTGTAATATTTTTTTTTGTTTTGAAGTGTCTGATATTTGTTTACTTTCACAATTTCTACCATTCTTGCAATTTTGGATTATATGATAAAAAATCTAAAAACTCATAGAAAAAAACTATTCATTGTGAGACTAACTAGCCATTTTTTACTATACTAAATCCTTTATTTCTTTCATTTTATTTTATTTAAATAAAATTTTCTAACTTTTCAGATAAATTTATTTTCTAGATTAGTGGCTTCATTATTTTTTTTTATATATATCATACAATTCATATAATTGTTTTTATTATTTTTTAACATCATAACCAATCATTCCATCATTTTGATTCCTCAGACCACATGTTAAAACATAACTATAACTTATTCTGTATATGCACCATATATTTGGAACTCACACTCAATATATTTGTCATCATTGCATTTAACAATATGAAATAAATAAATTGTTTGCTCTGCAGTTTACAAATGTGGCAATAAATAATTGATTGATGATGACAATTTGAGATGACTAAGTGGTAAGACCAGAATGGTGATTATGTTATTATAATAACAAATAAATGATCAGTATCAATCTATAAAAAGAGCCTCTCTATTGATTGTGCAATATATGCACTTACATGAAGTGCAAAATTGGTCTAAGCTATAGAAAAATGTTATTTATTTCCTCTTCTGTTGAAATGTGAGTTCAGGATGTTGTTAGTTATATTTTTACATAGTAAACCTTAATTTCTTAAAAATCATAATCATTTAGAATAGCATAAGATTATGCTACGTTTAATATTGGACTGTCAGTGTTAATATCAGATGATGTGACAGTGACAGAATATCTTGCCTTGCCTTAATTTCCAATTCCATTGTGGCCCATGAATTGAACTTGACCTGATATTAAAAGCTGGCTGATATAATCTTTGATATTTTTAATATGGAAATTGTCTTTTTCCCATATATTCCTTGTATACATTTATATAAAACATTTTAAAAATATAATTACTGGAAAAACTTATTAATGAATATATTTATGAAAATTCGCTTTGGTATATTTTTGATTCAAGACTGAACTTATGAGACCCAAAGAACATAGTGGTGTACTTGGTTAAGGTTTTGGAAAACTTTAAATTTTTGTACTAAAACGTACACATCTTTATATAAACTGAACTTATTTAACCAAAATTTTAGACTGTTAAAATAATTTAAATAAAAATAATTTCACCCAAGAAATAATACAATTTAGAATATATATATAGTAAATAGATAGGTAAGTGGCAAAATAATCAGACCTGTTTTTTTTAACACAAAACAAAACAATAATTGTATAAATGACAGATAGATGATTTATCATTAATAAAGAATAGAAAATTATACAGAACAAATTAAATAAAGATAAAACTAATGATAAGTCAATATGCACCTGTTTTTATTTCATTATCTCAAAAATATTTTTATCAAAATTTCTGCTTTTTAATTTTAAAGGACTAATTATAATCTTTTTATCTTTTCAGATAATTTTGTATGGAAAGAAATCAATGTTTAAATAATTACATTTATTGTGTAAAAAATAAACCAGATATAATAATTACTTTGCCGCCTTTTTTTGACATTTAAATGTCATTTAGTCTCAAATGATAGAGCCAATGCATAGTTATTATCATAATGAGAAATGCATCACATGATCATTACTTTAATGCTTGCTAATTTTAAAATAATCATGTAAGCAATAATTAGATTAAATCAAATTTGTTTCATTTTAATCAATGATACTGTAAATTTCACATGCACACATGCATATATATTTTATTCTATGTTCATTGTGATAAAATAAGGGTGCAAATAAAAAACCTCCCTTAGGAAAAATAAAGCTGATTAATTTATTACCCAAAATGGCAATGTTAGTCTTAATAATATAAGTATTGTTGTTAAATGCCATTCAGAGCAAAAGAATTTTATTTGCAAGGTTGTTCATTTGTGCTGGCTGTATTAATTGATTTTATTTATCATATCATGTAATAATTATTATAAAATAGTGTTGATGTCCAACGGAATGTGTGTTTGATAGGGAAATGGTTTTGTGAGAAAGGGACTATGGTATTATGAGAAAGACTTGACATCATGATCAATAGATTCTTTGCCACCTATTATCTCTAAAATCATCTTTTAATGACATCTTAATATGGCATTTTTAACAGTCAATAGGGTATAATAAACCATATACTCCTTAATTTACACTGTACAATGCAGTTAACATAAGATTTACTGTACAATGCAGTTAACATAAGATTTATTTTATTTTATTTTATAAAATAAAATAAAATAAATCTTATGTTAACTGCATTGTACAGTGTAAATTAAGGAGTATATGCTGTATTATAGTATATATAATTAAGCAATGCAAATAAAAAATGGAATAAAATTTAATAAGTCAATAGGGTTTATGGTATTATTTATAAAGAGAACAAGATATCTTCTATATATTATGTGTCAATCATATTTTTATTTTATAATCATGATTAATTCAGATAAAGCTGAGAATTTTGCTCTCCAGTTAAAATTATCTAAATCCTGTAACCATTTTCTGAGTAATATATTAAATTAACTATAGGCCAACCATCTAAAAACAGTTTTAGGTTTCTTAACTCTGAAGAGGTTGTGATAAAAAAAATACATGAGAGATCAAATGTATCTGACAGATAATTCATTAATAGTATGTGCTAAAATGCAAAAATAAAAATACTGCAAATTTGTCTTTAAATCATCAAAATATCACATGATCATATTTCTTATGCTTATGTATAGTTGTTACTATTTTTCTTGCTTACACAAGCTGTTACAACAGTAGCATCTCTCTCCAGATAGTAATATAACACCAATCCTGGACAAAGGACGATGGTGGTAATGGTTATTACAAAACAAAGACATCAAAATGCATAGATACTGAACTAGGTTCAGATCTATATGACTATACAAATGAATGAGCTTAGATTGAAAACCTTACTATGATTTTATATTGGAGTCAGCTTTTCAACTGACTAAAATAGTAAAAGGTGGCTACTGAAGGGTTGCATTACATTTAAAGATCTAGGTGTAGAGATCTCAGATTCAAAGCTCCTTACTAATGAAGGCCACAAGCTAGAAATTAGTTTTGAGATATTGGATGAATAGGCAGTAGATAGGAATTTTATGTACAAACCTTCCTGAATCCATTGATTATTATGGATTGCACTACTCTATGGAGATAATTGTCAGTTTTGAATTTGTATTTATTATATTTATACAGCAAAATAGATAATTTTTATATTCATTTTTAATTACACTCTAGAAATTATTTATCAAAAAATATAAAAATATATAAAAGTCATGGACAAAAAATATGTAGCAAAAACGGCATATATTCAAGAGATACATTCATTAATAGCATGTGCTAAAATGCAAAAAATAAAAAATAAAAATAAAAATTCTACAAAAAGATATTCACTATTTTTATAATAAAATTCTTGATTTTTTAAAATGTATTTTTATTTGCAATATATAAATTTATTTTCACAACTGCACAAACAATGACTTTGATTCTTGCAGGAGCTCTTAGATACAACTTACTATTGAATAAGACACATCCTTATGATATATTTGCTACATTCAAATTTATGTTTAAACATTAATATTTAACATTTTCACATTCAAATGCACTGCTATTTATGATCTTGAAAATATGCACCAGCTATATGTAACAATATTTTAAAAAAATAGTTTGTTTGCAATTATCAGATCAACCATGACATCCAGAGAAATAAAAATATTTAGCCCTCTTTCTCACTAAATTAAAAAATTTACCAATAGGTTGCAAACTTAGATGTTTCTAAGAGACATGTTTTATTATTATTATTATTAATATGTAAATATACATATATTATACTTAAGCTAGATGTAATTAGAGAGGATTTGAATACAGAATTTCAAGTTACTTTCAGTTATCTACTCCATTTTTATACAGCTGATACATATGACCACATACATATGAAGAGGATGATTTCCAATATATGTATTTTATGTTAAGCTAGCATTCATCAGTTGGTTCAGATCATATATATATATATATATTGAAGCGGAATCTGAGATTCAGATTGCGCTTCACAGCCCACTTCCAATCTTCCGCTACCAACCTAAATTCAAACTCTATTCTTGCATACATATTCCACTCACTAACACATTTGTTTGTATCCTTTTGTTTGAGTATTATTAACTAACATATTTATGAACGAAGATATTGGCATAAATATCTGAATTTAAACATGCAAAATAAAATTAATAAATGTAGCATCTGAAAATTCGTATGCGCAATAGGGAATGGGGGATTAATTATCACGGACTTATAATATCAAAATATATTATAATTTCTGTAATTATTTATTTTATAAAAGTTATAGTAATTGTTTGTTAATTGCAGCTCAGATATCTATAGATATTGTAGAGACAAAAGTACTGAGCAAATATTTAGTGGAAAAGTTCGTTATATGTAATTTTATAAAATTGTGTTTTTAAATTATTTTTGCCATTAAACTATACTTTTCTTTTAAATCCAATATGGAAGATGCGATTGTAATTAGTCAAAATTAATTAAAGGTGAGAAGCGTAATCTTGTATAATATTCTAACATAACTTTAATTAAAAGTTTCTCTAAAATCAAAAGTAGAAACTAAACTTAATTGATTTACTTTTGTTACAAACATTTTCTTTTATCAAAATTAATTAAAGTTTGAATACTTATCTAACAATGGCATCTTCCATCACAATAGGTAAAAGCTTGTATATGAATTCTTTTGAAAATTAGATTGCAATGACCAATCAGAAAGGGATTCCAAAAATACCGAGGCATGGAATTAATTACGAATTAATTGAGAGAGTAACTAGGACAGTCAAGGAGAGCAGTCACCAAGAAAGTTTGCATTCGTTAACTTCAATGTGTACTGAGTAAATCTAAATCGCCTTTCTCGCCATTCGAGATGGCTTTCCCTGCAATCTGTGCCCATGGATCCCGATACTCATAGACTATACTGATATGCCTGTTTGTTAAATCATAAAATTACTACCTGCCTGAATAACTATGTTTGATAAACTAGATCTAGTCTCCGCGGGAATTGAAACCACCAAAAGAACCGCCATGTGCTACAGAGGTAATCATTTCAAATGCTGCTAGACTCTTAAAGTTACCATGAATAATTTTAACTTTCACCTATCTATTACTTTAAACATTTTGTAAATCTTTCATTTGTAAAATGTAATATTAGTTATGAATGAATTTGTAAAGTTCTTACCTTTTTGTTAATTGTACCTTGTTCTCTCTCTATATAACTTAGCTGTAATCTCTCCTACATTAAACCTCTCCTGAATAATTATTAGTTCTTAATGTCACGTCTATGCAGCAATATTTTATTCTCATTATTATGTTTTATACTTTCAGATACTAAATTATATGTCGATAATTTTTCCCCAGAATCGCAAATGCTTACGCTATCTCTGTTAGTAAAAGAAAACCCTCCTTACTTTTCAGAGGGTAATTAACCTAGTAGTTTTGAAAACAAATTTGTTATTCTTAGTATAGCGGGTGCCTGCCAGTCTGGGGAAATAAAATCAGAATTTGATAATTATTATACAGTGTTATTTTCTAAAACTAAGTCAAAATCTATTTTCTTAGAAATGTGTTTATTTGGTTAATTAAATAATAGCGCTAACTTCTAAAATCTGCAAATAGATTTATATGAGTAAAATTAATATTACTTTATTGAAATCAATAGCCACCACCGACTTTATATATATTTAATAATATGAAAAGTATTTATTTATTAAAGCATTCAAAACCAAAGATTTATATTTATACGTTGTGGAAAGTTTACGTGTAGTTTAAAATAATACATAAGGGGGGGATCGTTTAGTTCTCTGAGCTACATTATATTAGCATTAACTGTAATTCTTCCCCATCCACGTAGTAATCAAATCATACCGGTACGAGGGGTTTTTATTCATAAAGATAGGCGATAATTATTTATTCCTTAGCTAAATATCTATATATTTATATTAATGCAAGCGTTACGTGTATACCGGCCTTTCGTGATACATATATCTTTGTGCTTCGTTCATTTTTACTTCTAATACCTAGGACAAGGTTTGGCAAACCTCTTTGGATTTCTTCAGCGCGAGATATTGTTGCATAGGGTTCGCTCTGGCAAAAGTCCAGCCTATGGCAATTCAATAAAGCGCCTTTTTAGTTGTTTATAACCCGACCCTGCCAACGTTTGCAGAGTCGCATTTCTTTAACGGTGAATTGAAGCGTCTTCTTAGATCTTAGAATAGATCGTTCCATTGCCCTCATACACGTACCGCTCTCCCATATTTCGTTTTTGTTAAAAGCCTATTAATTCTCCTAAACCGTACTGTTATGATTATACTAAATGGATTACCATTTTTTTATATATATTTCATTCGCACTTTCAGATACGACACTTCTGCTATTATTATTATTTCCCAAATTAGCTTCCCACACACGTTCTTATATAGCAAAATGCAAATATTAATTAAATAAAATTACCCTTATCATCCAACTGAATAAACTTACATATTGGTATGAATGCTGTTGTTCTTATTACTGGTGGATTCAAATAACTTCGGGTACTTTAGTCTAGCGCTATTATTAAAAATCTTATGTATCCCAGTCAATCGATAAGTTATTGACATATAAATAGCCGCACTAGAATAAAGCCATGAATTATTTGTGATTGATGATTAAATATGTTCATTGTATAGTATTGTAAGGGAGGTTAATGTTGTCCAAGGGAGATAAACACCCATTTTATTGACATTGTAACACCAATAACGTGTGCAATCATATATACTCCAAGTTGATTTAATAAATTTTATATCTTTCTAAATATGTAAGTCATTGTTTCATTCATTGAATAGAAATAATTTTAATGTAATATCAAAAGGTTTAACTTACTAGATGATCGAAAATCGCTAATTATAATATTCTAGACATGAACCAAGTTCGAATAAGAGTCTTTTTGTGTCACGACTTTGTGATGCCGGCGGGGTAGGAATAAATTAGATCAGTATCATTGGAATTGTTGCTCATAAGTGGGTAGATCTGGAAAATAGGCAAATAGGGCAGAGTTCATGAATGTTCCTGACTTATGTATCTTGCACAGGATTGGATTCGAGGTACTTTTGCCTAGATGCTAGATCTTGTTATATGAACAGACGAAACCGACCGGTACAATATATATATATATGCACACACATATATAAATATAATCAGTGCTCATTTTATATTAAGATAGCAAATCTTCAAATTTTAATGGACAGACATCAATATTGTCCACTCTCCCACTCTTCAATCATCCATATCATTGAAAATCTGATGAAGGCATGTCCATTATTATAATAATATATGTAACCCCATTGCACATGCAAATGAAGAATGGGATAGACTGAATATTAACTATCTTAACATGTCTAAAGACTTTGATAAAACAAGATTGTATAATGTATTAAGGATAATGTCAATATCAACTTTATCAAAATTTTGAACATGATAAGATATATAACATTCAATCTATTCTGTTTTTCAATTTCATGTGCAATGTGGTCACATGTTGTTGTTGTTGTTATTATTATTATTATTATTATTATTATTATTATTATTATTATTATTATTATTATTATTATTATTATTATTATTATTATTATTATTATTATGTTTCAAAAAGAAACTTTATTGGGTCAAAAGGGATTTACATATTTCTAGGTTAAATACACATTTTTTATATTCATTGTTCTTTGATGGGTTTAGTTAAGTTGTCTATTTAAATAGGAGGGTTACAATTTTCAGAAAAATGACTGATTGATTATATCACTTTCGGTATTTTTTTCGAAGTGTTCCAAGTGTTCATAAGTCCTTTTGCTCTCATCCCATCTCATAATTTTTGTTAGATATACAAATTGTCCTTGTTGGATACATAGATTGGCTTTTATATATTGGTTTTGGATCTAATTGTTGTTTTGGTAGTGATCAAGTGGCTGTATATATAACTGGGTGTGTTATTATGTTGACAATTGTGATGTACACTCTCTTGTGATAAAGGAATTATGTTGTTATATATTACTATTATTATTATGTTTCAACAATAATGTTCATTAATCCTTTGGGTTACATGTTATTATATAACATTGATTGTAAAGGTTACAGGTGCAAATCTGGCATCATATTAAAAGTTATTTACAATCACTAAATTAAACTTGATTATCATTATTAATCTATCCTATTCTACAATTGCATGTGCAATGTGGTTATTATTATTATTATTATTATTATTATTATTATTATTATTATTATATTATAATAATAATAATAATAATAATAATAATAATAATAATAATAATAATAATAATAATAATAATAATAATAATAATAATAATAATAATAATAATAATAATAATAATAATAATAATAATAATAATAATAATAATAATAATAATAATAATAATAATAATAATAATAATGTGTGATCACATTGCACATGCACTTAAAAAAACAGGATATATTGAATGCTATCTATCTTAACATGTCTAAAGACTTTGATAAAATTTATAATAACATTCTTTTTAATAAATTAAACAACCTTGGTTTAGCAAATAATTTATCTTATTGGTTTGAATCCTTTATAAAAACTAAAACAGCTTTTGCTATCTCTCTTTTAGCAAGAAGAAAAGCTAGAAATATGAAATTTTTATACAAAGTCATTACCAAAAAAAAAAAAACATTCTTTCAAGACTTCATTTTTATTTTTGTCAATACGAAACTCATGCATATAATTGTTTCTTCATTGAAATTTATGGATATGATACTTTCAAATTTCCCCTTTTTTTGTCTAATCAATACTTGCAATTTAGATCTTGTTAGTGAAAACCTTTTCAACTTAATGATTTTTCAAAGATTTTAAAATATATATATAATATTTGATTAGTGATTTTTTAAAAATTTCTTTTAATTCTTTTGTTATAATATATACCTTTTTATGTGTAATCTGTAATTAGCGTTTAGCTGTAGTTAATATGTAAATTAAATGGAATTATTATCATTATTAGGCTTTTACAAACTTTATAAAATAAAATGTTCAGATAATGCAAATCTCTATATTCACATACACCCCCCCCCCCAAATGTAAATAAATGGGCATTTACATGTCAGTGCAAATATAATTTTATTACTATGAATAAATTAATAGAAGATACTACATGCAGACTAAAAAGCATAAATATACATTTGGATGCAGTGTAAATAAAATCTTTATGTTATATTTATAATAATGAGATAGGAAATAAATTAAAAAATACTTTAAAGTCACATGTGTTTTCCTGAAGGTTTATGATGATGCTGTTTTAGCTGCATTTTTATATTGGACTATTTCTATCATCTGATATGAGTATTAAATGTCTTTAGAAAAAATTAATTTTATTTAAATATTGCAAAAATATTCAACTGTTAGTTAATAGCACACCACACAGGTTAGTATATGCACAGTGTTTCAAGTATTATTCTCCCCTCTGCTGGTTGGACTAATGATGGTATTAGCATGGAATCCAAACCTGGTTTTTTAAATTATTGAGTATAGAATTTTAAGGTAACTCTCTAATGAACTGAGCCATCCTGACAAAGGCAACTGTCAGTAAAAATTTCATTTACTTATCTATGAGGTTCCTTCTGATTTCTCCATTTTTACTAAGAGCAACATTGATAAGTGGTTTCCATACATTATGTATAGTCACACTAGGTTGGCTTATGGGATTGTTTTCCATTGTCATATGAAAAGCTTTTTATTTTTTTTTCTTTCTATCTTTTTTCTCTATGCAATCTTTTTGTATTTTCTCAATTGATTAGACATATATGTTTTCTTCTAATCAACAGCTTGTATTGTTACAAGTCCTTCTCAATGAGATGACTAGTCTTACCAATATATGTTCTTCCACATACACATGGTATTTCTTATCATGTTTAGGCTTTGCAGATGCTAGAATTCCTCATAGTGAGGTATGGCTCTGGAAAGCTGTTCTGATATTATGCTGTTTGCAGATTTGCCTTAATTTATTATTTTTGAAATGTATGGACACACTACAGTACCAATAATTGTTTTCTTGTTTTGATTATTCTTTTTGTTGTCTATTTATGGTTTTTTTAATAATAGTTTGTTCTATATGGATCTTTTTCCAAATTTCTGCTTTTGAACAAACTTCTTTTGCTCTGTTCCACAATAATAATATAACTCCATGATGTATAGACTAATTATTTTCCTGTAATGTGCAGGTTTTCAGTAAACTGTAGTTTTGATTTTGCCATGAGGGTGTCTTTTCACAAAAACATCTAAGAATGCCAATTTTTGTTCTTGTTCTGATTCTATTTGTGAATTTAATTGGAGAGGATATGTTTTTGATGTGTTTTAAGAAAGTTTGTAGCAGTGCTTAACCATATGGTCATACAACAAATTTATCTATGTCATGAAGCCAAACATTGGGTGGGTATAGAGTAGTTTTTATGGCTGTGGTTCCAAGTTTTTCCATGTAAATAATACTAATCAGGGGTGACAATGGCCATTGCATGATTTTTCTGGGAAAATTCTGTATTACATTGAAAGTAGGTTGTTTTTATGCAGAATGTTAATAGTTTCATTATACTATTAATAGGAAAAGCTGTTCTTGTTTTAAACTATTATCACCATTTAATCTTTTTCTTACAATAAACAATGCTTCTTCGTATGGGACATACATACATAAACTTTCCACATCAAAGTTTACTAGTTAGTCAGTTCTTTCAATTTTCATGTTCTTGATTAATTCTACAAAGTATCTAGAATCCCTGACAAAGGACTGGGTCTTGTATGACAAAAGACTTAGAACTTTGAAGAAAAAATCTTGACAAATGCAAGATGAATTTTTTGAACTAACAATAGGTTTTAATGGAATATTAGATAGACCATAAAGATGAGGAATTTTGCTAAAATATGATGTTATTTTACTTTTTTCTAAATCAGTGAAGTACATGTGATGCTTTCTGAGTAATGCTTTTAACTAAAGATGTATGGATTATGTATTTTCCTGTATGTGTGAGTTTTTGGTCAACTGTAATTTCGGTTTTGCCAGAAACAGAAAACACAAAATTATACCATCACTATAGAACAAAGCAAAAGAAGTTTGTTCAAAAACCAATGATTTGGAAAAAGATCTATATAGAACAAACTCTTATGAAAATGGTTATCTACCAGCTGTCATCAAGAAAACCATAAATAGACAACAAAAAGTACCATCAAAAGAAAAAAAAAATTGGTATTGTAGGATAGCCATACATTCCAAAAAATAGCCAATAAATTAAGGAAAATCTATAATCAGTATAACATCAGAACAGTTTTCCAGAGCAATATCACACTCCAAGGAATTCTAACACCTACAAAGTCTAAACTTGAAATGCTGAAAAGAAAAACCTGCATCTGTGAAATACCATATAAATGTGGAAGAACATATATTGGTGAAGCCAGTCATCCCATTGAAATGCACTTGCAAAGAACACAAACTGGTGGTTAGAAGAGAGAAACAGATGTGTCTAAGGTAGGAGACTATGTGTGTGCCAATGAACATATGTTCAATTGGTAAAATACAAAAAGATTGGATAGAGAAGAAAAGGTACAAAAAATTTAAACTGTTCACATGACAATGACAAACAATCCCATAAGCCAACCTAGTGTGTCATACATAAGACTGAAAACCACTAATCAATCTTGCTCTTAGAAAATAGTGGATAAATCAAGAGGAACTTTATAAATAAGTATATGAAATTTCAACAGACTATTATCTTTGGCAGAATGGCTCAGTTGATTAAGGCATTATCTTAAAATTCAATACTCAAGAATATAAGGATCCAGGTTCAAATCCCATGCTAGTATTGTAACTGGTCAGATCAGCAATATCTGAAAAAGAGGGGATGATAATACCTTTCAAAAGGTTATGTATATAGTAACATGTATGATGGGCTATAACCAACAGTTGAATGTATTTCAGATATTTGAATAAAGTTAAATTTTTCTAGACATTTAAATCTCATATTAGATGATGGAAATAGTCCGATATAAAAAATACATCTAAAGTCACATTCTATAAAATTCTAATACACCTAATGCTGAGTGTACAAAAAGGTACTCAGTAAATTATGCTCTTTGGAGCTAATTAAGCAGGTCAGACATTATGCAATTAAAACAGTTATGCAAAGAAAAAAACTGCAGAATTAGCCATGAATGTGTTCAGTAATAATGGAAATGTTTTAGTGCTCACTGAGAAAAATCATACAAAAAGATGTGGTGCATGAGAAAATGCAAAAACATTTTCTAATTTGTAATTGCTTTTGAATTTAAAATTTGAACAACTAACAAGCTAGCTATTTGTTATACTGAATATATACATTTTGGTGATATATATAAAGATTTACTAAATTTTGTTGTTAAATTTTCTCCTTGGTATTATATACATATTGTTAATAACATCTTTAGACAGCTTTATAACAGATAAATGACAGTATTGCCTCTGAATATAACAGTGCAAAGTACATTATTACAGAGAAATCAGTTATATATATATATATAACCTTCAAAAAAATCCATTGCAAAGTACATTATTACAGAGAAATCAGTTATATATATATATATAACCTTCAAAAAAATCCATTGGATTACTCAATATTTACATAATTGTTTCTCAAGTGGAAAGAAGAGGTAAACAATATTTAATAGAGATCAAGATAATACTAAAAAAAATCATTAAAAAAATCATTAATTTTGAAGCCGTTAGAGTACTTTTGTGGTCTATAAAATATTTGTTTATGTAATGATTGGGAAAAAAATGAAAAGAAGCAAATAATAATAACAGAAAAGATATAGGAAAATTAAAAACCTGACTAATAGTTTATATATAAATATTGTAACAGTACAAAACTAGGGATGTCCCATGAATTGAGATGTCAAATTGTAACAGTACAAAAAAAACAACAACAATGAGTGTTAAGAGTGTAGCCTTTCTTAGTATCCTCATGAATTTTCAATATGCCAAATTGTAACTGACAGGATGTATAAAAAGATTTTCTTATTCAAATGCCTCATAGATATGCTACATTCAACTCATAATAGTACAAAAGGATGCTTTTAAATTAGACAAAAACAAATTAAGAAAGTGAAACTTTATCATTTATATGCCAAGATCTAATGATAATTAATATGGGAAATAAGCGAGCTTTTACAATAATATCTAGGAACTAAACAAGTGAAACTCCTCATAAGAATTAAAAGAAATATGTCAAAGTTTATTATATCTCTATCCTGTAAATTTCTAATTTCAGGATTTAACATTAAAATACACTAATGAGACTTGAGATCATCTGTTGAATATAGTATTAAACAAAAAAAAATATTTTGAAATCTAGGCTATATTTAAAAACCAAATAAATATAAAAAATTCAGTTTGCATCTTAATCCTTTATTATTCTGCAACATAGATAGATATTCATTAGGGCTTGAATAAGTAATTAAAATAGCATTTTAATATTCTGATGATAAAATAGTTAAATTAATAATATCCGGCATTATACTGTGACCTATATATATAAGTGGTGTAGTTTTAAATAAAAAAAATACATAAAATCAAACTTTAAGAAAAGCAATCAGTTCATCTTTTATAGCAACAATAAAATAAAATTACAAAACAAGAATATACATTTCATCACATAGCTATTTCAATTGATTCATGGAGCTTATTTTAAGTAACATTTGTTATTGAAATATTTGTTTAAATTACATTTATATCCAAAATAAAGACTATCTATATCACATGACTGAATAAGGTATAATAATAATGCTACTTATTATCACTCAAATAATTTGAGAACAGGGATTCATTCTTTGAAAAAAATTAAACAATTTTCTCATATCAAAAAAAATTTTTTTCAAAACAATACCATATTTCTACATTCTTTTGAACCATATTTTCTTTTTAAAAGATATTTAAGTTCAAAATGCATTTTAGAATAATCCCTATTTTTAGCAATACACCTTTAACTGTGGAAAAAGCATTAACACAACTGTACAATGCTTAACCTTATAAAGTCTAGTAAGGATTTTATACATAATATTATAATAGCTCTAATAAGTATTTTTTTTTTATAATAAAAGCTTAAAATGATTGTCTGGATCTCTAGGGTTATGTGTATATACTCATAAATAAAAATGAAAACTATAATGGCAAATCTACCCTCCAAACATATCATATGATTAATGAATGATCCTAAGTTACATCCAAATAAAAATTACACTTAAAGCGTCTTTATTTTGACACAAATGCCAGAAAAGGTTTCACCTAACTCATTTATTTATACTATATGATAGTATACATTATATGATTAGTATATGTATAAGCATTATAAATCATGTGATATAGTTATAAAACATCAATATCTGTTAATATACTTCAATGTTTTCATAAAGATATACTAAAGAAATAAAAAAAAATTATAACAAAAAGACAAACAAACATGTATACATATCAGTTTAAATCTTAATTATAATCAACCAATCTTCTCTAATAATTTTTCTTATTTTATTAATAACAACCACAGTTATTTGAGAGTCCCTTCATTGATCTTGATAGTTGAACTTTTTTTAAGATGGCTGATAAAGTCTTTTGTTGATGAACATGGGAGTTTAGAAGAATTCAGTTAGTTTTGAAATATTATTTCTGCAAATCATGATGGGATGGACTAAATGATTGATCAAAGTTTTTCACAAATGCTTCATGATCATAATGTTGATTCCTTTCTTTTGGAGAGAATAGCTAGCTAGTTATTTAATACAATTTTCTTTCACATATACATGCTTGCTAAAAATCTTCTATTTGATGTAAACTAACAGATAGAAGCATAGAGTAAAACCCTGGTTAGCTTGCTTACCAACTCATATATCTCACTATCCATGTTCAGTTTAATTTTATTGTTTTCCAGGTAAATAAGGCAAAATCAATAACAAAACTTTGCTAGCCTACACATATGGCAAAAGAAAGTAATGATGATATTTTCATGATCCTTACATAAAAGTTTTTGAGAAATATTCTGTGCAACTCTTATTGTTAATTATTAAATTTGCACATGTATTAGCAATAATTTTTTCAACTCTATTTTTGAACATCTTAACATTGTATTGTTGACATTAAAAAAAATTAATACAGATAATTTGAAAAGACAAATAATTAAAAATTAATAAACAAAACATACATGTAAATCACAAATCTCTTTTCTATTTTTTTTTTTTATTTTACAAAGAAATAAATCCACAAGTATACTTTTAACTCATCATGTTATTAACACTGTTCCTAATATAATTTTAATATCATTCCTTCATTTATCCTTTGTTTATTCACTACTACTATAACTCTAAATAAAATATTAATCTTACAAATGTCAAAAAGTAATAATGATAAAAATAAAAATAATTGAATGCTCAAATTGAATGTTCAACTATCCAAATAAATGTCTGCCCAACAGATCAAAAGATGTTTATTCTTTGATAATATTACATAACTTTACAAATACTGAAAAAAAACATTTTTTGCTTTTTTCATCCCCTTTTCATCCAAGAGAATATTAGAATATATTTATATAGTTTTTGGTATAATAAATAGAAATGTTGTGGAGTTGTTAAATATGAGAATAGAGAAATAATGAATATATATAGAAAATTCAGCTATTACATTTATTAATGAGACACAGAGGAAGAGTAGCCTTATGACTTCTACATTGGTTTATTAAGTTTATAAGTAATGGAGTTAAAAGTAAAAGGACTAGAACATAGTATTAAAGACTACTAAATGATTTTAGTTTTATCAGAATTTTTCTTTGTTAATGTATTTTTGTGTGCAAAAAATGTGAAATTATTAAAAAAAATTGTGCAAAGAAAAAAAATTGGGTAAAGACAAGTCAAAAATAAAAAAAAATGGAAGAAATAGTTTTTATTGGAAATAAATATGAAATAAATAGATAATTATTCAAAAATAATGTTGAAAAATCAAGATTATGTTAGATCCGGAATTAAAAAAATAAATACAGGTAACAAAAATTTGTATGTAAAAAAATTATGTTATCAAATTCAGTATATAAAAATTATACTCAAGGATGTTATAAAATGACCATTAGATACTCCAGAGAAAATTAAGGAGGTATAGAAAAATATATTTTGAATAGAAACATGTTTATCTTGTTTTCACACAAACCATGTAAAAGCAAATTTAAAATATTTTGATAGATTACCATCTAAAGAAAGCAGTTAGAAAATTTTAATTTAGCTTTAGAAAACAAACAAACAGCAAAGTGGATTGATTTTTTTTTTTTTATGTGTCATAGCATCAGCTAGTAAATGAAACCGCTAACCCGGGACAACTGCTTGTAAAGCAGCTGTCACTGACCTCTCGACCACTAATGCTTGACAAAGTGGATTAATTTAAAGGTAATAAATATTATATATGGAAAAATTGGCCAAAAATATATTTATGCAATTTTTATTTAAAAAAGTTAATGTTAATGTGTTTTGAAAATTGTTAATTGCTATAGTAATAATCATCATCATTAAGAAAAGATAAAGCTATAAGAATAGAAAACTGATATGAAAAAATTGAATTTGATTATATAAACAGTTTAATAGCAATAAACGAACAATAGAAATGATTATTCTTTAATGAGTAAAAAGAAATACTGGTATAATTAAGAAAATATATTATAGATTAGAATAACTTTAGTGATTTGTTTTGTAAACCATGTTAAAAAAATGAAGTGAAGAATTTATAGAAAAGAAGTAAAAATTTAATGAATCCAGCAAAACTATATATATTAATTTCGTTTTTGCAGTGAGATTGAATAATGATAAAGACAACTTTAAAAGTAAAGTTGTTGGTTGAATGGACAAAGGTAATGTTGTGGAAATAAAATTGAAAATAAAATAAATTTGAAATTTTAAAAATTATGTAGGATACAAAATAACAAGGGAGAAATATAATAACTAACAGGTTTCTTTGGGTTTATTGACAAAGATTTCCAGCTTCGATAAAAATAAACAAAAGCTATGCTTCATTGCATTCTACATACAACAAGAGAAATTTATTTTAAGCTTTGTTTTCGTATTTACTACATTTCGCAATCTTCTATAAATAAGGAAATGACGCATTAATTTAAAACTTATATAAACTATGTGCGTGTAAGCACATATATTTGCTTCTAGATGATAAGGTACTACAAAAACATAATTGCTTTTTTACAATTAGTACTTTTTAATACTTTATTGTACATACTTTGTTTTAATTTATAACAATAATTTTTATTAGTTGTATAATTATTAAAATATATTCTTTAAAAATTTCTTTAAATTTTACACTGCATAAGGATGATTTGTTGAAAAGGAAATCTAAGTCATGATGAGTTTGTAGACTTAAATGTCATTTTAGGTGTTTTATTTTCTATTATATTTTAATGAATAATGAACATTGGAGCTGCCAAATAATATAGCTGATTCTGAAACGTAAGTACTTTGCTTCATTTGTATATAGTTTGCTAAATTTCATTAAATTATATATGTATTTTGAAACAAAAATATCATCATCAACAACAACCATTATCAATCCACTGCAGGGTAAAGTTCTCTCCAAGTTCAATCCATCTCCGATCGTTAGCTTCTCTTTTCCACATCACCCCTGCACACTTTCTTATTTTATCCATCCATCCATATCACATGTGGTCCCTTTCTGTGTCTTTTACAATCTCTTGGAATCCAGTTTAAGATTTCAATTATCCATCTATTATCATCTCTTCTAGCAATATTTTAACCCAACTCCACTTCTGTCTTTAAATTTTTTCAATGAAGTCAGTAACAGCACTTTGTTCTCTTACCCATACATTGCATTTTTGATCTCTTCTTTTTACTACCAACATGCATCTCTCCATACTTCTTTGAGTAGTCTGAAGTCACTGTATTGCTCTTCTATCAAGTGTCCAAGTATCAGATCCATAAGTAAAAACTGGTAAAACACATTTATTAAAAACTTTCCTTTTCAAACACATAGATATATTTCCTTTTTGTATCAAGTTATTGCTACCAAAAACATCAAACAAGTTTTATTCTATGATTAACTTCATCCAATATGTTTCCATCTGTATTAATAATCTGACCAAGATATTTGTAGCTGTTAACTTTTTCTAACTGATCATAATCAATCTTTATTTTCATATTTTGAGAAAATCCATTAAACATTACTTTAGTTTTTTTAACATTTATCTTTAGTCCTACTTTCTTATTTTCATCTGATAATTTATGCAACATTTCCTGCAGCTCCAAAACATTATTTACAAAATAACCACATCATTTGCAAAATCTAAATGACTTAATCTCCTTTCACTCTCTCTCTCCTTTAGCTTCCTATTTAAATTCACAAAATACTTTTTACAGAACAGCTGTAAAGACAAAGCTATACTGAGTACATATATGATGATAATAATAATATGTCAACAAGTTATAGCACAATTTTTATTATTATTTTTAGTAAATATTGCTTTAGAGAAATTTTAGACCTACTAAAACTAGTTCATCTTAGGTTTTGAAAATTGAAGTAGAATTTAAAAACAAAATTCTATATATTATTATGCATTTGATAAAATACCCTGCATAGTTTGGTGCAGTGATAGATTGTTGACTGCCAGAGTGTAAATTACTCTGGACAGTTGCAGACATGGCTTTTCCAGAACTTGAACTAAACTCTCTAACAGTAAAGCCATTTCATTAATTTTTATTTTACTTCACAAAGTAGAAAAGTAGATTCAGCAACATTATTTTAAACATAGACATGAGACAAAAGTTTGTAAAATGCATGTATTGTAAGAAAAAGCAACAATGTATGATTGGGAATATAATCATTGTTTTGAACAGTAAGATCTACATGTCGAATTTTCATATTTTTTTATATAATGCCAATGTGGACATTTGGTTTATTTCTAAAGTTTATGTCAACCATTAAATCTTAGTGAACAATGACAAAAACGTTTAATATTTATAACAGAAGTGGTACTAATAGGCTAATACTCTGCTCTTTCCTTTTATTTTTTTCAATTTTAAATTCTTTACTGTTTCATTTGCTTGTGTATAAGCCCTGTCAATTATCAACCATTTAGATATTAATTATTCACCTGTGCTAATTGTAACAATGGTAAAGTATATATATCCATATTCTTATTCTATAACCACACATCCAGTAATTATTTTTCCAAAGTGGTTATTTTTTGCAAAGGCTTTTGTGATTGAGAAAGTGATGTTAAGAAGATGTATGATTAATTTTTTATTGCTTGCCTTTTTATCTTTATGTATTTTTTTTCTCCAAGACAAAATGGACAAACTTATTTCATAGTGGCAGTTAGTGATGATGGTCAGTTTAGGAAAGGGGTTGTTTAAAATTATCATAATATAAATGCTAAATATATTATGATAATCAAGATTTACATCATTGCAGCTGGTGCAAAAAAAGCATTGAGTGAAAATGGATGCTCTCAATAATCCCAAATACTTTTTTAATAATCCAATTTATTACATTTACCCAGATATTGGGTAGAAATAACAAAAAAGTAGTATAAAGCATTTTAAGTTATAACAGAGCAGATTTTACTGTAATAACCTAATCCAAGATTACAATGATCAATATTGTAGCATATATTTTGAATGTTATTAAGTGCTTCAAAGATGGATTATTTTAAAATTGGTGTATTAATTGAAACATCTATAAAATCTAACAAAAATAAAATGAAAAATTAACTATATATGTCCACATGTTAAACATATTATAGGTGCTTTATAATACGAACAATATCTTCAACAATAAATATTTCCTTTACAAATATATGTAAAAATGGAACATAGAGTCTATCAGAATTCTTGAGGGGAGAGGCTTAGCAAATGTAATTAGTTATGCTAAAGGAGATAAATAATTCTATATATAGTTTTTAACAAAGTAAATCAATGACATACATTACCCTAAATTGGCTAGCCATTGGGAAGCCATTGGTAACTCCTCCAGAAAATTGGGGTTTAAATCATGAGGAATCTGAGGAATTGTATTTTTATCCTCAAGTTAAAAAAATAAAATTTATAAAGACCAAACTAAATAAAAGTTAGTGCATGGACTTTGAAGAATATCCTCTTTATGTCAACCCAGAAATCATTATCATCATCATCATCTGGATGCCCATACATTAGATATAAACCCCCTATACCATATAGCTTTTATGCACAAATCTAGTTCAGTAAGCAAGCACTCTATAATTTATTACTTTGAGAAAGAGGAAAATAAATAAATAAATTAGCTCATTATAAATAATCTTAATCAATTCATAGGCTTTCCCTACTTATATATAACTAGTTTTATTAGGATGATCAAGAAAAAAAACTAAATCTTAGAATATAAGTTGTCATGAAATAAAGTCACACACCCAACACTTCATGAAACAGGAATTGAATAGAATAAAGTAATTAAGATTAGAAAGAATATTTTTGAAACCAATTATTTAATATTGTTTGAAATGTAGAATGAAACATTTTATTTTGATGTTTATAATGAAATATTAAACACATTATTATATATATTCTTAAAAAATTTCACTTGTGGATTTGGAATAAATGGAATAGATATCCATTGTTTACTATTAATTTTCATTTCCTTTAAATCATTATAACTTGTTGTGGCATAAATCTGAATTATCTCTTGCTAGTTCACAGTTATACTTTCTTATATCATATTCAACTCTTTTCCTCACTATTTTACAAAATTCGAGATAGTCAATCCTTTTTAATGCATCATTTTTGTATATCTTCATATTTCTTCTTTTCTTCATAAATTCTCTAGTCTCAGTAAAAATTTTATTGGTCAATTGCTGCTTTTTTCTACTAGCTATCTTTATTGCACTTTTTAAAAGTGTATCAGTTATTTTCATATTAATTTCATTCAAATCTGAATCATGTTTAAAATCTGCTAATACTTGAAATCCATTTGTAGGTTCTAATTTAAATTCATTAGAATGTTTCTGAAGATTAGGAATATCAACTATAAATATTGTTTTTCTTAATAATTTTTGTCTCTCTATTTTTGCATTAACACATATCTTACATCTTACTAATTGATGATCATTTACTGTGTTAAATTTGTTAAGAACATTACAATCTTGAAATATGTGTTTTCTGTTAGTCAAAATATAACCCAATTCTGCTGTACCTTCATTTGGATGCTTCGGTATCCATTTCCTTTTAACATTTTCCTCAAAAAAAGAATTCATAATATAAAGTTGTTGTTTTTTTTCTGAATATTCCACAAGTCTATGTCCTCTCTCATTTCTAATACCACAACCAAAATTAGTTACAGCACTTTCATTTTTCATTTGTTTACCAATTCTAGCATTAAAGACTACCATAACAATTTTAAAATGTTATTTACTCTACCATAACAATTTGAAAATGTTGTTTACTCTGATCAAAAACCTTTTGTACATCCATATACAAACTTTCTACTACTTCATCACTATGAGAACTTGTTGGAGCATAAACCTGAATTAACTGCATTTGGTATCTGCTATTAAGTTGCATAACTAATCTTGCCACTCTGTCCCTTACACCATCAATCTCCACAATGTTGTTCTTCCACTTTTTATTTATAATGAATCCACCATTTATATTTCCAATATTTATACCATTGTAATAGAGTACATGTCCACTTTTTAAATCAATTGTCTCTTCACTTTTTTTTTTAACTTCACAAAGTTTAATAATGTCCCATTTAATATAAGACAGCTCTTCTTCTAATTCTTGCAATCTTCCTTCACTTGAAAGTGATCTGCAGTTGTAAGTACCTAAATAAAAAGTCATCAGCAAATGGCAGCCTGGTTTTGCCATCAGGGGATTTTTAGCACTCTCTACCTCTGGCCACCAACTGCTGCCTTGGTTGGTGATTTTACAGCCTCCTGGAAATAAAGGCCATGATTTATTTTTGTCTGTCATAATTGTCTATATTGGATTTTTTTTTATCATTTACACAAACATTCATTCTGCCTTATCAGGCAATTGAGAAGGAAGGCTATAGTGTTTCTTGATCTTAAACTCAGAGGTAAAAAGCCAATAAACTCACCACACTGGCTAATGCATGCTGGTGAGTAGCCCATCCATGTTTATATAGTATATGAATAATCACATAGTAATAACAACTGCAATGATAAGAATGTATGGAGTGAACATTAGGAATTTGTCTTGCTCAGTTCCTTTAAGACCTCCAAAAGGAATCAAAGGGTATTCTTTCAGTTAACAGCAAACTCCTTTCTTCTATATCTATTAGATCTTCTGAATTGCTTAGTATTTTAAATAAAGAAATAAGACATCAATTATATGTATAAAGAAAGGAAAGGCTCCAGGTAATGATGAAATTATAATTGATATATTAAAAGAAGCAGGTGAAGAAATATAATTTTTTTAGCAAAGTTATATCCCAAGTATCTAAATGATAAAGATGTACCAGATGATTGGAAGAATGCAGTATTAATTATTTAAAAAAGATGATAAAGAAGTTATTAGAAATTACAGACCTATCAGCCTTTTATCCGTTTTATACAAATTTTTTACCAAGATAATTACAACTCGTCTACAGAGAACATTGGATTTCCACCAACCAAGAGAACAAGCTGGATTTAAAAATGGTTTTAGTATAGTAGATCATATCCAGGTATTAAAAAAATAATAAAAAAAGTTATAGAAAGAACAAACGAATATGAGTTGCCATTATGTTTTGGATTTGAGATTATAAAAAGGCATTTGATTCTATAAACATTTCTTCGGGATTAAAGCAATGGATAATTAATGTATAGATCCAGGATATTATCATATTATAAAGAATATTTATAAAATGCAACAGCAACAATTAGATTACATAATGACACTAGGAGAGTCAACATTGAGAAGGGTGTAAGACAGGGTGAGTCCATATCTCCAAAACGTTTTACAGCAGTGCTGCAATAAGTATTTTGTGGATTAAAATGGGAAGTTAAAGGAGTGAACGTAAATGGAGATTATTTAAGTCATTTAGATTTTTCAGATAATGTAGTTGTTTTTTCAAATAATGCTTTAGAGCTTCAGAAAATGTTTCAGGAGTTATCAGATGAAAACAGGAAAGCAGGACTAAAGATAAATGTTAAAAAAGACTAAAGTAATGTTTAATGGATTTTCTCAAAATATAAAAATAAAGATTGATTGCAATGAGTTAGAAAAAGTTAACAGTTACAAATACTTGGTCAGATTATTAATACAGATGGAAACATAATGGATGAAATCAATCATAGAATTAAACTTGGTTGGAGTGCTTTTGGTAGAAATAACTTGATACTAAAAGGAAATATGCCTATGTATTTGAAAAGAAAGGTTTTTAATAAATGTGTTTTACCAGTTCTTACTTATAAATCTGAGACTTGGATACTTAAAATAAAGAGACTTCAGACCAGTCAAAGAAGTATGGAAAGATGCACATTGGGAGTAACATGAAGAGATCGAAACATAATGTATGGGTAAGAGAACAAACAGGTGTTACTGACCTCATTAAAAAAAATAAAAGACTAAAGAGGAGTTAGGCTGGACATATTGCTAGAAAAGATGATAATAGATGAACAATTGAAATTTTAAATTGGATTCTAAGATATGTTAAAAGACCCAGAAAGAGACCACATGTGAGATGGATGGATGAAATAAGTAAGTGTGCAGGGGTGCTGTGGAGGAGAGAAGCTAAAGATCAGAGACAGTAGAATGAACTTGGACAGACCTTCATTCTGCATTGGATTGATAATGGTTGATGATGATGATGAATGAGGCATCTGGAGTAAGTTAGTGTGTTCATCTATCAAAATATTTACATTCATTAAATTACTAGATGGTAATTACTGGTTATTAATAATATTCCATAATTGTCATTTTTTTGACTTAAATAAACAGCATATAGTTTAATTGTAACTATATGTTGGACTATTTCCATCATCTAATATTAATTGATGTTTGTAGGCAAATTCAAACTTTCAAATACATTTAAATATTGATAATGACATACAAATTAATATATAGCACAATGTTTTGAGTAATATTATTCCATCTTCTTTTTCATACTAGTGTAGAAACTGGATTATTTAAAAGTTTCAAGTTCAATACTCTTGCTAGTATTGTCACTGGTCAAGCCAGCAATACCTGAAGAAAAGAGGAAAATAATAAACCATTAAACATTGTTTTAAGCATTAATCTGTATCTTATTACTAAGAAATTAATGTATTTGGAGAATTTCAGTAAAGTTTGAATTTTTCTAAAAACATTTAACAATTAATATTAGATGATTGGAATAGTCATATATATATATATATATGCAACTGCAATACTATCATCACAAGTTTTCAGAGAAATAATATATAGTTTATTTTTTAAAATAATAGCATGTGATATGTTTGTAATAGCAATTACATATATATTTATCGGGAGCAGTCTTTTGTAAGGAAGTGAATATTTTTGAAGTTTAATATCCTAGTGAGTAATTTTGCAGTTATATGGAAATATGGTATTTAAGACTTCTCTTTGTTTAAAATGGAAGCTACATTTTGGTAAGTTATAAATGATGAATATAGTGATTGTCTGAAAGTTTGTGACTATGATTATTTGTGGTTATATGTTTGATTATTTTCATTATCAACTGAATTCTTAAATGTTTTTAAGGACAAAGAGGAATAACAAAATATGTAATATACAGAAGGATAGGGTAAAAAAAATCATAATAAAAATAATAATAAATAAACTTCACTCACTTTATCATTACTACAATATATTTCTACAATCTCTTGTATTAACTTAATCATTAGTTGTTATGTTTCATTACGTCTTTATGCTACTGATCTGATTTCTGGGTCTCTTTAATGATGAGTGTGAGGTTGCTTAGGCTGTCATCTAGGAACTCAAAAGCCGCAGCAATTAAAAAATATATTTATCAATTATTTTGACTAAACATACTATTTGTTTACAGCTATCATACAAAATTATACATATTATTCAATGCATTACCCATCTAGTAGTAAATGGTGAGGCATTTATAGGAAAGAAGTGATGATATGGAATGATTTAATTTATGTATGATTGAAATATGCCACTGTCACCAAATAACCTTGAGCTGACCTTGTGTTTAGTGATTATAATATGTTTGTTTTTCTATAACTTTTCAATTAATATACGTACTTGATGTTTTAATTATATTTATATAATCTATTTATCACATGGCTTTTTTTTTTTTTTTTTTTGAGAATGAAATTTATATAATACTTTCATATCTATTATTACTTTGAGACAAAAAAAAAGAAGGAAGAAAATATTAATCGAATAAAAATTATAATCTTGTTACATGTAACTTGAGTTTTCAATTACATTATTTGAACATAAGATATATTGCATTATGAATTTCCATTTTCTATTTTTCCCCCTCAATTCCCATACCTCGCCTCTCTATCTTTCTCTCTCCCTCTATTAAGCACGCTTATTTTGATAAGAACTCAAAGATGTGTGAGTGAATTAAGAAATAATTTCAATTTCACATCATCTTCAAATTTCACTTTAAGAAAATTAATGAATGTATATTTGATCTAGTTTTCTCTATGCTTTATAAAATTACCGAGCTTTAGGTAATTTTTTGCGGTTTATTAATACATTTTATTCAATAGATATACATATTTTTTTATTCATTTTGTTTTTATAAAAACAAATATATATATAACAAAAATAAATCTCAAAACTTTTAAATGAAATTCTGTCTAATATTAATATAAAAAGTCTATATTTCAATAATTCAATCTAATTTAAAATTAAGAAGAAATAACTCTTTGTGTGGAATTTATTAATATATCTGTGTGATCAATATGAAATCTATTTCTGATGAGATTTATTACTTTCTTTAATTTTAAAAAGGGTATTATTATATCTAGCATTTATAATTCACCACTATAATATGCTCCTAAAACTACGATGTATAATAAGAATCATAAGACTTCAAGTGCTAAAACAATAGCAAATTTTTCTACATAATAGTGCCTCCTAGTGCATAATTCCTAATCAGTGCATACCTATCCACTATTGCCAAATTGTTTTAAATTATATCTGATATGAGATACCTTGTATCCAGAAACAGTGCACCTAGATGTTCAGATCATATGCTCTCATCCAGAAACCATCCTTTATCTATTTGGTTAACAGTAAATCTATAAGCTCAAACTGTAAACAATAATGTTTTCAATCAAGCTTATTCACTTGTATAGTGTTACAGATCTGAATCCAGTTCAATATTGGATAGGTAAGCATTGGATAGTTGTTATGGTGCACATCCTTGTAGAATCTATTAATTACTAGAGTTTGCACAAGTCAGCACTATTATGTGGGTCTGAGCATTAAAAAAATGTAATCCTGTGATGCTTAAAGGTTAAGACTCCACATGTATATGCATTGTGATCCACATTTTTAAGAGTTGGAAATCACTATAAGACAAAATCTTCCCATGTATTTTATTAACTCTGAATCATAGCTTCGCTCATTCCATTTCATTTTAAACCATAACCTTATTTCATCGATCCATTTTTTATCTGGTTTCTTTCAAAATAAATTAAAATTTTTTGGAATGCAATTTACTTGTTGGTTATCAATACATCATGAAATTCTCACTGTTTTTTTTTTTTGGTCTGTAACATCTCTATGATATTTGTAGAATTTTGTTATTTATGAATTTTGCATTCAATTTCTCTGGTAATTTTTTTAAATCTGGTATCATGTTTAAGAAAACACTAAATAATCTGAAGCTTAAGACCTGACCAATCTGTAGAGTTCTCACAAAAATTTATGATTGGGGGAGGGGGATATTTTAACAATTTATGAAATTTGTAATTGTAGTTTTTAAAATGGCTTAACAATTTTTTATGCATAAATTTTCAATACTTTTATAAGCAGTTAATGCAAGCAATATTCTAAGATTTTTTATTTTTTATTTTTTAGAATTACAAAGGAAGATAACTTTTCAGGGCAACTATAATGAAAACTGAAGGAAACTTAGGGAACAATTTTTAAAATGTCAATATGTGACAGTTATATTATTTCAAGAAGAGTACACAATTCAATAGTAGGTGACAAAGCCAAAGCAAACTACAGCTTAGTGCATCTGCTATTGAGAAAAAAGAGTAATGTAAATGTCTATTTCAGAACAAAATTCTACAAATATGACACACAATGATGTGAACCAATGTGATGTGTTTTAACCAAGAATAAAATCTCAGATCTTTAAAGGTACTTCAAGATTTTAATGGTACAATGCTGTTAAAAAAACTCAAAGCAGTAATTTAAAAATCCAGGTAGATTATTGTTGAAATTCACCCAAGAAAGTTAATGGAGAAATATACAATAGATGACTTAATCTGCTCTCTAACAATTGGCCACATTTATTGTTTTGTCTGCAACTTCTTACCATATAACCTACAGAAGTAGTTTCTAATAGGTTTTCTGACTAGTAAAAATGATGTCAATTTAAAAATCCTAAAATCTATTAAAAGCAGAGAAGAGAATATCAATATATTTAACAAAAAGGGTTGATTCAAATTTAGTCTCAAAATTAATAAAGCAAATGAAAACACTGTAATACTAAAAATAATAATTTAAGCATGCCATTGAAGTAAAATATTAATTAGTTAACATGTTTCTGCTTTTAGACAAGATAATGAAAACATTATATTATCAATTCAGCTATCTTTACTTATTAATTGCTAAGCTTGGTTCATTTTCTTCAATCAATTTCCAAAATCTTGTTGTTTTGTGGCAAGAAATTTTTGTTTAGTAGTAATAAACATTTACTAAGATGTGAAAAGCTTTCACTTTGATATTAGTTCTATTAATTCGTTAGATGAATTTTATTGTTCTTTAGTACAGACTCAAAGTATTTGGCTGCAGTAACATATATATATATATATATATATATATATATATATATATATATATATGAAATAGTCTTCTATAAGTTTATAAGTTAGTTGTTTTTGGTGATGATTCAGTATACTCTTTTAAATGGAAATGTATTACAAATGTGAAACCATTAACATCACATGATCAAAATTCTTTATGCTTGAACAAACTGTTTACACAGAGGCAAAACTCTCCATACAGTAGTGCCATTCAGTGCAAGCCACAGTAATCAATGAATGCAAGGTTTGTGAATAAAATCTCTATCTAGTGCTTATTCATCCCATATCCCAAGACTAGTTTCTAGCTTGTGGCTTTCATAAGTGAGGAGCCTTGGATCTGAAATCCTAAGATCTAGATGCAGTACTCTCAGATCCAAGACTCCTCATTAATGAGAGCCACAATCTAGAAACTAGTCTGAGGATATTGTAGAAGTAGACACTAGATAGGGATTTTATGCCAAACATTCTTGAATCCACTGATTAGTCTGGCTTGCACTCAGTAGCACTACTGTATGGAGGGTTTAAACTCCATGTATTACAAATATGCATGTATATACAATATATTTACAGTGGGCTTTTATATAAGCCATGGATTGAAGGCTTTAAATTAATGCCTTGAAATACAAAAGAGAAAATAAATATAATAAGAATTTACATTAGCACTCACTATTAAAACTGACTTTTGTTATTTCATTTGTTGATATTTTCATTTTTAAGACAATCCATAAAATTTCATGCAAACCAAATTATAAAACAATTCATTTTACTATAATTTAGGTTTAAATAAATAATAATTTTTACTATTTAGGTAATTATAAATAAATAAAAGCTATATTAATTTCATATAGCTTCTGCTGGGTAAATAAATATTATAAATGTAGTAATAAGAGAGTTCTTAATGTAGTAATAAGAGAGTTCTTACTAAATTTGGCTCCAATAAATAATACAGAAATTACATTTTCATTAATAAATAAAATAGTATCATGTGTTGTGATGTACTGTGGCTTCTCCTTATTAAATGGAGTGAGAAATCTCTCAGAAATTATTCCCAGAGAAACCTGTTAACCACTTTATTTTCCATTAACCCACTCTAAGTTTTCCCATATTCTGGTCCATTCCATTTCCACAACATAATCTTTGTCAACTCTATGGCCTTTATATCTAAGTCCCCCTTATTTTTTTCCAAACACAGCATAAAAACCAATAATCCACTTTCTGTATAATCACTTTTTTATATTTATTTTTCCATAACTTCCTTATTTGTACCCTTTCTGTTTTCAAGCATGTACATTCAATTAACAGATGCCTATTTTCTATTCCTTCCTTACACAATTTATAGAGTAAATCACCCATATTTTTCCATTTACAAGTATATTCTCTTGTTGCTAAAGATCCTGTTTGAGCCTTAAACAATAAATAACTTTCCTTATTATTATCATATATTAACGTGAACTTAACATTTTGTTTACTTCTATATATACTTAAACTCTTTTTACTCTCCATATTAGTTCTCCATCTCTCTAACTCCCCATTCTTTATTAATAAATCTATTCTGTTATCTCATTCCTTACCACTATAACACTCAACAATCCTCCTAACACAATCATCCCATCTTTTATACAAATATACTGATATAAATTCTTTATCCAAATCTTTTGCATACTACATTACCTTTCTCACCCATCTTGTTGCCTGCCCTTTAATCATAACTCAATTAAATATTATTTTGGCTATTCTTTTATTATCCATAAACTGCAATATACTAAACATTTTCATTTTACTTTTTGCATCTCTCATATGAAAACTTGACCATTCCATTTCTCCTTGAATTGTCTCCCTTGCTGTCCATATATATGAATCCAATGCATGTCTTCCTACTTCTCTGTGTACATTTTCTAAGTAATCTAATACCTCTTTACTAACACATAACACATCATTACCATATTTTAAACCTGCTACTGCAATTCCCTTCCATATAATTCTAGCTACATCATATTTATTATATGAAACACTGTTAATTTCTTTATCAATCCCTTTCTTTTCTTTGCTTCATTTATCAATTTTTTTCCCCCATTCCATCCAAACAATTGTTCTGATTACTTAAAATAATTCCCAAAAAACTATATCTATTCACCACACTTAACTGTATATCTCCCAATAAAAGTTCTACGTCTTCTCTTTCCCCTGTATTAACCATCATTATATTTGATTTTTCTTCACTAAATTTATCCCCATCTCTTTACCCACCCTTGCACATGTCCTCAGCATAACTTCCATATCTTCTCTTTTTTTGTGTAGACAAAAATATATCATTTGCAAAAAAAAGACCTGACAAAATATATACTTTCTTACCACCTATTAATGGTATCATTATCCCTCTTCCTAATCTTTCAATTGCTCTTTCTATTTCACTCAAATGCAATAAAACAAAAGAGGTGACATAAGGCATCTCTGCCTTAGTCCCATCCCATTTTTAACTTTAACTGATTGTATATTCCCTAATTGATTATGTTAATATATATATATATATATATATATATATATATATATATATATATATATATATATATATATATATATATATATATATATATATATATATATATATATATATATATATATATATATATATATTATTTTCATATAATTTCTTAATAATATCCACTAAAGCTTCAACCATTTCCAAATTTGCTAAAATTATCCATAATCTATTTCTATTTACTCTATCATATGCCTTCTCTATATCTATAAAACTCATATATAAATGTTTGCCTGAATTCTTATTCATATTCATAAGTTGTGTGACTACAAATAAACTATCTCTTATATACTTATCTAATCTAAAACCTCCTTGCATTTCCCCCACTACATTATTCCCTTCCATCCATTTTACAACTCTTCTAGCCATCATATATGAGAAAACTTTATATAAAACTGATGTTACGACTATCAGTCTATAATTATTTAACTTTCTGTGATCCTTACTCTTTCCTTTAAATAATAATTCTACTCTTGTATTACTCCAACTACTCAGAAAAACTCTATTATGTGCCATCTTATTAAAACAGGATAATAACTCTACTTTTGCCCTATATCCTAAATTCATTGCCATCTTTGCTGCCCATCCATCTAAATGTCTTGCCTTTCTACTTTTCAATTTCTTCTCTACCTCATTCAGTTCATTTTTTGTAAACCTAATTTTCCTATTATTATATGCTTTCATGTTTTCTAACATCTTATCTATATCCATTATATATATATATATATATATATATATATATATAGAAATATATATATATATATATATATATATATATATATATATATATATATATAAGATTCTTTCTAAATCTTTTCTAAAGCTATACTCTATTCTCTTATCATCTAGTAATACTAACTCTCTCCCCCCTACTTTTCTCCTTTTAATGTAATTCCGAAATTTTTTACTTCAATCTCTTTCACTTTTATTAATATACTTCAACAATTTACTATTTAATTTCATTCTCTCTATATAATTGTCTATTTTAGCTCTTCTTTTCTAAGTACTTTTCTCTTTTAGCATTAATGTCTTTTTCACTTTCATTGTTCTTAATAGTGCACTTATATTCTCTGCATGCTTCCTTCCTCTCTTTTACACTTACTAATTCTCATATTTATTACACTTATTCTTCTGAATATTCTCACCTAAAACCCTATTTTTCACTTTTTCTATTTCATTACACCAGTCCTTATACTCATCACCAACCAACTCTTCCATGATTTCTACAACTTGTATTTTATACTCTTTTAATTTATTCTTATCATTCGCTCTCCATCCACATCTTTGATTATTATTTCTACTTTTATTTCTATTCTCCATCACATTACTAATCATTTCAATTACAATAAAGTTATGATCACTAGTATATACTTTCTCTTCATTAGCAAACACCTTAATTTTCCTTACTTTATTCATTTCCTCTTTCTCTATCAATACATAATCTATTGTGTGAAATATATTATTTCTAGACAATGTGTATTGTCCCTCATAAATATTTGATAAATTTCCAATACTAAAATTCACTCTCTGACAAAATTTCTTTAAAAGCTGTCCATTTTTATTATCTACCTCATCAATTTCTTCAATATGTCCAGTCATATCCCCTATAACCATTATTCTCTTTCTCTTCTCTTTACAGCTTTGTATATCCTTAACTCCCACCATACAACAGTCCCATCTAGTGCAAGTCATAACAATCAATGAATACTAAAGGGTTTGTACATCAGAATCCTATCTAATGTCTACTCATCCAATATCCCAGACTAGTTTCTAGTTTGTGTCCTTCATCAGTGAGGATCCTTAGAAATCAGAGCACTGCATCTATATGTTAGGCTCTAATACATCGAATGTTTTAGTAATTAAATAAATAACATGATTTTACCTATTAACATGTTCATTTTAAAATACTTAATTCTAAGCATCAAAAGCATTTAAGATAATTGCAAATATACAAATTATTTTTTCATTAGTAAAATTGAGGAATTAAGTGTGTTACTGTTTCATAAAATTCAAAGTATTGTAAAATGAATCAAACAACTATTTATTTGAAATTTTGTAATGGTGGCATTTCTCTTATGATTAAATATTGGAATACAAAATGACTGTTGCTTTAATACAGTAACCTTATTGGATAAAATGTCACTACAAATTCAATATTCATAAATCTAAAAGATCCTAGTTAGATTCCCAAACTGCCACTGTCACTGATGAGGCCAGCAACACCTGAAAATGATAATAATACTTCTTATACACTAACTTGGAGACTCTTACTGACAATCGAATATATTTCAAATATTCAAATATGATTTGAATATTTCTGAAAACATTTAACATTTAATTTTAAATGATAAAAGATTTTTCAATATATATAATTATGAATTGTATGATTCAGTGCTTTCTGATAGTAAATATTTACTTTATTTGATAAGTTTATTATTTGAGTTGCTGTTATTAGATTAAAAGTTCTAATCAAACGGTATAGATAACTTTCAAATAACCACCTGAAAGCAACCATTTATTATACCAAAATCAGTATGCTAAGTCAATGTTAAAAATTTTGAAAATAGAAAAGCCATAAAGAATAAGCAGCATTAAATGCAACGTTAAATAAATTGCTTTCCTTTTAATATTTAAATAATACATAAATTAAATAGTCTACATGAATTTTATTATCCAGTGTTTTATTATTAATTATATCAATGAGATAAACTGCCTAAATTGCAATTTTTAAATTCACAGCAGTGTTTTCTTTTACAGATTACAGTTAAGTTTTAAAATTTTTTGATCTGACTTTACTTAAGGAAATGCCATTTTCAATCAAATCACATGGTTTTTAGATCACATGATCTATTCATATATACATATATAAATAGTGTTCGCTATCCTAAATTTTATGCATTGACACACAAATTTCATTACAGAAAAATAACTTATTTTTAAATATACTATAGCTTTTCATTTTCTAAATGTATTTTAATATATATATATTAATTGCTTTAATTCCATCTATCAAAATAATAAATTTAATATATATTTTCGTAGAATCGAAACTAAAAACAATATTATTTAATATTAAAGTTTATATACAAATAAAATGATCTATATATATATGCTATAAATCATCTTATCTCTAACATATGCACAAGAGGTTATGATAATTACATTATGAATATAATTTTTATCTTTAGATTACCCAGTCAATATTTTATTTTGAATTAAAAATAAAACAACAAATCTTCATTCTAATCAAGAAAATAATTTGCATAAATTATTTTTTTATAAGCTATGATTTTCATAATTAGAAAAACAAACTTTTTTATTATTAGCTTTTATTTAAAAAGAAATCATATAAAAACCATAAATAAACAATTTAATAATAGAATGTCACAAAAACTCAAGAAATTATAAATAAGTAATAAACAAAAAAATATTATTTTGTAAAAAAATTATCTACATTATTTAGACGTTAAAAAAATAAATAAATTAGAAAATAATTAACAATTAAGCAAAGTTACATATTTACAATAATAGGTAAAAAAAAAAACAGACTTTTTAATAATAATTTTACATTAAATATGATTATTAATGATTTTAACCCTTTATTATTCATAAAGACAAAATTATTTATTATCAAGAAGAAAATAGAAAGATTTGTACTTAGGATTTTTCAGTCTATATTCATGCTTTACTTCATCTCAAACAAACCAACACACATGACCATATACATGTAAAAAAGTTAGATGACTCCCAGTATATGTACTTCATATAGAAATCAGCACTCATCTGGTGGGCCAGATCATAATCTCCCATACATATATACAATCGATGCTTGGCATAAATTAAAATAGCAATTGCTTAAACTTTAATGGGCAGATCACGATTCCAAATAATCATCTTTCCACGATGGAATGCTCAAAGCCTTTGATGGATTTAATATTGTAGTTATACAATGTAGCCATTATGTGAACATATCCTCTCATATTATCAACCCATTATGTATCCATATATTTAAAGGATGGACTGACCTTATAGATTTAAAATATTTCCAAGGTAATATGTAATTATACTATTCATTCAGTGTACTGAATGTTTCTTATAGAAATAAAGAGAGGGATTTGAATTTAAGATTTTTTAGTCTATATTCAATTTGTACTCCATCTCAATCAACACATATGATGAAACACACACACACACATATATATATATTAGGAATAATCTATCTTTTGTACATGCATGTCATTATGTGTGTCAGTTGGTTGAGATAGAGTGAAGATAAAAATAGACTGAAAATTTTTAAGCTCAAATTCCTGTGTTCTTATATAAGAAACATTCAATATACTGACAAACTGCATTTGAAACAGGTTAAATTTATAAGGTCAGCCCATTTTTCCCTTTTTAATAAATGGATATGTAATAGTCCAATAATATGAGAGTTTAGATTGATATAATGTCAGGTATGACTAAAATATCAAATCCACCAAGAGCTTTGAGTATTCTCACATTGATTTTTCAATGAAATGGACAGTTACATAGTTGAAAGGGTGAAAAGAGTGAAGCCTGATTATTAAAGTTTAATAAATGGCTATCTTAAAATAAGCCAAGAACTGATTGTAAATATGTGTGGGAGATTACAATATGGTTCAACTGATGAGTGCTGGTTATGCACCAAATACCTATTCTGCAAATTATTTATCTTTATCACATGTATGCAGCCAAGGATGTCCATTGTTTGAAATAAAATGGAGTATGAAGATAGTCTGCAAAACACTAAATTCAAACCTCCCTATTTACTTATATAAAAAACATTCAGTACACTGAATGAATAGGCTAATGTAAAAAAGAAAGTAAAGTTAATATTCTGTTTTTGTTAAAAGGATTTTGCACAATTATTGAATTACAATCATAAATTTAAAAAAAACCCAATAAAGTTAATATCTGTACTGAAAACTTCACTCCAAAATTTTTCATCTAATATACAAACAAAATCGTTTATTTTCTTTCTTCACTATGATATCGCAATAAGATGCTTGATTGGTCTAGACAATGATTTTTAATCAACAGAAAAAAAAAATATTTTGGATTAAAACAACAATTTATTATGTATAAGTATATTTGTAAAAAAAATGTAAATGTGTACAATTCAAAAGTTTTCTTATCTTAAAGTGTGATGTATATTTGTGGCTTGATGTTTGATTTTTTTTTACTTTACAATAAAATGCATTTTATATCTCATTATCTAAAATGTGTACAAGATTGTATCCCTTCCTTATGCTTTCTATTCAAATTTCCTTTATGAAATTTCTTTCAAACATTTTCTTAATTTAGAAATAAATTCTCTCACAACAACTTTAAGATATTTTATCTATTTCAAGTCCTTCTTTATATCCTTTATGCAAAATTTCTTTGTTTATATCATAATTAACCTGAATTTTTAGTATTTAACACTTTCATTAAGTTGCACAAGTAATCTTATTTCCACAAGATTTTTTTAAATCTTTATTTATACTGTCCTACTTCACTGTATCCCATACTGTGTATGGTTTACTAATTCAAAAATAATTTTTTTCATCTTATATTCTCTAATTTCACAAATTTTGACAAAGCGCATATAATATATAATAATTTTGTTTTTTTTCAAAAAGGAAAGTTTTGGTTAAAAAAACTTGAGGGGCCCCCCCTCCCATCATATTTAATCATATTAACGGGGTTATAGCTAGAAAAAATATTACATAATAAATAATGTGTGTTTAATAAATATATAATTACAACTTTTAATTTATGCAAGTGATAATAGTTGTTATAAAGTAATAATCAAAAAGTAGTCCAAATCTGAATTTTAGATTCTTGTTATTCTGATTATTAATAGTGATTTTATAGTTTTAAGAAAAAAAATCATGATTTATTAATGGTTGTCATACTTTATAATATATTTACTCAATAGCATTACTTTATGTTTGATCAAAGCATAATTATGATCTTGTGTACACTGACAGTTACATATTACCTTATGCATTAATAGCACTCATATGCACAATTTCTCACAATCACAAAACAATACATATTTCCATTAAAGTCTTCAAATCCATTTGAAGATTCAGTTTAAAAACTATCAGATTTATGTTACACTGCATGTTAAAGAATACCTGTCTATTTATATTCACTTAATATGATAACCTTAATAATGTAATAATAGATATACTTCTTTTAGAAATTTGGTAATTAGTTACTTATGATTTCAGTGAAAACTTAAATGATTTTTGCATTGCATTTAACATACTATTAATCATTAGTGACTTCAATATAGATAATGAAAATTAATGTATGAATTGTCTTAGAATTTATTTACAGAAGCTGGTTTTGACTATTATTAATATATATATCTTTTATAAACCTATATCAAACATATTATTATTGATAAAGGTTGCAACCATAATAACTGATATCATGCTTTTATGAAAAGGTTTAAATGATAACATTGTTAGTAACCAAATTTAATATACAGATATAATTTGAGATACTAAGTGATAAAATCTGATAATCTTTAATGGTGGTTCTTCATTATTAATATTCCATTTGTTTTTATATAGTTTCACTTTAATAATATGATTTATGTAAATAATATATCAAATAATAATTATAGCCATATTTTTATGAATTTCTCAAATAGTTGTATCTAACAAACTTTACACAATAAACTATCCTTAATATTTTGATTATACTGCAGACACCGTTTCAAAAAAGAACATCAAAAGTACCACTACTAAATACAAAATTTCACATGTCATTTTTATTATTCTTCCTAATTATTATTTATTTTATTACGATCTACTTTATTAATTTAGTAAAATTTAATAATGTCTTTATTTGTCCTGAATACTTTAGTGCAGTGAATAATTAGTAGATTTAAGAACTCAAAAACTATGGACTATAGTGACTGTGTCCAATAACTTGAATTTCAATAAACAATTTAATTATATATAATATAGACATGCCTCTTTAATACATAATATCTCTTTGTCAATTTTATACACTTTTTTAATGACATTACCTAAAATTTTTATCAGTCATAAAATTAACCTTTCTGTAGTGTACTTCATTATTGGCCAAGAGAGGAAAAACTCTGAAAGTTTTAATTGGTCAATTGACAAACTCTTTGATTGAAATATTTTCATCTTTTAATATATATTAATTTTAGTTTCATTTTCAAAAAGTATATTAATTATTTGTAATGTTAGGAAAGTTAATGAAAGTTATTTCAAAAATATATTTTTATTTGTATTTTATAGAAATATTCAAAAGCGGAAAAATCAAAGAAAACATTATGAACAAATTACAAGCAAAGTAAATGTCATTTATATCCCTCCCAGATTTACCGTTACAAATTTTTAAATAATTTTTTAGTAAAATTTTCAATTTACAATCGTGTAAAGTATATAACTTTTTAATAAAACCTTACTACTTTTGTAAAATAACTATATTTTCAGCAGATAATCTATAATATTTACAAAAAATAATAAAAAAAACACTCTAAAACATATATTTTTATTTTCAGTGGTGAAAACATATTTATATTAATCATCAGCCAATAAGATTTGAGAATAGATTGAGAATAGATTATCCAACCAATCAGCATTGACCTTCCTCTTTTGTTCAACTTAAAACCCTCCTAATATTGATTTTTTACTTGTAAAATAATACAAGAGATGGCAGCATCTTACAGAACTTTTTCTAAAGTTTTCAACATGTATAAATGTATCACCACAGCTCGAAAAATAAACGATTTAGAGTGATCCAAAGCCTTTGATGCATTGCTGTGTTGAACTCCACTGAAAGGTTAATCATAATGGTATTTGAACAATTTGTATACTAATGACAATATGTATTGAATATTTTTAGTACAATGATAATACAATTTTATTTTATTTTTATTCTTAGATGTCAATAATTATCAATACATAAGAAATCTCTGTAATGCAAAAGTGGACTTGCAAAGATCAAGTTGCATAACATGACAGAAATTGTTTATGTCATATGTTTAAGGCAGAAGTAGTATTAATGAAGGTATTTTTTCTTACAAGGTTATTTTCATTATTTTAAATGATGTTTTTATTTAACAAATAAGAAATACATTTTACTTTTATAATTTTGTTGTGATTTAAATATATTTCATTGTAAATTAAAAAAATGTTAATCTGCCTAATGTAGAGGAACAATATTTTATTTTTTATATCTTTTAATATTTTTCATTATTTTAATTATGTTTAAAATTAATTTTAATAACAATTATGCTAAAAATAGTTTTATATTGCCACAACCATTTTCAAATAGAGGATCATGTATGTGAAAACTTAAAATTTGCAAACCTTGATTTAATAACAATAAAAATATGCAGCACGTATATAGCAAAGTCTTAATTTAATTAGTTTTTTTTCTTATTTTAATTAGGAAATATACATATATATATTTAGTTTTTTCATTATAAGTATATATAGATGAATCTTGATGTATTATATATTACTTGCTGTGAAATTTATATTTACACATTTCTTTATTTGATTTGGTATTGATAAACTGTAAATTGACCAATTACACAAATGTCAATTAAAATAGTACAAAGCAATTTGAAATATAGCTTTAATAAAATAATATGATTGATATAAAATCTTCATTCTTACTCTCTAAGGTGCTTGAGATTGGCTTTTGTATATAAATTGAAGTAAAGATAGAGTCTGATCAAGACTTTCACAATTATAATATACTATGAAAATAAATTCTAATTTGAAATTCATCATTCTTTAATTTTTTTGTTTAAATATTCAATGTTTTGATGAAATAACATTCATCTTTGTAGATGCTAATATGTCTCAAGTAGTAACAAGATTGTGCATGAATTAACAATCATTCACATATTTATTGTATGATTGTTTATTCAGAATAGATATATTAAAACATTTTTTTATTTCTTTTTTTTCTCAATTACTTGACTTATTAAAATTGATTTAGAAGAAAAAAATAAATAATTATTTTTACATAAGACTGGAATATGCTATATATTATCATATTTGTTTAAACTGTTTGGTTGGTGTTTTGTAAATATTTTAATATACTCTCTCATAGTTCTTAAATAATATTTTTTACAATTCGCATTCTTTAGAAATAGCTCACACATCTGACTTGGTTAATATTAAAATACTAACTAAATTGAAAAAAGATGATTTAAGCAGTATGAGATAGACTATTGGAACATAAAAAAGATCAACCTGTTTAAATAAATGTGGTGAAATAAAGTGTATTCCAGCCTTATAGCAACCAATTATTTTATCTCTTTTCTTCTAAAATCAATTTTAATAAATCTATTAATTGCAAAACAAAGGGGAATAAAAAGTTTTTTTTATTAATCCATCAATATTAAATAGACAGCCATCTAATATATATCAATGATTATTCATTAACTCATGCACAATCTCATTATTATTTGAGACATAAAAGTTAGCCTTGATAAGGATGAATGTTAGTTATTTCATTAAAACATTAGATATTTGAACAAAAAAAGATAATCATGGTATAACCCAATGTGAATATTGAACTTAATATAATTAGAAGGAACTTAAACTCAGACTTTCAAGCTCCCTAAAACTATCTACTCTATCTTATACAATCAATATCCATCACCACATATATTGTGAAAAAGATGGATGGATGAAGATTTGAGAGTGGAGAAGATTGAAGCTTGTCCATTAAAGTTTGAAGAGTTGCTATCTAAATATAAACTGAGCATTGATTATATGTATATGTGTGAGAGATGATGATCTGGACCAACTGATGAATGCTGATTTAGCATAAAATATGTATATTAGAGATCATTTATGTTTTCACATACATATGGTCATGTGTATTGACTATATAAAATAGAGTGGATATTTGTAGAGAGCTTGAAAGTCTGATTTCAAGTCCCTTCTAATTACATTAAGTTTATTATAGACAATATACATATATTTAAAATATTACATATTCAGCCTGTATTCTACCCATCCCTCTTCTGTGTATTTAAATGGATGTATTAAGGTCCTATGTATGAGGGTCAGAGTGAATTAAAGTCAACATGGGTATGACAATAATATTGGGATCAATAAGAGATTTGAGGGTTACATCTTCAGATTTTCAATGATATGGATGGCTGAAGAGTTGGAGGCTGGAGAGATTAAAGCTTGTTCATTAAAGTTTGAAGAATTGATATATTAATATAATATAAACTGAGCAATGACTGTATATATGCTTGGGACATGGTGATCTGGACCAACTGATGAATGCTGGTTCAACATAAAATACGTATATTGGATATGATTTATCTTTTTCACATGTATGTGATTATGTGTATCAGTTGTATAAGATAGAATGGTTAGTTGTAGTGAGCTTGAAATTGTGAGTTAGTGTCTCTTTCAATTTTATATATGCCTATTAATTATTTTAGCCAAGTTTAAATGAACCAGTCAAACAAATTATTAGTAAGTTGTAATTTAATATTGGACAAAAGTAATCAACAAATCATCTTCTCCAAAACAATATTTTGTGACTTTTAACACTTCTTGTCCACTGACTGTGAGCATATAGCTATTATTTTAATGCATTTTGCATGCAAATAATCATTTAATACTTGTCTAATTTTAAATCATAAAATAATACATAAATGTATAGATAATTGGTAATATTTTTTAAAATAATCCATAACAGGGCAAAGTATTTTCAATTTCATTCCCAGCAAAAATATTAAAGAAGAAGGCATTATTCATTCCTCCATATATGCTCAATAGAAAAAGTTTTAACATGATTTTAAAATTATTTACTTCATAACTATAAATAACTACTTCCCCATTTACGATCTAATAATTAGATTGTTATTTAAATTGGCTATGAACTAGTTACCAGGAAAAAAAATCCTATGCTATATTTTAAGGACTTAAGAGAGCTATGATTATAGGGAATTTTACTAAAAGTGCACTCAACTTTAATTATAAAGAAGAAAGAAACCATTTCATTATGCAAACAAACAAACACATGCAAATTTGTATACGTCTAAATTTTCTAAAGTATTAATATATCGTTTTCTTTTTATTAATATGTAAATAATGATATAGTAGATCTTTTATCACCTTATTTTATTTTGATTTTTGCCTTAAGTATTTATGGATAGAAGAAAGGTGATTGACTATAGAGATAAAATATCTGGATCAATTGCTGATTGTAAAATATAAAAGAAAGGAAAAATATTAATCAGATATATTGAATGAAATGATTATCATCAATCTATCACTTTGAACATCAAACATTGCTCATCATTATAAAAATTAGAAGTGTTTGAGACAGTTTTTAATTACTCATGTAAAATAAAGACATTTCCCTACATTTTTATAAAGATAGAGTTTTTTTTTAAATTTTCTAAGTTCAATGTTAATTTGAAGCACAAGAATATCTTATACATGTTCTGCCTTAGTAGAAAATGGTTCGTGGTAGTTCTGTGCATATATATATATATATATATATATATGCACATTCTATATGATTATATATATATATATATATATATATATATATAATCACTAGAAACCAGTCAACACCTAGACACTCTCAATATAGATAATCAAGAATTTCAAACTGTTGTCAAGGCAATTTTCTATTAGCAATAGAGGTGGATTCCACGTCTATTAATTGTTCCATATATTATATAGACCCCAAAGATGCAACTTGACCACAGATATTGAAATTATTGATATATATATATATATATGGATGACAACAAAGTAAGAGAATATAAATATAAGAAATTAAAACTCTCAGTAATAAATCTTTAGATTATTCATCATTAGAATTTTTAAACAACTTTAATTTAAAGCTTGACAAAAATTATTTTAATAGATATAAATAGCAAGTAAGACAAATTTTAAATTTCGCATTACAGGATCAAATGTTTTTTTAATATTCCTCTAAAAAAACAACAAAAAATCATTAAAGTCTATTCAAATGCCTGTTATTTCTTGATTTTATATATTTCTTTTTTGTTTCATTCTCTTATTAATAATAGTCAAGTGTTGGTGGTTAAGTGGTCAGCACTACCGCCTTACAAGCAGTTGTCCCGGGTTAGCGGGTTCGCTTCCCGGCCGATGCTATGGCATATGGAAAAAAATAGATAAGTAATCAAAAATTAAATGATTCCCAAACCTAGTTTTAGATCATCTGCAGAAAAAAATAAACATTGTATGCTTGCTTGGAAATTTTTAGTTGCCTTAAACATTTATTATGTTTGACGCATGTTTGAACTCAGGACATGGGACGGTGGATGCGCAAGTAATTACACTATGAATTGTTCAACATAAATATATTAACATTATCCTTAAATGGTCCTATTTGTTTTTTATTAAAGTATAGTTGTAGATATAAAGACATAAACAGTGTTATATACGTATAAATTTAAGCAGAAATCTTTATTATACATACTTATCTTCTATTGTAATTTAATTCTTTTTAGATTTCCTTCTGTCAATCTCAATTTTGAAAACTCCCTAACAGTTGTAAATTCCTGAAGCACATTCCTTCTCATTTGGTTGCTCAGTCCCAATGCTTTTTTTTTTCTAAGAGCAATCTCTATTATTACCATTGCAAAGACATTAGCTTCACAGAGAAATGTGGCACTCTGTAATTCTAAGTCCTCTCAATTAACGTGACTCGAATAATAAAATCAAGTTGGACGTTAACATATCCAGCATTGTGAGTTGAAGACAACTTTTAAATTCATTAAATTTTTTCTGTAAATTTAACTAAAATCTTTCAGTAAATAATGATGAATAGTAGTTAGCCAATCAATCAAAGAGTAAATGCATATTTCATATTTAGAACTGAAGAAAATACCGTAAAAAGCTTTTAAAATGGGAAATCATTTAACCCTTGTCTGAATACGAAGCTAAAGTCAATTAAAACAGTAGTTAATACAAAATTACAAAAGCAGTTTTATTACTTTTTTTATTATTGCTTTAACCTTAAAAATATTCATATAAATTCAACTTTTATAATAATAAAATAATTACTTCTATTTAAATATAGAAGGAAAAAATGTTTTAATTTTTTGGTGAATTAGTGGGATTGAATATTGGAATAATTATTTATATCGTAGAATATTTAATGAAGCTTACATAATATTATAAATTTGAACGGAACCCTTTTTTTAACGTTTTATTCCATCACAAGATATATTTTTTGTCATATAGATGCATCCTTTCTAAAATTTTAATCTAATCATATATCTTTATTGAGGATGGCTTTAAGATAAATGTTCTTGGTAATTTGTTATTCTAATATATATATATAATAAAACCAACTCATCCTACTGTTACTTTATTTATATTTGTAATAATTGCTTTTACAAATAATTAGTATTTTTTTATTTTACTACTACTACTACTATATCTATTATTATTGTCGTCGTTTTTTACTGTGTCGTAAAGTATCAATTATAAATACCCACTTGGCTAACAAATTTCAACTGGTAGTTGCAGATTTTTCTTTAGAAAGCAGTTGTAGGCAATTTAGTTACAATGGACTCAGGCTCTTTAATTCTTTTGTTACTGACTGTTCAATTGATGTTGATAATTTATCTTTTTATATTTTTAAAAAATGTTTAAAATTTTGGTTATTGTCTCATGTGTAATATATTGATTAATTAATATTTATATATTTTATTTAATACATATATATATATATATATCATTTTGGTTGCATTTATTCTTATATTATTTGTTTTGGTTTACTTGTTTTATTATAGTAATGTATTTTATTGTTATTATTGTTATTTTTGTTAGTGTTTTTGGTTTGTAATTAATAATTTAAGAATGACCCCTAACATAAGTTTATCTTGTTTGGAGTATTTCTCCTTTTTATATGTATTGTTTGATTAATAATAAATAAATAAATAAATAATAATAATAATAATAATAATAATAATAATAATAATAATAATAATAATAATAATAATAATTATTATTATTATTATTATTATTATTATTATTGTTGTTGTTGTTGTTATTATTATTATTATTATTATTATTATTATTATTATTATTAATCTAAACATTGTTTGTTGATTACTGTTTTTTATTAGTATTATTCACAATATATGTTTTGCAATCATGTATTAAACACATTATATTTGTAAAAAATGAGCTATTTGATAAATACTTTAAAAATAGTCTTATAAAGTTATTACAAATAGGATAATATTCAAATGAATATTGTGGTTGGTACATTAGTATGCAATACACATAATTTGAAATTCAGAATCTAACTAAGTAATATCAGTCATTTAGTAATTAATTGGAAATTCTTAAACCAAGCCAGATTTTTTTTATATAACATTCTCATAGAAGAGCAAACAATATTTAGGCATAAAATAAGATAAGAAAATTGAAACTTTATATTTAGAACACATTTCCCTGTATTCTATTACACATATGGCAATTCTTTTAGTTTGATAATATCTGTTTTGTACAGTTATTTTTTTGTTGTTATACACCATAAATAAGTATCTGTAAAACTTATACTCAGATATCTGGATTATAATCTTGAAATTAATATTAATTTTACATTTATAGTAAACTTGATATAAACTAAATTTGTATTTTTTTTTTAAATTATTAGAAATTCTTATTATTCTTAAACAAATATTTTTTGTATTTGATAAATTTATTAATTTTGCCAATTAAAAAACATAACTTAGAACAATAAAACAATAAAGAGTTATAATAACTATGTAATATGAATGAGATTCAGACTTACTTTGATTTGTGATCAGGGGTGGATGAGAGGTTGGATCAGCTTATAGAGAGATGCTTTTTTTTCAAACCAATATATGAATTTTGTTCTAGTTTACAAATCAGAATTTGACTATCATATTTAATAATTAAAATCAAATTTGAATGGGTTTATAAAGAATACACATTTAAGTCAATTGATGAAGTGTATATAAAATGGAACTGAATAAATTCCAATATAATTAAAAGATATTTATGCATGGAATTATTAATCATGCAAACAGTAACAGTTTAATTACAATGAATTTTATTTATTACCTTAAATGAAATAATAATTTCTTTATATTTGTAAAGTGAGTGTTTCAAAATGCATCCAAAGTGAGAGAAGCTGTTCTGATTTCTGTGCTAATGAGTGGAGTAAAACTGAAATGAAAGGTGCACTGACAAAAACAAAAAACACCAATAAAATTATAAAATTCATGATGTAAAATTTATAAAAATAATGAAATTGATCATACTTATTATCTGACATTCATGGTAAAATTTAATCCTTTCATATTTATTTATTTTTTTCACCCATGCCTAGTGTGATTTGAGTTAATAATTCAATATTTTAATTTTAAAGTTTATAACCTTAATGTAATATTATGAATCAAAAAATTAGACTTAATTTATTACAATTTTAAGTTTACAAATGAAAAAAAAAACAAACTAAAAAATCATATTTTAATTTTTTACATACAAAAAATATAAAAATATGAAGTATATAATGTAAACACTGACATTATGCTTTGTTGTCATATCTATATTGCACAAAAAAATTAGCAAAATATTTATTGAATCAATTCCAATTTTTAAACCTGAATAAATTATTAGAAAATCATAATCTATCTATTAAACATTTGTCAGAAATTAAAAAATTTGCATTTTTATTTATTAAATTATCACATGAATTCAGAATCACTGTTATTTGACAGAGTGTCATGTCCACAATTATTGATACTTCCTGTAAAACTTACTTCAAGTTTCATAACTTGTACTTTTAAAATTGAAATATATTTTTAAAAATGTATGTGGAAACAAAAATATATTTTATTTTTAATAATTATAATAAAAATATTTTGTAAAAATAGAAACAAATAATTAAATATAGTATGAAATTAAGCATTTTATTTCTTATTGCTTAAAAGTATAGAATAGGAGGTTCTTAATATTCTTATTAAAAATACAACCAATTAAAAACCTCTAGTTTTGTCAAGTGCTTTCACCAACTACTTTGAAGTTTGTTCTTATTGATTTATTAGATGCAAAAAAATCTGATGATGTCAGTAGTCCACAGAGCAATATGATTTGAGTTTTTATACAGCCTGACTGTAAATAAAATATACAATCCATAAAAAAACAATTTAAATCTGTATCACAGCAACATCATCACAGTATACCATGAAAAACAATATTATATATAAAGAGTGTTAAGTAAAACATCACATTTAACCATTTAATTGTCCTTTTCTTGACATACCCCTAGGCCTTAATGATTTTGATTTTTAATGTATTTTTATTTGTATTTTTTAATTAAAAGAACTTATTTTTTATTTTATCTTTACATTTTTTTACTAGTGTCATTAAAAGCTTAAATTTTAAAAACATGAATTTAGTTTAAAACATAAAATATCAACTTTGCAAATAAAAAAGTGAATAATAAACACAAATATGCAACATTGATAGACAAAATAAAGATTTCATTTAAATATCTGTAGACAACAAAAAATATTCTCCCAAATTCTGAATATTTATAAAAAAAAATTTAAATAAAAAAAATAATAATATGGATTTTTGCATTAACTGTTTTCTATTTGTCTTTAATAAAATTTCAGTTGACTAAATTTTTACTAAAAGCAAATGTATTCAAACAAAGACTTAATACAAACATCATAAAATGAATATTCAATAATTTTACAATAGATAAATATTATATAGATAAACAACTTAAGTACAAATATACTTTTCTATGTTTATTATATGAACAAAAAACGATGTTGTGCAAGTGTAAAAATGTGCTTTAATTTTATTCCAGATAAATACATTCTTTCTATTGTCATTTTCTAGATCACAGCTTCTGATATTCAGGTACTTTATGAAGAATTAAAATCTTACCAATAATAAAAGCTAAAATCACCAATTTCTTATCAATTAATGCTTATATTGATCAGTAGTATAACAGCAGTAGGTTTACATGAAAATATATAAAAAGATTAATAATGGTAAGTATTTTTTCCAAATAAATAAGAAGAATATTTTAAAATAAAATAATATTTAGACAGTTTAGACATTTAAATCATGATGCATTACCATTTGTCACAACTGAGAAAGGAATACCTCAGACAATATTCTTATAAACCTTGTGTTTTCAAAGATTGCAATTCAGATATTGCAAATTAAACATATAAATTGAATATATACATGTTATGCTATTAGAAATATGATAATTAAAAAGAAATATAAAGAAAATGTAATGAGCAGAGAAATACTAAAAGTGAATTGTTTACAAAATTCTTCATACATGTACCAAGGGTATTACATATAGTGTTTTAATTTTCAAAGTTGTGAGTTAATCAATATTTGATTCTATAATACTGCATTCACTTTAATTTTCTTGTCTTTGACAGTTAAATAAAATATATATTTTAGTTTTTATTTATTATTCTTAAATATCAACAATAATTACAATTCCATGGGCAAGTGAATTTTTTTAATTACCAAAAATAGACATCTATACTTGCACAAGAACAAGGAGATTTTGATGGTTACTTTACTTTACATTAATGTTGGAAAAGCTAAATATATTTATTTTTAGTTAATTTTTTTTATGTTAAATTCTAAAACAAAATAAAATAAATCATAAAATAAAATTATATTACATTATTAAAGATTTATTTACTAACTGAATATGTAATGTTTATATATATATATATATATATATATATATATATATATATATATATTGTCCAAAAGATGGCGCTTCCAAAACCGCCGAACAAGTGTAAGTTTGTTTTACATAAACGAAAAGAGTCGAATTACTCCTCTTTCATTTGCTCCTCCCAGATCAGCTGATTTCAAGCTGGTTTGCTATCCTCAGTGGGAGATAGAGTATAGAAACAGATCTAAACACTGACTCTCAAGTGTTTATGCAAAACGTTTATATCAGATTGCAAGCGTGAATTTTTCAGACCGGAAAAGTCTTCAAACCCAGCCTAGCAAGCTAGATATTTATATGGGTCTGATCTCAGTTCAGAATCACCATATAATCAAAGTCTCTGCAATATATATCATTGCAAGAAAACTCTAAAGGTACATTTATGAAAAAACAAATACAAGTTAATCACGTAACCTGCTATCACTTGTTATTTATGTCCAAAAGATGGCGCTATACCAAAACCGCCGAACAAGTGTAAGATTTGTTTTACATAAACGAAAAAAGAGTCAGAAATTAACTACCTCTTTCATTTGCTCACTCCCAGATCAGCTGATTTCAAGCTGGTTTGCTATCCTCAGTGGGAGATAGAGTATAGAAACTAGATCTAAACACTTGACGCTCTTCGATCAAGTGTTTATGCAAAACGTTTCTATCAGATTGCAAGCGTGAATTTTTCAGACCGGTAAAGTCTTCAAACCCAGCCTAGCAAGCTAGATATTTATATGGGTCTGATCTCAGTTCAGAATCACCATATAATCAAAGTCTCTGCAATATATATCATTGCAAGAAAACTCTAAAGGTACATTTATGAAAAAACAAATACAAGTTAATCACGTAACCTGCTATCACTTGTTATTTATGTCCAAAAGATGGCGCTATACCAAAACCGCCGAACAAGTGTAAGATTTGTTTTACATAAACGAAAAAAGAGTCAGAAATTAACTACCTCTTTCATTTGCTCACTCCCAGATCAGCTGATTTCAAGCTGGTTTGCTATCCTCAGTGGGAGATAGAGTATAGAAACTAGATCTAAACACTGACTCTCAAGTGTTTATGCAAAACGTTTATATCAGATTGCAAGCGTGAATTTTTCAGACCGGAAAAGTCTTCAAACCCAGCCTAGCAAGCTAGATATTTATATGGGTCTGATCTCAGTTCAGAATCACCATATAATCAAAGTCTCTGCAATATATATCATTGCAAGAAAACTCTAAAGGTACATTTATGAAAAAACAAATACAAGTTAATCACGTAACCTGCTATCACTTGTTATTTATGTCCAAAAGATGGCGCTATACCAAAACCGCCGAACAAGTGTAAGATTTGTTTTACATAAACGAAAAAAGAGTCAGAAATTAACTACCTCTTTCATTTGCTCACTCCCAGATCAGCTGATTTCAAGCTGGTTTGCTATCCTCAGTGGGAGATAGAGTATAGAAACTAGATCTAAACACTGACTCTCAAGTGTTTATGCAAAACGTTTATATCAGATTGCAAGCGTGAATTTTTCAGACCGGAAAAGTCTTCAAACCCAGCCTAGCAAGCTAGATATTTATATGGGTCTGATCTCATATATATATATATATATATATATATATATATATATATTTAAGTATACTTGTTTTTACGTACTTATTATGTGACAAAAATTTATATGATGGTAGGAGAAAGTTAGACATTTTAAGTATCTTGGCATATTTATAAATAGAAGATAGACTTATATATTGAGTTGTAGAACAGACACCAATGTGATACTAATTTTAAAAGTGAAAAGATACTGTATTTTATCTTAGTGAAATAATTACTGCAATCAAATTAGTTATATAAAAAACTGTTACTTTGCCAAATTAATATATAGAAGTGAAACGTCAATCCTGTATCAACTCAGTGTAAAGATATTAGAAAATTATCACTTAAATATGGTCTGTAAAATTAAAAAAAATATTAAAGGAAGATCACATGACCAATCAATGTGTTTTTCAATTTGTTGGATGTTATATTTTAAAGTCCATTATTGTAATATTACATCTTTATTGGATTGAACATATGAAACAAATAAACAAACAAGATTTTCTAAACATATTTTGTAATAAACTTGAATACCATAACATAAGATAAGCAGTTACTGTTTACATTATAAATAATATCTCAAAGATATTATGTAATATTAATTGTTTTAATTGGGAAGATGGCAATGAAAAGTTTTAATTCAATGTGGTTTTTACAAAAGATGGTAAAACACAGTAAGACAAAATATAACACAAATAAAATAATAAATCACTATATGTTTAATGTACATGTTCTTGTGTTTTGGGGATTGATTCATATAAACATAGTAAAATTCATCTCTAGTATCTTTTTCTATATTTCTTGGAACTGGGATAGCCATACTGTTTGTCAATGCATGTTTGTGATAATAATAATTTTAAATAAGGCTTATTGAATTCATTAAAATTTTCCTTCACTAGTTTTTACTTTTTCCAACATTTTTAATATATTTTAACAAATGTTGAATCATTTCCTTTAAATGTTATAATCTGAATGAATCTTGCTATTGTCTGCTTATCTACACTGTATATACATTTCTCCCCTTTTTGCTTTCATTCTAATTCTATTTTACTTTTCTCCATTACCTCTGAATCCTCCTGATTTTTACCCTTCTCAATTTTTATTTTGCTTTTTTTTAGGCATTGTTCTTCTCATAGATCACTTTTTTGGCATCTTCTAATTTGGATTAGACTCAACTACTGTTTTCTCCCTTTCTGCAGTAGTAGCCCCTTTTGCACTGCTTTCTTTTTCCTTTTTCTTTATTTCATTACATCTTTTGAGGTCTTTGATCATAGTCCTCATTTCTTTTATTTCCTTACTAACTCCTTCAACTATTTCCATCAACTCTGAGATAGCTTTTAGTACATAATCCACTTTAATAGCTCAGGGTTTCTAAATAAATTATCTGGGCATTTTTCTAAACTTTTCTCTTTATTTATGTTCCTCTTGATATTGATCTTTTTAATCTGCCATAAATTCTCCCACAGATCCTACTAATCCCAACAACTGATCTACAAATTCCTAAATACTACTCTTCCATCCCTTTCTCTCAACATGCTTTATGTTTGAAAGCCCTTGTGTTGGATCATTTTTTCTATTTAAATCTCTTGTAATTATTATGTGGTGGTACAAGTTGATGGGTATATAACATGCATGATCATCAGTGAGTTCCATTACTCCAAGGCCTGGAACTAGACTCACAAGTGATAATCTTGTTCCCATATTTAGAAAGCTGTTCATTATTTATTTTACTAGTAATCAAACATGACACAATAAAATAGTTATTTATATAAATAAATACCCACAATAAGTTCAATTTTTATTATACCATATAATAAATTACAAGATCAGTAAATCTATACCAGCATGTAATTGTGAAATTTAATAATTTAAATTTATAACAGACTATAAATAAAAATGGGAGAATTAGGTATAAATGTTGTTTATTAATTCCATGCTTCAATAAATTCAGTTCATAAATTAAATCCCTCACAATTAATTCTCCTGCCACTTAAGATAGGTTACAATTAATTATCACTCACCACAAACCTTAGTCTAAATAAACAACACTAAATACAGAGCAAAATACATGGACATTCCTGAGAGGTATATGTGGATTGTCAGAATAACAATGAATCAGCAATATTAAAAGGGAAATAGCAAATACCAATCAATATGAGACAACACCAGGATACAAGTGAACAAAATTTGATTACTCTAGACATCGAGATTAAAATAACTTAATGTTACTAATGAGTCCATCCCTATTTCAAAAGAAGATGGCATGCACACATATAACTAAATCACATTCAATAATAATACCAAATCTCCCTCCATCAAAGTTTTTTTAGAAAATAAATCAAATTTATAAGATCCCTAATTGGGATAAATTGAATCTAACTTCATTAAATTATATAATGATTAGATAATAATAACTCATACATGACAAAATCAAATTATATATATATATATTATAATGTTTTCCGTTTTGCTAGGCCTCTACACGCTGATATAAACTGCGCACGAGTTGATCAAGTTATGTCGAAAAGAAGAAAGTTGTCTTTCTATTTCTAAAAAACATAGCTATATTTCCTGATCAAACTCGTCCTATTAACTGTTGAGAATTATGCTATTGACAAGATCAGCTTTTAATTTATTTGAAAGGTGCCAGAGGTCTGCAAGAACCCACTGAACCATCACATAGCATCTGGCAAAACAAAAAAGAAAAATACTTTTAAACTAATAGGTATTGCATCATACCTTAACGAGAATTATTTTTTTAAGATTATTATTCCTGGGCTTATTCAGACATATTGGCAAAGGTAAATTATGTTTTTAAATCTTATTAAACTACTAATAGATTTAATAATAAAAAATAATAACTATTATTAATAAATTCAATAATAATTAACAACTTTTATTAATAATGCACAATGAAAAAGGTTGATAAAAGCAAAATCTTTTTTATTCCAACAAACTAAAAATATTTGTAAGTTAAATTACGAAGTAACTAAATTGGAGAGAACATGAATCAATTTATAAAAAAACAGTTGGATAAAGTAATTTAATAATGTTCACTTATTACAATTCATTTCCATGATCTTGTATAAAATTATTTAAATGAAAGTCTCTTTAATAAGAAAATTAATGTCTATATCGGGATTATTTTAAGACTTGTTTGCAAATGCTTAATTTTGTCACAATCAGGAATAAGTAGTCTTACCAGTAAGTTTTAGTGAATTCACGATGGTTGTAGATAACTATGCATAGTTTTCAGGGTTGAATTAAGCTCATGGCTTTTGATTATTAGTTGATCTTGGTGCTGGTTGCATAGGCTAGTCGCGTAAGCTTCTCTGGTGTCCATCGGTAACGATGTCAGCTAAAGCTCCGGTCTACTCTTGTATGAATAACTTTTTCATCGTAGAGTGGTCTGGATTCTTTGATCCAAAACCAACCAAAAGAATATCAGCTAAACCAAGATGTTCCTCCAACTGAATCCCTCCTTTTTATACTAGAGGTCCAGTTTTCAGACTTCTGCACATATCTTTTGTTTGTCAAAATATATGTTGATAATCTTATATATTCTTTATAAAATTTATGTTACAAAGTCTTTATTTTTTTCAGCATAATTCTGCCATCTTTAATTAGTTGAAATATTTCTACTTTCTCTTATCTAGATTGGTAATATGTGTCTTTTGTTCTCTCCAATTCTAACTTTTTCTAATTACATTAAAAAAATACGAAAGAATAATTTAACTTTCATTGTACATTATTTTTTTTAAAAAAAATTAGTCAAAAAAAATAATTTAAATCTACTTTTATTTTTTAGCTTTTACCAAATGCCAATATTTTTGCAACATATATAAATAAATGTTACAATACCACCAGCGCTAGGAGATGAGAATAAAATAGGGGTTTACACTAATTTTATTCTTAAGTTTTTAAATTCATATTCGTGTGTTTTTTTTTGTATTAACATGATGATATGTTGTGTAGACTCATTCAACAAGTGATGTTTGGCTTTAATGCCCTCTTTGAGGTCTAACATGGCGGGAATGGAAAATATTTCACATTCATCTGTGTCCTTTCTGCTTAAGTGTAATAGTAATGATAAGAAGCCCGAGTTATAAGCACAAACGAGTGTTGCTCATTGTTTTGAGTCTTACAGGCTCGCAGCAACTTGGTCCAACTTGATCCGCCTTCCCCTTTATTGGGATCCCTGCTAGAAATAGTCTGATGGGCATATAAAGGTGGTCTTATGTTAATATACTGCATACTAGGACTTGGGGCTATGTTTTTCCCCTCTTCAGTAACCACCTACCCGGTCAAATACTTGTGACTTACGTCTACATCAGCCACGATCATTTTTTTTTTAGACATATCAAAAAAATATACATATATTTTTTTCTTTCTGGAAGTCATATTAAAAAAATATTTTTTTTATATTTTAATAATCAGGGTTTAATTAGTTAGTTAGTTTTTATAATTTTTTTAAAAACTACTATTTATTTTCCGGCTGTGAGTTTCTTTGGGTCATCGTTGTAATGTTCTTTATCATTACAACTTATCTCAGGACGTAGTTGTTAAATTGAAGCCCTAGTTGGGTGCCATGCTATGTTTTTTAGAAATAGAAAGACAACTTTCTTCTTTTTGACATAACTTGATCAACTCGTGCGCAGTTTATATCAGCATGTAGAGGCCTAGCAAAACAGAAAACATTATATTTATATATATATATATATATATATATATATATATATATATATATATATATATATATATATATATATATATATATATATATATATATATATATATATATAAAGAATTACATTATATACTGAAGTTGAACTTATTTATACATAATATCCTTCCTTGCTTCTATTTAATTTCAATAACAGTTCTAGTCTTAACTAAATAATTTAAACAAAATAATTAATGATTTTGATCACAATGAATTTCATTGTACATTTATACTATAGTTCATATTTACCCAGTTCAAAATTGAGATACATTTCCTTAGGAAAAGTCAAACAAACAAGACAGTGTTGGATGACATGAGCTCATGTATAGAATTGGCTTGCAACTCATTCAACTGAAATAGAGTTCTGTTATTAACTGCAATCCATTGTTACTCACAATATATTATTTTCAAAAGTCTGCATTGAAAGTTGAAGTACAACCATGACTAGTTTGCTGATTGTTCCTCTTTTTTGGGGAACTGGATATGGTTTTATGGTCATGCAGATGGAAAAACAACCAAGGGAAATGAATTCTTCACTAGAAATCATGATTATATGTAGCCAGACAACATAGTGTAGCTTATTAAAATAATGTGAAAAAAACATGTTCTTTGAAATCAAAATTTCTTTTTATGTCATTTGCAAATATTCACCTCTTTTGGCATTTTCTTGTTAAAAATTCAACACTTTATTTCTAATTTTACTGATATTCATAATAGCCATTGAGCAAACAAATATTTTATTTTGTTACTTTGGTTCCAGATCTAATTTTTTTGACTGGGATTTATCAAATTACTAATAACACATTTTTATGTGCAATTAAAAATCATTCGATTTACAAAATTTAATTTACATTGTTTCTTTAACTTATTTCTACAATGGAACTTATCATTCACCCCCACCTCCATTAACATATCAAATTTATAATTAAAATTCTTTTTTTTTTTTAAAAAAAAAAAAGATCTTGATTACTCTATATTTAGCAATTATCAATCTACTTTCAATTTATTTAGTAATTATATATATATTTTATTAACAAATATAATTATATATATATTTTATTAACAAATATAATATAAGTTGGATATAAACAACAAAATTTAATATCCTATTATGAGATGGGAAAATTCTACCTAAGTATAAAGATAGATATTGTAACTACTTAAATTAAGACATTTTATTTCATGAAGAATACTATAAATGTACTAGAAATTGAACAAATTATATAACAAATTGATAATGGAGGCTAAATCATAATGTACTGTATTTTTATTTTTACAATTACAAGTCAGACAATTTGGGATCTTTATTTTCTAATTAAAAATAGTTGGATACAAACTTAATGATCAATAAACATTTCAGTAACTGGAGTGAGTATGAGCTAACTATCCAATTCATAGAAAATCTTAAGTTCTTTGAGATATAAGACAAATTCAAATTATTTTCCTTGATTTTAACCCCATATGCAGTGCATATATACACAAAAGACTATGTCAAATATCATAATATAAATTTGTGTTAGCTAAACGTAAATAAAAATGGTATTTAAAATTAAAGTTTATATTTACTTGCCCACTGTGATCAATGGAGCCTTACATTATCCAATAGCAATACAAAGACCTAAAAATAATTTTAAATTTGCAATAATCCATTATTGTAAACAAAGACAAACCATTGATTACTCTATTTGGCACAGGGTGGCACTACTGTATGGAGAGTTTTGCTTTTGTTTACAACAATTATGTGCTAGTATAGAGAAGGTGATCATGTGATGTTTAGTGGTTTAACAATAATCCATTATGTTATAATAAAAATTTATCAAGAAAGCTTAAAGTATAGTAAAAAAATCTTCATTTTTCAGGTCTTGATAAATGAAATTCTAGAGAAAATTACTCCATTGATTAAGATATAAAGGACTTTGGTAGAAAATCTTTTGGAAAGATTAAAAAGATTTCAACAATGACCAACTATATTATGTTTCCAGCTGAATTACTATTATATCATTAGGCTAGTTACAGGTGTTTTCAAAATATATAGTCATATGGCTATAAAAATAAAGTAACAATTAAAAATAGAATAAAATTATATAATGATATATATATATATATATATATATATATATAATTTATTTTTGAAAATGATCAACTAAGTGATTACAATACAGGATATAAAGAATTTTAATTTATTATGGATAATCAAATATCAATTTTGAAAAGTCAAAATATTTGATGAGATAAAAACAAATGATGCAGTGAATATTGCTGAAAAAAAATTATGAAAGTAAATAGTTTTCAAATATGTAAACTATTTTTTAAAAAAATCTCAAAACAAAAGGATATACCTATAAATAAATTGGTGAAACTAGATAGACATTAGAAAATGGCATAGAGTCCATTATTATACAAGGTAGAATTATGGTCAATGACAAAAAAAATGAACAAATATTGTTGGCTTTAGAAATGGGTTGTTAGAAGAGATCAGCAAAATCAAGCTGAAGAAAAGGTCAGACCAATGTAACATAAAAAAGTATTTAAAAAGAGGGAAAATGTAATAATAATCATTGGAAAAGAATCTTAAAATAATATAGTCAGATTATAATAATGCATATGAGTATTCTACAGAGATGTTGATTAATTGAGAAGAAGATTACTGAAAAATTGTCTAAAGAATTGTACAGAAAAATGGTCTGTAAGAGGCAGACACTATGGATGAAGAGATATGGAAAAATAAAATACAGGAACTTTTCATTGGGAATACCCTCAGCAGTGAGAACATGCTAAAACAAAACAAAAAAAAAGATTATATATATATACTGCAATTTGCCATTTGATTTTTTAACATTATATAAATTCTTCAGAATATTTACTTTTATGGAATTTCAGTTTATTATGGTTAAGTAAACTTTTTAAAATATTTAAAGAAAAAAGAACATTTACTGTCATGTAATTAAAATTTTATTAATTCACCATTAATGACTTCTTTCAAAAATTTATTAACATTTTATAGCGCAATCAAATTGATGATCTAATTACATTTTTGTGATAAAACAAAAATAATAAAATATATAACTAAAATAAAATTTAAAGTTTTTTTATGTGTAATAAAGCTTCTTAAGGCAATGTGATGAGTTGGTTAACTTTTGTGATTTATAACATTGATAATACATTATATGTTGATAAAATATTTAATACTTTTCTATAGCAAAGTTGTAATAAATTTATTTCTAGATAAAATTGATGCCTTTAAATGTTGTAGAATTATTAATCTCAATTAAAACTTTTATTTTATTAATTGAAGTTGGAAAAATATACCAGAGATTTCCAGTTTTGTTGCATTTTTTATTTAAAATAATGTAAAATTAAGTCAGTATTATTTAATAAACATTCCACTGAAAGATAAATTTCTCTCCTCCGTGGCCTCATAAATACTCAACAAAAAAAGGCAGTATTCACTAGATTAACTGCTTGTGAAGTTACAAAGATTTAAACATGTTTCCATTATTATTTTAGTTTTTAGCTAAGAATAACTTTATGTACATTTACTTGGATGATCAGTCGGTTTGGATTAGGACTAACTAACTGAAAAAAATGTCTTAAGGTTCTTTAACTGAATTTTATTCATTGTGGATTTAAACCAGATCATAGATATGGCAAATCAAGGCATTACATTTATACTATAAAACCTGCTAAAATAATATAACTTATTTAATATGAAATTTAATTTATTTTAGTTCAAGAACATATACAGGATTTAACATAATATCTTTATATTAAAAATTGAACAAATAATAATTTAAATTTAACACAATACTTGAAAATTTTGTGAAGTAACAACACATAATATATTTACAAACTTGAATAATAGCTGAAATACACAGGCTAATATACACCTGTGTCTACATATGTAATAGACAGGGTATGATCACAGACTTTCACATGACCCACCACTCTCCATACTATCTCATAACACTGATACACCTGAACACATATGTCGAAAAGATAAATAATCACCAATAAACATATTTCATGCTAAACCAGCATTTATCAGTTGGTCCAGATTACCATCTCTACACATATATGCTACAAGTGCTCAGATGTATATTAAGATAGCAAATCCTCCTACTTTAATGGACAGGCTTCAATCTACTCCACACTCTAACTCTTCAACTGTCCATCCAATTGAAAATCTGATGATGGAATGCTACATTTTAGAGATGTCTGCATATCCCTTGTATATGTATTTAATGGATTATGTCCTGTACATGAGGGGTCAGATTGACCTTAAGTCAACATGGGTGTGACAATAATCTTGGCCTCAGGGTGGCCTTTGCACATCCATCATCAGATTTTCAATTGGATGGACAGTTGAAGAGTTAGAGTGTGGAGTAGATTGAAGCCTGTCCATTAAAGTAGGAGGATTTGCTATCTTAATATATATCTGAGCACTTGTAGCATATATGTGTAGAGATGGTAATCTGGACCAACTGATGGTTGCTGGTTTAGCATGAAATATGTATATTGGTGATTATTTATCTTTTTTGACATATGTGTGTTCAGGTGTATCAGTGTTTTGAGATATTATGGAGAGTGGTGGGTCATGTGAAAGTCTGTGCTCATACCCTGTCTATTACATATATAGACACAGGTGTATATAAGCCTGTGTATTTCAGCTATTACATATTAGAGATGTCTGCCTATCCCTTGTATATGTATTTAATGGATTATGTCCTGTACATGAGGGGTCAGATTGACCTTAGGTCAACATGGGTGTGACAATAATCTCAGCCTCAGGGTGGCCTTTGAGTGTTCCATCATCAGATTTTTAATTGAATGGACAGTTGAAGAGTTGATTGAAGCCTGTCCATTAAAGTAGGAGGATTTGCTATCTTAATATATATCTGAGTACTTGTAGCATATAGGTGTAGAGATGGTAATCTGGACCAACTGATGATTGCTGGTTTAGCATGAAATATGTATATTGGTGATTATTTATCTTTTTGACATATGTGTGTTCAGGTGTATCAGTGTTATGAGATAGTGTGGAGAATGGTGGGTCATGTGAAAATCTGTGCTCATACCTATCTATTGAATAATGAAATTTATTTACAAAAATGAAAGTATATCAATTACTAAAAAAATGATAATGAGATAAATGACATTATTATCACAATTTAAGAATTTAAACCGCAAAGAAATCCTGACATAATAAATATCTGCAATTATACACAAAGTCTCTAAGATATTAAATTAATATTAAACATTTTAAATGTTAGAATTTAATTCTTTAAATAACAAATATTTCATAAAATGTGAATAATGTTTATTTTATTTAACACAATATTAATTTATAGTATACTGCATCTAGATATGCAACAAATCATATTAGGCAAACCGATAGATTTTTTTTTTAATTAAAATGCTCCATGAAGTGAGAATGTCATACAATATATTCTGAAAAATATAAAATGAGTTCTGAGATATAAGAACTTGTGTACATTTTTATAATTTGCAAAAAAGGTACACTTCTAATGGAATAAATATATAGGGCATGTATATTAAATAGTATACATAGATAAAATAGAAATTCATATAACATTTCAATACTGGCACAAAAACATATTTTTTACTCAAATTCTTCCACAACAATGTGTTCATCTATTAAAAAATAGACATTTTCAGGTTAAATCCAACTAAACATAAAACATATATAAATATATACACACCCACAAAACAAAATAGACTTCTCATCATTTATAACTTCTGTAAACATCAAAAAATGTCTTCATAAGATTGATGGATTCAGATTAAAAAAAAACATTATCATCAAAGTTTATTTTACTCTTCTTTACAATTCATCTTTTTTATAATAGATAACCTCTGCTTTGTCAAATAATATTTGATGACCTGTATTCAGTTCATGATTATACAAAGCTGAGTATTGATATTTATTTTTAACACTACTCTTATAAACTTTAACTCTTTCATTAAGACTTAATTTACTTTCACCTATAAAACTTTCATGACAACTGCAAGGAATCTTATAAACTACCCCAGGGATAGGTTTGCAATCAATTGACTGTTTTGAATTATTTAATAATGAATTTAAATTCAAGCCTTTTTTCCAGACCACTTTTATACCAACTAATAAAAACTATTCTTATAAATCAATTTACTAATTGATGAATTATATGGCAAAAAAAATACAAATTTTATTTGCACTAACAAATAAATCTTTATTATTAACAGATTTATAGATATTTTTTCTAAATATAATACTCCTAATAAATAAGTTCATGATGATATCCTAACTCAATATAGTGAGAAGCAAATTGACTCTTCTGAATATGACTATTATTTTCCGAATTATTAAATCTTCTATTTCTATAACAAAAATTCAATAAAAAAGTTTCTTATGAGTAAAAGATTGATAATTGTTTGGCCCTTATCATATTTCCTATTTTTTTCTTTAATGAAATGACTTCAAAATAAACATTATGGACCCTTAAATCCAAAAATTTTAATTTAATAAATTCAAATGTACCCCCCTCAATAGTAAATTTAGTATTAGAATAAAATGCATTCAATCTATCAAAAAAATCTTTCAATTTATCTTTCAGTGTAACAAACACACAACCATCAACATACCAATCAAATTAATTTAAAGAAACATAAATTCTCTAAAAAAATCAATATAGACAGCGCACATTAAGAATAAATAACACAACCAATAACCCATCTCTTTTTAATTTTATAAAATATATTATCACACACAAAATACATAGAATCCTCTAATAACAATAGCAAATAATGAATAACTATGATATCATCTGCAGAAAAATATTCACATTTCTATACAACAGTAACAAATATCTTAATGCTTTTTTTTCTTATCAACTGATTGATACATGTTTTTAATATTTAAGCTAAACAAAGGCAAAACTCCTCATCCAGTAGTGCCACCCTGTGCCAACCAGAGTAATCAATGGATGCCAGGAGGCTTGTGCATAAAACCTATCTAGTACCTACTCATACAGTATGCCCAGATTAGTTTCTGGCTTGTGGCCATCATCAGTAAGGAGCTTGGATCTGAGAGCACTGCATCTAGATCTTAGGATCTAATGAAATCCTCCAGAATCCACCTTTTAACTTTACTTTACTACAAAACTCCTCACTGATGATGTCCACAAGCCAGAAACTAGTCTGGGGATACTGGATGAGTAGGCACTAGATAGGGATTTTATGCACAAGCCTTCTGGCATCCATTGATTGCTCTGGTTGGCACAGGGTGGCACTACTGGATGAGGAGTTTTGCCTTTGTTTACAACAATTATGTGCTAGTATGAGATGGTGATCATGTGATGATGTGGTTGAATATTTAAGTTATCAAACACATAATCATTTTCTAAAACAAATCAATTAATTTTATCATATGCTGCAAAAGAAAAACAATACACAAAATTGACCGAAATTTATATAATTTATAAAAACCTTAGGAGCCAAAACATCCCTAGAAACAATTTAAATAAGTAGATCTATCTAAAAAAATAATTTAGTATAATTTTCATAATTTCAATCAACTTAGATTTTATTATATAAATTTAGATCAATTTTGTGTAACTTTTTCTTTTGAGGAACATGATAAAATTAATTAATTTGTTTCAGAAAATGATTGTGTTTTTTGATAATTCAGATGTTGAAAACATATCAATCAGCTGATAAAATAAAAAGAATTAATGTGTTTCTTACTATTTTAAAGAAATGTGAATATTTTTCTGCTGATAAGATTAAGGTTATTCATGATTTTCTATTGATATGAGAACAGTCTATGCATTTTAGGTGTAATGCAATGTTTTATAAAATATAAAAGAGATTTGTTGTTGGTATGTTATTTCTCTTTTAATGTTCTCTGTCTATATTGATTTTTTAGAAAAGTAATGTTACTAATATTTTTTTATTTTTTTTAAAATTATTTGTTAGGTGGGTTGATTGTTCGTTTGTTATACATGAAGATAAATTAAATAAGTTTTTTGATAAATTTTAATACTTTTGATTCTAATCTTAAATTTACTATTGCTTTGGCAGAAAGGTTTAAAATGTGATATTTACATTTTTCATAGTGTTGTAAAAATAACCTAGATTTTACAATCAATAAGTTGATGAAGCAAATCTTTTATTAACTACAAAATGTTAAAAATTTATCATCAGAAGCAATATGTGTTATTATTTTTAGTAAAATATGATAGCCATAATATTTACATAGCTTATGCATTTTTTTTTTTATAATAGCTGCATAAAAATCTATAGGCTTCATGATTAACTGATAACATAGTATCTATTACTTTATTTGATCTTATTTTAACTAATATAAAAAATTTATCAACAATAAATATTCTCCAATAATATGGAATTTTTCTGAAAGATATGTTACATGTTCTTCCAATTATATCTCTTCTATTTTTTTGCATCATTAGGAAAATTTAATTCAAGAATATTTGGTATTATTTCAGTAAGTGTGACTAAAGGTGTTGATAGCAAGCAATGTAACAATAAAATTGATTATTTATATATAACACAAGTTTTCCACTCTGTTAACTCAATTTTATTTGATTAATTTCTCATTTTTTTTTTTTTTTACACCCAGCTCCCAACAAATAGCCTTTTTAAAAAATTTGTTTTAATAAATATAAAATAAAAATTTAGCATTTTTCTTTTTAATATTTTTATTTTAATTTCAGTATATACACTTTTCATTAATTTATAAAAAAAAACAATATCTTGTTTTGATATCTTATTAAGATACTTTAAATAAAATTATTTATTGTATCTCCAACTTTAAGACTTTGCCTTTGATCAAAATGACTGGAAAAACGTTTTTTTTTAAAAAAAAAAACCGATCATTATTCTTTATGTCTAATGTTATTAAAAATAAAAAACTTCATTTATTCATCTTTTGTGCTAATATATTTATACTATAATATTTGCTCAATTACAGACCATACAATGTATGTGAATGGCTGTTGTGTGCAGGTTATCCAGGGCACAAAGGTGCTTCACTACCATGATACCAAGATAATTACATTTAAATTTTCAAATCATTTCATCATTAGCAATATATTCTGAGTGTAAATATTTTTTATTTAAAAGAAGAGGAATACTTTTTTACTTAAACTTATTTGTAGCAATTATCCGGGCTTTGCATTTTTAGGCATGAACTCAAAATATATTACATTTATACTCTTATCATTATGCTAAACTGAATAGATCAACACTATTTTGTCATGATAATTAATAAAACTTATATGTAAATGTTTACATTTTCAAATCATTTTATTCCTAGAAACACATTCTGATTGTAAATATTTATTACTTAAACTTAAGAGGAATATTTTTTTAAAAACTTATTGTGGCAATTGTCTACCATTATGCAAAGCTGAACACATTGATCCCCTTTCATCACTATAATTAATAAAATTTACATGTAAATAAACATTTTAGATTTCCCAATCCTTTTTATTTAAATATCATAATTTATATAAAGAATAATATATTATTATTAATAATTTACTTAAAAATAAAAATTATTTTAAAAAGATTACTTCATAATTACAGTTATTCTGCATTTTACAAGTTCTAAATTTGTTTGTTGTTCATATGGGAGTATTGGTAGATTGTTTGCTCCAGAAATGTTAAGTCTGGGTTCAATGCTCTGTTGTGCCAATATTTGATTTAATAATGTTATCTTTGTCCTTTTGTTACTATTTTCCTGGATTATCTTTTTACAAGTTTTAGTGAATAGATTTTTCTATTTTTAATTATTATTATTATTATTATTATTATTATTATTATTATTATTATTATTATTATTATTATTATTATTATTATTATTATTATTATTATTATTATTATTATTATTATTATTATTATTATTATTATTATTATTATTATTATTATTATTATTATTATTATTATTATTATTATTATTATTATTATTATTATTATTATTATTATTATTATTATTATTATTATTATTATTATTATTATTATTATTATTATTATTGTTATTATTATTATTATTTCTATTATTATTTTAAATGCAGTATTAGCATTTTACTTCTTTTCTAACTAAAACCTCATAATTGATTTATAATCCACATTGGAATGCAAATCTAAGCAAAACAAAATATTTAATTCTTAACAAGTATCATGATATAACCTATGAATAAACAAAATAAAATGAAAGAGTTTTTAATGTTTTTAAAATTGTATTAAATAAATAATCTAAGTAAGAAAATTTTTAATTTTTCCTGGTTAAATACCTAATTGTTAAACTACATAACAAAATGTATAATATAAATAATATGACTTAATTATTAATAACTGTTAAAAAATAAAATTATATAGGAGGTAAATATATTTATTTTATTGAATAAAAATAAGGAAAATTATTTTTTAAATACAAAACATAAACAAGATTTTTAAGACAAAGAAGGTTTTTAACAAGAAGGTGCGAACAAAATGAAAAATAATGAAAAGATATATAAAATGAAGAATGTTTTAACAAGAAAATGTGAATGAGATGTAAGAGTTTTATCAGTCATGTTATTTAAAATTAACCTACATTGTCTGATTCTAATAAATAAACATTGTAAATATGAAAATTTAAAATATCGGATTATATATAATAAATTATAGTTATTAATATTGGACAACAGTACATAAAAAATAAGTAATAGTATAAATATTTTATCACTGAAGGAATATAATTTTCATATTAAAAAATGGAATAAGTTTATGAATGACAGATTTTCAAAGGATTTCAAAGGAACAAGGATTAAATTTTAGTAAATTAGTGACCAGCAAATAAACAGGATGGAGCTAAACAGTGAATCATTCTAAATAATCATATTCTAAATCTATATACCATTTGATGTATTGGTATATAATTGATATCTTATTTAATTACTTATATAATATCAGAGCTGACCTGAGAAGGGGAAGGGAGAAATGCAATGGAGGGGAGCAGTGCAAAATAATCTCACTTGCAGATATTTTGTACTTGTACTAGCATTTTTGCAGGGGTGTCCAAAAAATAATATAAAAAGTTTTGAAAAAAAAAAACAATTTCAAATTTACTAAATAAATATTTAACTATTTAGAGAGATTTGAGCTTAGGATGAGCACATACTTTACATATTTTGTTTGTTTGAGATGGAATAGAATACAAATATAGACTGAAAAATCCTAAGCTTAAACCCTCTAGTTACTTATATAGAAAACATTCAGTACACTGAAAGAATAGGTTAATCAAATCAATATTTTTCATTTAAGGTACTATTTAATTATTGTTTTAAATTTTTTTTAAACATTAATGTTTTATTTTAGCATGTGTTTTATTCTTCATGTTTATTTTATAAAAATAAACGAATAAAACAGTTATTGTATTTACCACCAAATACGTTAAATGACTAAATTATAATTTCAAGTTATTCTTGTTAAAGCGCTGAAAAAAATGTCTTTTAATTTAGAAATATAATTTCATATAATGTAGAAGGTGCTAAAATTTATCTTACACAGAGACACTTCTTAATCATGTCGTGGGACTGTGCATGCAATATGTAAGGGAATTATGGATTAGAAAATAAAAGTAATGAAATTGACAAATACAATTTGTAAAAATAATTCATACTTTCAAGCTCCCTATAGTCATCCATTCTATGCAATACAACCAATAGACATAACCACATGCATGTGAAAAAAAAAGATCTCCCATATACATATTTCATGCTGAACAATTCTGTCAACTCTCCAACTCTTTATCCATCCATATCATTGAAAATCCTTGATGATGCTGAAATATATTATAGTCATACTCATGTTTTTTATTTCAATTTTTTTAATTTTGTCTCTTGTAGTAAACATAAATGAACAATTCCTGTCAAGCGTTAGTGGCCGAGAAGTGAGCACAGCCGCCTTACAAGCAGTTGTCCCGGGTTTGCGGGTTCGCGTACAGGCTGATACCATGACACATAAAAAAATGAACAATTCTCATCAATGCTAGTGGGGAGTACAAACGCACAGATAAATCTAGTAACTCTCTTTTCTTTTTCACTTCAGAGGTTAATTTATTAGCAGGAAAAGAAAAGGGGTGTCTGTTTTATATAATATGTAAATTATAAAACCTTCATAATTCTGTACAATTTTTTAATTATTTTATTAACATTATAAAAAAATCATAGAAGAATTGACATTTAGTAAAAAAAAAAAAAAAATACAAAACATTGCTCCTGGAAGTCACATTATATAACATTTTTATCTTTATCTCTCCTCTTTATAAGGTATATATTTATGTGCTAATTAACGATTAACTGCAATTTTACTGCCTCTGAAGTGATTGCTGTGGCGGCACTAAAGATTTATGAGTTATAGCGACAATGCTTTGTTATTGAATATCCACTTAAAAAATAGTCGCATAGTAAATTTCTCAATAGACTATGAATGTTTAGTTCGCTATTAGCAAATTCAGCATTTTAATAATACTATTCTCTAATTTTTTATTCTTTAATTAGAGACTTGATCCCAGAATCTTCAGACCTGTATCCACCACTAGCTCAAACTACACAGAACTATTTACATATTTTTAGAATAGATATATCTATATTTTATAATATTGAAACTTGAGGTCAGACGGGAAAAAAAAATTAGTTGAATAAATTTACAACAAATATAAGTATTCATTTTTTCCCCCATCTAATTATATATATGCTGTGGTAAATTTTGAAAATATTTTTTATCAGCTTCTAAATTAGTCTTTTAAAATTAATTAGCTTAGATAACTAATAATAATTTAAAGCATTTAGACTTTCAATCGTTTTAATTAATTGTTACTAGCTTATAAATGTCGAGTTATAAAACAATCAACAATCGGAAGATTTTCAAAGAAGTTTACAAAAAAAAAAAAAATGCCACATTTATAAAAAATGAAAAAGATTTAGAATAATGTGTGAAAAAAATTAATGTCAAAATGAATTCGATATATGGGTCTTTGTGTTTCGTTAACTAAAACAACAACCTATAGAAATTTAAGTTCTAAATCACTTCAAAGAAGGTTTTCGAGTAAACAGTTTTAAAATTGCCTTTTTTTTTTTTTTTTTTTAAAAAGATTATTTTATTAACAATTTTTAAAATTAGACATTTTTTTATGTTATTCCATAAAATCAACACATGTTTTTTTTTCTTTTTTTTAGTAAAATATCAATCAAAGGTAGTGAATTCTTCTAAAATCATTTTAACAAAAGAAAAAAAAAGTTTTTAAAGGTCCAGAATGAAATTATTAGGTCTCAAAATAAGTGATTTCATATAAATCGTTTTAGATTTGTGGATGTTATTTTTATAAACGCATTCCTTTTGTCAATGTCTTGGGAATTAAATCCAGATGAAATTTAGACATTTTATATATTTATTTATATCTTGATATTTATCTCTTATTGGCTGGATGGAGAATATATATGAATCTTAACAGCTGATTGTAATACTACTACAATTACTATTACTACTACTACTACTAATAATAATAACAATAACAAATATTTTGATTCATTTTTAATTTACCTTTAATAATACGTAATGACTTGTGATCCTGAATTTTTAAATTCTGTTTACTCAATATGGAAATGGGATTAAAACTAAATTCTAGCAAAACTAATGGTTAATAGATTTACATTTTTTAATATTATCTATTATAATTAATAATGTAGTTAGAAAAGCTGAGAATAATCCCTATGGTTTACCAGATGCTATCTGTTTTTTAATCCCACATCTCTCAAATCCCATTTCTATTTATAAACAAATTTAAAAATATATTAAACTTGTAGAATAAATTCAAGCTTTTCTCTGCAATATCTTTTTTGCTACTTGGAGTCTAATCTAACTCACTAGGCCACAGTGATTTAATGAACTTTGACTAAAATCAGAGACCCATTATTAAAACACTATATTAATAGAATGTAAAAAAATTCTAAATATCACTTGAAATTGGCAAGCACCAATTTTTAGAGTATTTTTCTCATTGATTTTTATTGTATAACTTATATAATCAAAAATCAATATTTTACTGCATATTGTAATGAAAGTGTCATGCAACCTACCAGACTAAATAAAAATTCATTTTAAAAATAAAATTAAAAAATTATGTGTATTTAGATAATTTAGTATCTACTTTATTAACATAGATAACATATATAGAAGATATAGCATGGGAAATACTATATTTTGTTCATTTCTTAACATTTAAATATATATGCATTTTCCTTAAAAGGTAAAACTTTTAAATATTAAACATTGTACATTTTAATTTATTATTGCATATAAAATTATCCAAGCTTTTCATTACACAAAGCAAATTATTAGGATTCCATTTCCTGTCATCTATAATTAATTATTAATGTTTTGGATATATTTATAATTAAAATGGCAATAAATTTAAAAAGAAAAATCATTGTAATTTCAAATTTATTACAAAATGTAATTTAATTTTTTTTTGTTCCGTTTAGAAACTTCAAATAGATATAATTATAGAATTAAAATAATATCTCCAAGTATTGTTCGTGTATTTTATCAGAATTTATAAATTTTTAATAAATACTTTTAAGTCAGTTATACTATCGTTCTTACTGTATCACCCCCAAAATTGCTTGTTTTTCTATATGTACAACTTAATCCTGATTCTAAAATTAAATGATTGGGAGAAATAAAATAAAAAAATGTTAAAAAAAAATACATTGTGTGTAAAAATTAAAAAAAAAAAAAGAAAATGAAAGAATTCATATGTTGGCTACTTTTACTGATATAAATGCAATTTGTCCCTTTACTTTAAACACTTTTTAGAATATATATGTATGTACAAACAATTGTACATTTCTACTGTCATGCTGTCTTCTTCAGAGTCGTTACTATTTTAATTTTTTTAAACTTTTACTGATCTTGTTTAAAGATTAAAGAATTTCCCACAAAACTTACCTAAATAATAATAAATAGCAATGTGGAATTTCAACTGTATGTCAAAATATAAAAAAATCCTTAAATAATAATTAGGATGGAAAAATAATATCAATATTTTTGATATATTATTACAGAAAAGAAATGCTTAGAATAAAATTTGGAGGATAGGATTGTTATTCATTCCAGGAGTTATTAATGCATGACAATAATAAAAATATCTACTTACTCTGATTTTGTTCATATTAAAACAAAAATTATGTAAATAAAAATATTTTATTACAAATTTGAAATATATAATGGATAATTTATACAGAGTGTCTATCAAATAATTATTCAAAATTAAATTGAATAATTGAAATAATACCAAGTAATATTATAATATATGCACAATTTACAAATAGAGAAATGAATATCTTATACATCAAAATATGACTTTTATATTTTACACTTAATTAATTATAACTGTATGTTTAGTCATTGGGGAGATCATGTAATAGTTTGAGCTTCAGTTTGGAAACTTTAAATTTTTAAATTTGAGAGTCTATTATTGTGATAAACTGTACTGAGCACAAAAAAATCAAATAATTAATTATTCATGGGTTAAGTGACATTCAAGCAAAAGTGTCAGGTTGAATTTCAAATAAGGAACAAATTTGCTCCTGAAATTGTCACTTTAAGCAATCCAATAGTTAATTATTTGAGAGATTGTGTGATGTTCAGTCACTAAGAGTGACAGAAATTTAATCTAGAAACTATACATTTATAAATTGTCCTGTATCAGTGTGCTAAGCCACACAAGACAACAATGTATTTAATTGATTTAAATTATTGTATCAATAATTTGAGCAACAACATTTTACTATTGAAAAAATAATAATTTTCTTTAAAATGTATTCACATTTTAAATATTAAAAAATCTATATGGTTTAATACTATGGCAGAATAGTAAAATCATAACTAAAAGTTTACAAATTGATTTTCAGCTGGACAAAAAAAACATCAAACATCAAGTAATTTCCTGAGAAACTTGCTATACCATTACAATTATAATTATATACAGAATTTATTATATTCTGATAGTAAAATTCTACAATAATAAGAAAAACAATGTTTATCAAAAACTATATTAAACTGCTTAAAAGTATTTAAAGTTGTCTTAATTTTCAGTTATGATTATTTTAATTAAACATATTACTGACTTAATGCATACTATAATAAATATTGTATAAACACAATTTGCAGATGTGGATCAAACAATTATATATAAAATTTTGATTATACAAATCAAATCTATTTTGATTTAACAAATTTATTCAAAATTTGAGACAAAATAAACATTCAATTTTTGTATTGAAACTTACTCTGCATACAGGGGCAGTCTTTAAAAGTTAAAGGTTCCTAAATTAATTTTCTGCTCTAATATTATTAAATTATTATCATAAAATCAAAAACAAATTATTTAAGAAAATAAGAGTGATATAGAATTAAAAGTTTCAAAGAATTTACAAAGATCCTTATAATATTTTTATATATGGAGAAATAGTTCTTTTAGAGAATTAATTTTATGTTAACAGTATAAAATTGTGATAATATTTATAAAGACTAATTTGTTCATAACAAATACATATAATCAAACTAATTTATAAAAAAAGGGAAAGCTTGTTAATTATCACCAAATGCTTTATGTCAGATAGAGGGAAAGTAAATACTTAGATAATTGGAAAGCAGCCAATCCAATGAATACATATTAAATATGATATATTTATTTTAATAATAAAAGAAAATAAATAACATCATTCTAAGTAGTTGTAGTTTGAAAAGTATTAAATAGAAGTATTGGCATTTTTGATTCATGGCATTACAATTTTCTGATGCTTTTTGATATAAGTTTCTATTTTAATAAGATATTAATTTAAAAAAAAAAAAATTTGTATTTCTTTTAACAATAAATCAGCATTTAAAAATCGTTATTTTTTTTTTTAAATAAGACTTTTTAATGCAAATCTATCTGATTAAAAAAAAATCTTATTATTTGCTTAATAGATTTAATTTAAATAAAGAATCTATTAAATTTATTAAAAATAGTTTTGAGAATTAATATAAATACTTATTAAAAACAGTGAAAGAGACACTTATTATATTTACAAATGCATTTTCAGTGGAGAGGATACTGCAAAAGAATTTAATGAATAAGTATTTTTTGAAATTTACTTACATTTAAAAACATTACTGAAGTATTTACATGCCCTAAAGATAAAATTTCTTTGGAGTGCCATGGTGTATTTGAAATTCCATGTGCAACCTGTTTGCTTCCATACATTCAACAGATCAATTATATCATTTTTTTTTTTTTGAAATTAACAGATCAATTATAGAATAAATGTAAGAAAGGAAAAACACATGTTAGCTGTAAAAGAAAAATCCAATTCATCAACCATTTATTCACAAATAAAATTAGTTAACCATGACATCAATTTTAATAAAAATCATTCTGGCAAAAATTGAGCAATATGACCAGAAATTGCTAAGGATATCTAAAGAAGATTTTTAAAAGCCCAAAAGCATATTTGGAAAAAGCTATTGGAGGATAAAAAAAATTTTAAAACTTCTCAACCAATAGAATTTGAGTATGAGAAGAAAATAAAGAAGAAAAAAGATTTAAAATCTCACTGCATACATTCTTATGATTTGAAAAAAAACAAGCTCTGAGGAAAGTACTTGTTATTATAGTAAAATATTACATATTTAGCTATTACAGTTTTACTATACAGAAGATCCTGGAAATAATATATATATATATTGAAGCAGATGATCTGATGCTCAGATCCTGCTTCACAGCCCACATCCAATCTCCTACCACCTAACTGTATTCAAACTCACCTTTATGTATGTATATACATAGCTAATAATATATATATATATATATATTATTAGCTATGTATATACATATATATATCTTTTGATTAATATTATAACAAATAATGTAAACACATATGTATTTTAATTTAAAAATATTTTATTTAATAATAATATTCTCATGTGTATGCGGGCATAAATAATAAATATCTATATATTTCAGTGTAGGAGATTGTGAATATATTAATAAAGTTATATTATATATAAGGTATTATAAATGAAACTTATTATTTTTTTCATATATAATTTTGTAGCCAGAAGTGATGCAATCTTGTTAAGAAGTCTCTCGAAAAACAATTACCCGGAAGATCCCTTAGATTAAAGTAAAAGATTACGAATTTGTAATAATAAAATAAACCCATTAGTGAAAATTGTCCATGCTAGCTTGTTTTAAAATCATAAGATATATTTTAAAACAATTATTCGAGAAACTGATAACAAACTTGCATTGTTTCAAACATCTTACTAGATAAGAATATCCAGTCAAACTATTCCAGAGAAACCTTAAGTGCTTAAACCGCCTCAGGTCCAGCAGTAGTATCTAAGCTACAGCTTCAAAATAAAAGTATATATACTGCTGGATTTGAATCCACTAGGGAGGAGACCATTAAATAACTATGTTGTTATACATATTCCATGCCAGTTTTAATTCTCACTCAATGTGTCGTGAGTAGGAAATTTTGCCTTGTCCCTCCATTCTAATATGCTGTTCCCATGATCGAAGCTCTGCATCCCATACTACTGAACTTTATGTATATTTTTCCAGTGAAAGTGAAATGCTCTCTCTCAAATAATAATGCTACCCTAGATCTAGTGAAACAATACTGATGGACTGACTCCTAGTGAAATCGCTCTTCCAAATAATCAAGGTAAAAAAACTTTGACCGCTTATAATTCCTAAATCCTGCCTTCTCTGTAATATTTATATTTTAAATCATCTATATTACATGTCTTCAAATATGTATTCTATAACTCTATAAAACTAATCTATATTAAGCCTCCTATATAATGTTTTTCTTTTCTTTTATTTCCAAGCGGCAAACAATTTTCATTTACATTTATGTATGTATATTTTAAAATAAATGGCAATAGTATTCTAAAATCGCAAGCATATAATTCATTTCCGTTTCCCCACCTATCATTTACTGGGTAAATAATTTATAATTTGATCAAAACAAGTCTTATTTGACTTGCCCAGGTGCTCGCGATTTTAGATAAATAAACTAATCATATTTTTCATGTTAACTGTAGAAAAACAGATTTGATGTCTGTTTTTCACATTCTTCTTCCTAAATAATGCGCTATCTTTTATTCTTAAATTATATTATATATGTAAAACCCATCTTAGCTATTACCACCACCCACTTATTTTGTAATAATTTATATATTTTCACAAGGGCATTGATTAACCAAAATTGAGATTTATTAAATGTGTAAGAAGTAATGAATAATATTAAGTAACATAATGTAAGGGGGAGGGGGATCTTAACATCTTAGTTTTATATTTAAGTATAATTATTACCCATGTTTGTTTAGTGAAGCCATGTCATTACGCTGAATATTTCATAATTTATGGGCAATAAATACGTTTCGATAATCTTTACTTTTTAGAATTATATTATATCATTAAGCGTTACGTGCATAAAGGCCACTTCGTTTTTATATATGTTTGTGCATCTTTCTCACAGGGAGGTCATCGCACAGTCGAGCCCCATCATCATTCTCTATGTCCTTAAACCAGGCTGTAAAACCATCCTGGGGACATCCTTGGACTTATGTGCATGCTTTATATGGGGATCGCTCTGGAAAATCCAGCCTGATAATGACATAGCCGACCGTCATTCATCTCAATCCTGACCCTGCCTACATTGCAGAGGAAATCGGTCTACTTCGTTATAAAAAAAATTATGAAGCACACTCCAGGATCCATAATTGGACCAACCCAATCATCCGCCATGCACACACCACCTTTCAGTGTCTTACTAGTTGCCCAGAAATAGTCATAAGCCGTAATGAGATGATTTTTTTAAACAGACATATTTCCATTAGTTTAATATATGTATTAATGCGATAGATTTAGTATCATTTATATAATTATTCATTACCCATCCCACGCATTAATTATCTATAACTCAAATTAATCATAATATTGAATGTAACCAAATGTAATATCTGCTTATGAAATTATTATTGTTTAAATTAAGTAAATGCTCCTTTCGTCTCTGGGGGTGTAATAGTATTCCAACAAGGTATTCTAATAGTGCTAATTCATTTAATCACACATATATATATATATATATTATTGGCATAGCCGCAATTATAATGTTATCATTAAATATGAATCAAACACATATATATATAATACTCACGAGGCTAACGTCGGCTAAATAACCCAACATAATTTTGTTATTAATAAATCTTAAATATATATATCAAACTCAAACCATTGCTTTCTTTTAGTTAAGATAATATATTGTTATTACTTATGCTAAATATGACTGGACGATCTCCGCTCAATACATAATTACTATGCTAGGTCACAAGCCTTCATTGCTCACAAAATATAGCTAGTTATTAAGTTAATCTATCATATAACTTTAGCCAAGAGTCTTTTTGTGTCTCCGATGATCAATGCTGGTGGGTGAGAAGTAAATTAATCGATGTCATCGGGATTGTTGCTCATAATGTTATAGATCTGGCAAATAGGCAAATAGGGCAGAATTCATGAGTGTTCCTGATCTGTGTATCTTGCGCACAATTGGATTTGAGGTAGTTTTGCCTAGATGCTAGATCTTGTTACGTGAACATACAAATCCGACCGGCACAATATATATATATATATATATTACAACATGTTGCAAGATCATGATACATGTTTTGACAGTGACCAAATCACACTAGCATATAATAATGTCATTTTTTTTGCTAAAGTTTTAAGGCATAAATTACCCAAGTATAATATATTAATGACACATTATAAATTTGCTTTATTAAGTAATATCATTAATTTATATGTAGATGTATATTATTGTGATTATAATAATTAGAAAATAATAATGAATTTTTATTGCAGTTATATAAATCTCAATAATAATATTATACACGAAAAGCCTTTTTCATGTTTATTTGTATATAGGTGTTATGAATATCGATTGCATTTAAAAGCACTTGATAAAATCAGTTGAAGCCTGAAAGATATCTTATGGAGAAAGTGTTTGATTTTGATGCCAGGTGGCAACATATAGATTAAAGTAAAATAAAGGAAATGGTGTATTCAAATTTTAATATCACTTCAATTTATATCTTATTTATAAATTATATATATATATATATATGAGTTTGAGCAAAAAATAAAGAGAAATTTGTGATTATATTTGCTTAATAGAATGCTTGTATTGTTTTTTAGTAAGAAATTATGCCGCATTTATATAATAGTTATATTAATCCATCCATCATAAAGAAAGATATGAGCCTTTTGAAGATATTTTTATTTAATAACATACCCAGAGAATAAATAATATTTACATCAAAGATTGAAGAGGTCATAAAATATTCAATAATATTTTCATGTTCTATAAACTGGGGTTTAGCTATGTTGACTATATGGACTGTAGCTTTATTATCTTTAAATTTGACAAATATCTGGATATAGAAATGGACCCTGATTCAAAATATATAATTCATTCCAAGTAAATGATTGAATGAAAAAATATAATAATATGGCTCTTTCAAATAATGATTGCTCTGCTATCTCAATTTACTGTTTGGAAAATGTTGATGAATTGATAATAATACCCTTTTTCTGTGATTAGAAAAAATGTAATCAGTGGTGGATCTCATCAAATGATATATTTCCAGTTAATAATAGTATGGATTTTACACTGATCCAAAGTATGAAGTAATATCATCTTCATAGTCATATCTTTTACACACATTATAAACTTTTATCAATGTATTAGATTATTATTAGATCATTAAAAAACACAAGTTTTTTTATGTATTTAGGTTAGTATCATTGTAGTGTTTTGTAAAATGGCAGACATGTTTGTGCACTCCAGAAAAAAAGTAGAATTTATTCGTAAGGCTGTTTTTAGATCACGATCTGATAGCTGAGGAATTTAATTAGTGCATTGATGTAATGGTGATTGACAATTCCTAAAAATATTTACTAATTACAAATGTTTTTAGATAAGAGACATTATCTTATTGGTCAGTGCATTGATTGATCGTTGCAGTTGTCAGAGAGCGATAAGAAGACTGGGTAACATCTAGCAGTGTAACATAGAGAGCAGTCAAGCAGTATTGAGTAAGCAGTATTTAAGTAGAGATAATCATAAATATTGAATTAACTAGAAAAAAGGCAGAAACTGTTTTAGATATCTAAACATACTTTTTTAACCTTTGTTTATTTGCATATAAGTGCTTTACATTATAAAACATGAGGATTTTACTGACTTATTTTCAATCTTCCAGGCGTTTTGTAATTCAGTAAATTAATGTTATATGCCTCTTGCATGCATGGTAAGCATATTACTGCTAGTACTTTCTTCTTGCCGACTCTTAGTGAACATACCTCTTATTATTATTTACTGAAAAACTATAAATAAAATAACGAAACATTTTGACAAATAAAAAAAAAACTTAAATAGTTCTTTTTTTTATGGTTTGACTCAAATAAAACATTTTTAGTTTTCAAATAAAAAATTTAAATATCTTTACAATAATTTTGTTTTTAAATTATTTTATAGTCATAACAATCAAATAATTAATTAAATTGTTTGCCAATTAACAAAATTGGGTACTGAAAGAATAGATTCATGAACAATGGAACTTGAATTCCAGCATTTACTTCTCTACCACTGCATTAAACTAACAGTGCAGTTTTTATAAATAATATTGTACCTACATACATATAATTTGTTACATTTAAATTTTATTAAAATATATTTATGATTTTAAACATATGCCCAAATAATCAACATACCTATGATAAGGTTCAAATATGGTCTGATACATTCCAAATAAATAGGATTTAAAATTTATTTTCCGATAGAAAGTTTATAGACGACCCACCTAATCATTCATAATTAGTTAGGAAATGACACCTACCTATTATTTTCTAGATAGTAAAGATCCAGAGTTATTCTGAAATGATCAAATAAAAGCTTTGATTATAAAAATAAATAAATAATTGTAAGATGTTGCATTACTCACTATAGGTAACATTCTTCATGGGGGGACAATGGCCTATGGTTACCTTTCTCTTAAAATTTGTATTGATTTCGAAAATAAATCCATTTAATTTAAAATAATAAGAAAATAAATAAAATAAAATTGTACAATAAATATTTATGGTATTTGTTAAATATTTTTAAATTACTGCTCGTAATTAAAAATAAATTTATTTATATTCTAGAAAGTAATTAGCTAATTTAAAAAAAAAAAAAAAATTCATTAACAGAGATTTTTATAATTAGTAAATAACTTTCATAATAAGTATACTTTTATATTTATATTATAAGTTTAATAAGTAATTAAAAAGAAAGTAATTAAAAATTAGATTATTTTATTTTATATACATTCCTCCCTCCTTCAACATACCATAACTTTACAATGTTATTAGTTGTTTCAAGCTGAATAAATTATCCGCTTTTTTTAAAGTATCATCTGGTAAGTTTTCTACTTAAAGGCAAAAGAAAACTTTCATTAAATAATATCACATGATAATCGCAATTATTGTTACCAAGGATCTCGATCGATTATAAACTCGATGCAGTATGATTGTGTAAAATCTGCGGTTAAAGTTTATTATTAAGATCCTTAATATATTAACTGAACATAATAATAAATTAAATCCCATATAGCTAGAAGAAAATATTCTCATTGGCAAATAGGGAATACTTAATTGATGAATTGAATGAGAAGTTTTTTTCAATAATCAATAATGAGATAGTGTGAAGAATGGTGGGTCGTGTGAAAGTCTGTGCTCATAAACCCTATATATTACATATATAGACACAGATATATAATAAGCCTGTGTGTTTCAGTTAATAATCAGGGAAATAAAACTAATTCCAATTATATATATATAGAAAATAGGTAGATTGTTGTTTCTATCACTCAATATTACAGCGATATTTAGCTTCTAATATCAAATGGCCAAAACATGAAAATGATGTAAAAACTTCTAGTTTGTATTGAATATAGAATTGCAATATATGCATGGAGAGTATATCAAACAGTCTATATTATTTCAGAGAAAGAGCCTGTCCAGCAGCCTCTCATAGGGGATTGGTGAAGAAGGCAATACTCAATAAATTTGTCAATTATCAAGTGTTTGAAGATTTTCCATTGTTGCTTTTCTTTCTAGCAACTTGAAAGAAAAAATCCTAAACACAATGAAGAAATTTTAATTGAATATATTTGGGCTAGGGATAATCTCTAGTTAATAAATGATCAGTAAAAATTATTAAATATATTTCTATAAAATGCTTTGTGTCAAACTTATAAGTGGAGGAAGTTTGACACTTATAATCAAACTATAGTAAATTTCTATTTATATAATACTAAACAAATGATGAAAATATCTGTAAGAGATTGTGATCTGGGCCAACTGATGAATGCAAGTTCAGCACAAAATATATATCTTGGAAAGATCGTTTGTTTTTTTTTTTCATGTATTTTAACATATATTTCAGAAATCTGTGATGGAGTAGAAATTTGAAATATAAATATATATGGAGTTAAATTATATCTAAAAATGATATATAAAGTAATAACAATATGAACTACCAAAGCCTTATTTACTTGAAGAAAGTGAAGTAGATATTTTAAAGATGTTTCCAAACTGAGAGAAATTGATGTGACTTTTGAGCTGAAGGATGGTTGTGGTATAATTGCACTAAAATGAAAAATGCATTGAGATAAGAATAAAACTTGAAAATTTTTTATAAAAGCTTACCATTAAAGTGAAACAATTTCATAATGTATTATAAGTGTTTACATTTAGTTTTATATTTAAAACTTAATTTAATGATTAATTCCAGATTGTATTCACTAAAGATGAGTAATCTCTAATAAAAATTATTAATCTTAAAATGGGATTTCTTTTTGTTATGTTTGAAGTTTAAAATATAAAATATTAGATATTTATATTTATGAGGGTTCTCATGCTTGACCCAGTCTTCCCTTTATGTAAATGAGATGATAACACAATGATAAATATCCTGAGCCATTGTACCTCACTGCAATGGGAAAGAGACTTTATCACATTCATATACAAAACTAGAGTGCCTCTCCTTACCGAACTGATTTCTAGCATATTTAATGGGATCTTTCAATCCATAAGAATCATAACCTTTCTGCTGTTTGTCTATTGGTCAATTAGATGCACTCTCATTTATGGACACACCTTGCTTGACCATAAAAATTAGTTCTGACAAAACTTCAGGCCATCAGAAACAGAGATGAAAAATTAGCTCCAGCATACATCTACAATGCTACAAGGAGCCTTGTAGTAATGGACAATTTGTGATTTAATAGTTGATTTTTAAGCCCCAGACCATAGAGTTTTTATTAACAACATAACTCTGTTACTGCTATAATGTAATTTTTTGAGCTCACAATAAAATTTCTTGATAATCAAATAACTTTTCAATGAATACTAGATGACTTAAGAATAACATTATTAAAAATGGAGTCTATGTTTTCATTAAATTTCATATTCTTTTTTTTTCTATTAGACTTTTAGATAACATATAAAAGATTGCATTTTATCTATGCACAAATTAAAACCCATGATTCATTATGCTAATATAATCTCAAAATTTAATTTTAATTTAGCTAGAGGGATACATATTAATGTCTTTAAAATCTTCATTATAATTAGTTTTTTAATCCAAATGCTAATAAAACATCTTACTATCCAGACTCCATAATCTAGCTGCTGCTTACTTTAATTTGCAAACAATAAATATCAGGATCTCTGAAAAATGTATCTATAAATATGAAATAAAGTTTCTCTATGGGTTATTTCAAGACATTTTCTCCATTATCTCTTTGAAAAACTTAAAATATCTCAGCATATAACACATCCAATTTAATCTTTAGTTCAATTTGAAAAGTTTCTCTTCTACTAGACAAATAATCTCATCATGTGGATTTTTCTTTATGCATTTTATAAAATCAACTTTTCTTTATTTCTACATCTTCAAAATCTTCAAATTTTATATAATCATAAACATGTCATTGTTACATATAGTGAATTTATCCAAATGTAGGAGTTTATAAATTTTTGAGAAGTTCAGGAAGTGTTTATTATAATTTTTCTTTTACTTATCTACTTTCTAAATTTTATAAAACTTTAAAATAACATAGTTTCAAGAGAATTTATTAATTATATTTCAGCATAAAAACAAAGTTGCAATGTTTATTCTTATAATTAATCCTACACTTTTATTTATGCTATCTACAATTTTTGAAATAGGATATAAAATTAATTAAATATCAAATACTACACATGATTGCATATGAGGCAAAAAATGCTATCTGGTTCAACAGCACTAGTAGTGACTTTAGTCAATTTTTTATTTATTTATTATAACTTCTTGATGTTCCATTTTTGCAATAAAGCTGTAAATGGCCAATATAAAATATTTGTAAGTGGATTATAAGTTTAATCTGATCTATAAATTCATTTTAATCTGACATGCGAGATACACCATGAAAAAATCTTTAAAATAAAAAAAAGTATAACTTCAATATATTTCTGGGTTGAAATCAAATGTAAATAAGTACATATTATAAAAGTAGACAGAAATGATAAAAGAATAAAAATCGCAACACATCAGTAAAATATAAAATGCTTCAATCAAACTTTTTTTAAATCATCATTTCATTAATTCTTTTAACTTACATAAATACTGTCAAAATTAAATAAAAATAAAGAAAGAAATGCAATATACTGATGGTTTATGTAAATATAAATAATTTTTTGTTGTCAATATTGTACTTTTAATGGTTGTAATAAAAGTGCTATTATCTTGAATATATCAAAAATAAATTATAAGATTATTAATTTAAAAATGAGCAAATAAATAATATTTTAATCATATATTTATTAACTTTTGATAATACAAAGTTGATTATTATGCTATACTACAGGGATGGCCAACAAATCGATCATGATACACCAGTCGATCTCAAAGCCAATTTTGGTATGTAAGGCCAATCTGGCAAGAGCTGTTGGGTAAAGAGTGAAACAAATTAAGTCAATATTTTCAATTTTTTTTTGTTATTTTTGTTTTTGTTCTATTTTTTTTTTCAATTCTAAATAGGTGAATTCCACTAAGTCATATCATTATTGAAAATAATATTTTTTAATCTTGATTTAATGTAGCTAATTTGAATTAATAAATATTATTAATAATTACCCATGATGCTTTAATTCCCCTGGACATGAGTTTTTTGGCCCATTAAATAATTGTTATGATTTATTAGGTAGATATATAAAAATAGTATGCATTTCACACCTCCCTCCACTTAGACTATGCCTATGACAACAAGTCAATCACAACACATTTTTAAAATAAAAAGTAAATCTTATAAACACAAAAGTTGGCCACCCCTGCTATACAAGATACAAAATCCGTTTTTTTCAACATAACTTAAAATTATGACAACCATATCTTACAGTTATGATGATTTTACTTTCATGACAGACAAAATAATGTTTATAATAATTTTAACCTACTAAATTGATTGAATAAATATATTTCAGCTATCATATACAATTTTAGAATTTAATATTAGTGGACTTGGTTGATGTATGTGATCAAAGTATATTTTTGATTACTTACTGCACTAAATAAGACTGAAATTTATTGACTATATCATAAATAAAAGCACTTATTGTCTTGCAAGAACACTGGAAGAAAATTTTATTTTAGTTCTATATTCAAGATATAATATTATAAAAATATAATGAATAAACTCCATGATATATTGTATATTTTTGTTGTAAATATTGCCATATTATTTTAAGATAATGTAGCATTAATAAAGAATTGGAATTAAATATTTTTTTTTTAAAATTCATAATAATGATTTGATGATGAAATCTTGTTAACCAGGTTTATCATTAACCATAGTAAAGGTGTATTTTCCAAGTCTAATTAAGAAATAGTTGTAATAATTTTTAATTAGAGATTAAAGACTTTATCTGAACTAGAGATAATCTTTTGTTTAACAAATCATTGGTATCATTAACATATTTATTCAAATAGTATGTACAAAAGGTAAGTGCAAAATATTTGACACTTAATAATCAAATGGTGATATAAAGTTAATTGGAAAAGCAATAAAATAATATAATAAAAGTATAAGTATAGAATATATTTTAAAAATGTACATGACTTAATGTATGGTAGAGAATTCTCTTATCAACTTTGTTTAAATAATATTTTTACTGCTTCCACTGCAATTAGCATATCATTGAATGGCACTGTTGGTTTTCACCTTTCCATTTTTAACAGCAAAAAAAAATAAAAGTAATTATAATTATTTTTGAATTTTATTAAAAATTTAGATTTCATTGATGTTTGGAGGCCATGAAAATTTTTAGAAGTTTTCATGTCAGATAATAAATTTTTAATTGAAATAAAAACCTAAACACTATTAAAAATACATGAAAATTGCTCTACTCATTGTTGTGTCTGATCACTTTTATATTTAATCATTTTCTTTTTTATATCCCAATCCACTTTGTATAAACAGCCCATTATAACAGCACTTCACTTATAGTGCTCTTATTTCTCTTATTCACTGTCAGAGTTTTGTTCTTCAAGCTAGTATCCTCCTAACATTGGTACATGATATTATGTTCTTGAATGTACACATTTTTTTTAAATTGGCTAAAAAGTTGTAATTGCTACAAATCAACATATCTATCAAGAACAAAGTATTATTATACATTTTTTGTTAATACACAGTTTTTTCAAAAATTTTATATCAAATTGTATGTACTGAAATATAAAGATATATATTTGTAGTGGTAAAACGATTTCTATTACTGCAATCTTTATATGCTTTTAATAGGATGGTAACAACATATAATAAGTCATGTAAAATTTCAATCTGAGTATGGGGTCACAAGTGTAAAAAGATTGCACACCACTGATACAGCTCACATTAGTCTCTTTTTTACTTAATAAAAAAGCCAAAAAAAAAATGTACAAATTTGGGAAATTGATTTATAATTCAATCATAAAAGAACTGACAAATAAAATAATGAATAAATTACAAAAAAAAAAAAAAAAACATTTTGTAAATACATAACAAAGGTAAGCAAAAATAAAGAGGGTGTGGGGTGTGGAAGTAAAACCAGTCTCTATATAGCAACTATGATGTATGGAGTGGCTAGTGCCTTATCTATATTTTTAATTTGTAAAATTTTATTATAAAACAGTAATTACAATTTTCTAGATATAAGATTGAAGCAAAAATGACACCTTAGGAAACAAAAAGGTAAACATAATAAAAGTAGTAATCCTAATTAAAGAAAAAAGTCTCTATTTTATGCTATCAATGAGAGTGACATAAGAGCAAATACACAATTTAGTAATTGACTCAATGATATTTTAACAGGTAAGAAAAGCAGGACACTCAAGCAAAAAACAATAGTTTTTTTCAGACTTATGACAAAAATAGCAAAAGGGATCAATGTACACATGAACCATTCTCTGTGATATAAAATGTCTAATGGGTAGGAACTTTACATTGATTTTGATAAGGGAATCAAGGTATTTGGTTCTAAAAACAATAATTTGATTTTTTTGATTCTGTTGATTAGTGATAGTAAGAAGAGATGGAATCCATTGGAATTGACTAGCACTATCAGTAATGTTGTAATCCTCCCAAAATAGTGTTTTCTTAGACAATGGGTGATGATTAGGTTCTATATAAATAGCAATGAATTTGATTAAATATTGAAAAAGACTTTTCTAAATCATAAACCTGTGTTTATATATTCTAATGTAATAATGTGAAACCATAAATCACTAATAATGTTCTAATGTTATCATAAAAATCTATATTATTTTTATCCAGTGTAAAATAATAGGATAGACCAAATTTTAAAAATCCACATTGTGTAAATTTCTATATATAAAGTTAATTCATATTCTTATAAATCAATAATTTTGTCTAGTTTGTGTATATGTGGGTGTATCTGAGAAATTTTATTTTAGTAATAGAAGTGTTTTAAAATATATTTTCTGCAAAATATAATTGAAGAATTATAATACTATAGTGATCATGCATTACATGCATCAATCATATCAACAACTGAAATATGAGTTCAGGGAAAATAACTAGCAATCAAGTAATACAAGGGTATACCCAAAAATATCTGAAATCATTCTTAGGTAACCATGCATGGTGCAGCATATGTTTTTGCTTTTAGATATCACTTATGGTGACTCTTATACATCAATATTTAAATTAGGTCATCATGTGAAATTGTGATGGCATGCAGCATATTTCTTTGCAAAGTGTATTTCACATGCTGAAAAATTGGAGCAACATGAAATTCTGTTTCTTTTAGAGACTATGTCAAGGAAAATAGTTGTAATGCTTAAAATAGCTTCTAGAAAACTGTCTGGGAAACACAAATTTATGAGTGGTTTAATGGAAGGTTAAAATTCATTATGTCTCAAAAAATGAGGTCAGTGAAATCCAAAGTCATGATGATGCTGTTTTTTTTTTTGGGGGGGGGGGATGCAAACAGCATTATTCACACAGAATTCATTGTAACAATCAGACATTTAAAATCTAAAAGTTTTATGAATTTTTGCATGGTGCTGTAAAACAAACATTCCATTTTGTGGCAAAGTGAGAAGTGCAATCTTCACCAAACAATATGCTAGTGCACAAAGCCTTGAAATTGAATTTAGCATGATTCATCTTGTCCATCACCCATATTTGCTTGATCTTGCTTCATGTGACTTCTTGTGTGCTTCATTATTTTTGTAGACTTAGATGTAGTGAAGGAAAAAATAATAAAAGTGTTAAAATGTATTACTTTGCAAGAGTTTTTGACTATTTTGAAAATTGAAAAATGCTATTAGACCAGGGCATATTGCATTAAACGTACATTACGTTGAACGGATTACATTTGTAACACTAAAATATATACACAATTTTTTTTACAAATTCCAATTATTTTTGGGTACCCCCTCATACATATAGTTCAAGTAATTCCCTTTTAGGCATTAGACCACAGTCAAACAGTTAGTTATTCAGTATTTATTGGTAAATACATGTCAAAGTTAATCTAGATTGGTCAGATGAAAAATGATGTACATTGTGTAAAAGCTAACATGATTATAATATGATCTAGGTAAAGACTCTTACTACCATAGCTACTAAGCCCATCGTTATTATGTGCAGATTGTAAAAAATTAAGTAATGTATCTCATTCAATCACATAAAAATATAGTTTAATAATGATGGATTGGACTTAAAGTACGATTTTTATTCTGCAATAAATAACGTTATAGATATATAATTTTTTTTTAATCTATGGTTTTAAAAGTGTTATATATTTTTTAATATATGATTTATTATTTAGTCACCCCTGCCACTCTATTCAATTGTTCATTTTTTTACTCTTTTGTTCTCCTTTAAAGATATATAATATTTTCTGTTTATATTTACATAAATATTTGTCTTACTTTCATTATTTTTATCTAAGGTTCTACAATTTCGAATGTAACCTTAGCTCCAATCTCATTTTTTAAAACTCTTTTTAAGCATTTAATCTAAATTAATGTTTTTATAATAAAAAAAAAAGTAAAAAAGGAGTGCAAAAAGAGTGCCATTAACTTCCCTTTAAAATGATGGATCACATTTCTGAAAGTGTCACAATATTTTTAAATTGCCTTCATTTGCATAATTGTTCATCTGCTATTAAATAATTTTTTAGTTTTTTCTTAAGATATTAACTTATGATTAAATACACCCATCTTTTTAAAGTTCCAGATAATCCATTAGCAAATAATATTATTTGCATCCTTGGATGTTTTTTTTTTTTTTTAATATTACATCTATTAACTTTTTCATAATGTTTCTTTTTGAAGCAAACGGAGTAATGGGTTCAAATAGAACAAATAATTTGAAATGCAGAGAGATTTCAGCTGTTTGGAAAATTGGTAGCAAGGAAATCTAATAAATATTTTATAAAATTCAAGGTGAACTAATACCGCAATGCCTCATTTATTTTCTATTTAATTTTTCACTTGTTAAATTTATGCTTTACATACACACATTAATATATATCTTAAAGCAAAGGCTAAATTCACTAATGTTAAAACCAACCAAGAATTATTTGGATTAGACATCCTAAGCTTACAAAGTTTAGTTTAACTAAATGGATATTTCTTTTGCATAAAAAGGAAAGTTTTCAATTGATATTTGCTTACTTCTTGGTATATGATTGTTTTCTTAACTATTATCATTACATAATGAAACAGAGTTTTGTTATTGTTTTTCTACAATAACACAAGACTTAAAAAGTAAACTGAGTAAACTTCAAATTAACAGCGATTAATTAACGAAAAAGCTGCGGATGAGAAGAAATAATCTCTGCTCCAAAAATTAATTCATAATCTTACTAATACAACTTCGAATAAAAAAAGTTAATAAAAATGTCTGATAATCAAAACAAATAATTCAGATCAGACTTCAAATTTTTAAGATAATTACTGATCATTAAAAATTATATTTCATGATCTCATCATTAATCTCATTCTATATTATTTTACAGAATTCCATATATTCAGTTTTCTAAATTGGTCATTATTACATATTTTATTATTTCGGTTTTCAGTACACATCTCATATTAGTAAAAAAAATGACTGGGGGAAATTTTGTATGTTCTTTATAGCTATTTGTATAAAGTAGCATTCAAATTTGATCCACTTTTAAAGTCAGTTAGTAGTATTAAAAAAAATGTAAGATCTGTATGAAATTCCTCAATGATCATTTTTGTGATGAATCTATTATACATATTCTTTGATAATTAAAGTATAATCAAACTGTGTCATGATTTCATTTAAATGCATTCATGTTAATTTCTTTTATTTTTTTTTTTTTTTAAATTATAAGATTCAATTTTTCCCACCTCTCATTGAAAAGGGTATATACTTTCTCATTTTTCTATATCAACACATTTATTAAGTTATCATTAAAAATTCTCTATGACTATTTTTAAATATTTGGCCTGTTTAAAAATATTTTGTATAAGTATAAAAATCATCAGTCCTTTCAACCCAATAAAACTTGTTGTGTTATCAACTTAAACTACCTGCATTTGTTATTCTTCTACTAAAGTGCATAACAAAATTCAATCATTCTGTTGGAAATACAACCAATATTCACAATAGTTATATCATAAATTTTATTATATTTGTACTTTTAATAAGCATATCTTTAAAGTAGAGCATACATTCACTTTTTAACTGTAATTATTAATATATATGCTTTATCTCTAGAAAATGTAATAAACACACATATGCAAAAATGTATTGAGCAAAGCTTTAATAATATTAATTATGCATGATGTGCTAAGCATGCTTTCAACTTAGTAAAGTCATAAACATATCTGTAATTGTAATGAAAGTTTGGATATATATATATATATTGTGTGCAGGTTAATTTACATAGTATTTGCATTTTTGATAAAGTAGGTTGAATAGGCCATTTCTTAGAAAGGGGATACAGGATTCACATTTGTTGATGGAGTGTTGTCCAAGGAAATGTGCCATGTTCATCTGGCATCATTGCATTCAGTGCAGATGACTTAAAGATCAGTGGGCTCAAAGGTATAGCTGGATGTGGATAATTGTTTAAAGAAGATTGAACGAATGTCACTATGTGTTTTAACTTTATTGCAAAGAAAAAAGTGCTGAGCAATGCATATTATAAGTTGGCCTGAAATTCTCCATAGTATCAGGCCAGATTTGAGCACTTTATTTTGCATACTATGTGACAGTGAAGCTCATTCGTAGTCTGTCCTTTGAGTTATTGAGAAATGATGTAATGATGCAGGAGTAATGATGAGCAAAACTTGATGTGTAGCCTTAAGAATTTTAGTAAATGAGGTAAATAGTGCTGGGTATATAAGGAATATAAATCCAGAACTTTTCATTTGTGGTGGGAAAGGGATGTTGAATTCTATTGTAAAATTTTTACTGATTTGAATTAAGGTACAATCCTTGTAATAAACATTGCAGATTTTAGACACATAGCACTAATATTGTCCTTCCTGTCTAATTAAAATTTGCAAAGGTGAAGGTTGCAGGGCAGAAAGATTTCAAGTTCATCCAGTTTATGTGTGTACTTGGAGTGAGTGATTTTGTGTGGAAGAAGCCTCATATGAGTATAAGTTTTATGAGGATTTTATAGTTCAAATGGAGGTGGTGCCATTGTATCTAGATATCAATGAATTTAATGCCATTAAAATTGTCCTCATTTTTCTACTCCATGTGACAGATGCAGTGTAGGCAAGTTTATGCTGAATTTGGCTAATCAGGTATCTAATAAAGACATTGTCCATATAGCAAATACATACTAAAAAGTTTGTGAGGTACTATCTGCTGGTAGAATCATTTCTTCTTAGAGTTTGGGGAAAATACTCAAAATAATGTTGCTAAGAGAGAGTCCAATAGGCCAGCCAATTTCCATTTTATAGTAAACATTATTAAACAATGTCATAATGTTATTGTGAATCCACATGAGACATTCAATGATTAACTATTTTTGGGGGATTATATTTTGTGCACTCTAATACATGTTTCATCATTTCAATGGATGCAGAGTGGGGAATTGTTATGTAGAGTGCAGCAATATCAAGTGATGCAAGATTGTCTTATTGATTCTAAAGATATGTTTTTTATAAAATCCACATGCTCAAATGAGGATTTCACAGTATATTTGCCAAAGTCAAATAGAGCAAGAAGCCATTGGTTTATCATCTTGGCAGCTTTGTAATAATTCATGCCACCAAAGTCAAAAATTATCCTAAGAGTGTAGCCATTTTTGTATAGTTTGATGTTGGAAAATAGCCTAGACAAGGAGGCAGGTAAGGAGTAAATATAATATTTCCATTTAGTAAAGGCTTTTTTGGAGAATTTATCAAGCTTGGTAGAAGAAAAAATGTCTTTTTGTCTTTTGATTTTATAGAAGAGCATTGGTTTAAATTTAAGATTCTGAATTTGAATGTTTATTTTTGATAAAAAGTGTTAAATTAAAGCACAATACACTGGCCTTTATAAATTTTTATATACATTATGTAATAAAAGTATATTAAATACCAAACAATATTTCAAAACACACAATATTACTTGTCTCAAAGAAGACAAAAGCAATCGCTTTGTTTTGCTAAATAACACAGACTATAAAAATAAAATGCACGACCAAATTAAAATATCAAAGTTGGTGCATGATAACTCTTTTAATATTAAACTAGATCGAGATAAATTTATTAACAATGTGCTTCGGACTTTCAAGGATAAAGGGATTACTAAATATGAATATTACAGGATTTACCCTTCTGCCACTAGACCCCCCCCCCGAATGTTTGCCAATTTAAAACTACATAAAACAGGTGAACCACTTAGATTGATGATGGATTTCGGTGGTGTGCATTATTTTGAAGCAGCCAAATTAATCAATCAATTACTTATAGATTACCTTAATTTTGGCTCATACACGATAAACTCGTCTCTCCAATTCATCTCCAAAATCAAAAATACTCAAATCTCTCAGACTTCAATTATGGCTACAATGGATGTGAAGGAACTATATGGATCAATTGATCGAAAAGAATCTATCCAAATAGTACACGAAGAGCTACTGTGAGCACATTGCCCTAGTGAAAGAGTTAAATTCATTATTGCTTTCCTGTCATGGCTTGATTCACATATATTTACACTCTTTGAAAACAAGTGGTACACAATGCAAGATGGATGGCCCATGGGCCTTCCTATCAGTGGTGTTTTATCTAGCGTATATTTAAATAAATATGAGCTATCGATCCTTCCAAAATATCACAATATCAACCAAGACTTTACATATATTTGTTATGTAGACGATATCTTTATCATAACCTCTAAAGATAATACTTTAAATATACTACGTGATTTACAAAACTTAACCAAACTTTCATTCACCATCACATATGAAAATAATAAAGAACTTAAATATCTCGACCTCTCTTTATCGAGAAATCACCATTTAATAGATTACAAAATGATTGTTAAACCATTTGAAATTCGCAGCTGTATCCACCCTAACTCTAACTCACCTGCATCACATAAATTTGCTGGCCTTAATGCATTTTTGTTTAGAAACTTTTATTTATGTAAATATGAAGCAGACAGGAAAGAAAACATAAACAACTATATTAAAGATCTATTAGCAGCAGGGTTCAAATTCAAAGCTATTAAAAATAAAATCATAAAATTTAATAATACAATAAACAATAATGTACCTCACACTAATCTACCTAGAATAGCAATCCCCTACATTCCTAAAATATCTAACAAACTAATGAAAGCATTAAATGATCAATTTAACATAGCAGTTAGAACTCCACCTAATTCTAATAGATTGCTTAACAACTCTAAAGACCACATTGTTCGATCGTTCACCCCACACGTGGTGTACTCTATTGCCTGCCCTCAGGCTGGATGCCATGCTATATATTATGGTAAAACAAAAGCTACAATCAATACTAGACTGGGGCAACATATTTACACATTTAACAGAGCTCAGAAAAACAGCAACACATCCTCTGTATTCTTGGAGCATGCTAAACAATCTGGACACAACTTCACACCCGCCAATCCCATAATATTGTGCTCAGAATCAAATGATCACAAAAGAAAAATAAAGGAGGCATTTTACATCAATGGCAACATCCATGCCATTAATAGAAAGGATACTTGCTTCGAGATCTCAAAGAAATGGGCTACGTAATACTAGCTTATTTGAATATTTGTATTTGCATATTTTATTATACATTTTATGATGGCTATGAATATGAGGCATGAATCCTCGAAAACGTTAAGCCGATAAACTTTAATACTAATTAATATATTCTCTAATTAACAATTATATATTATACATTATGTTGTAATCAAAAAAATAATGCTTTACATTGGCAATTCTTTTAGACCATTCCCTATTTTTAAAAGTATACCATTTGGAGGCAGTGATTGTGTGTATTTTGTCTAATGATAGAGTCATGCTGAGGGTTGTCATTGCAAGTTATTTTGATTTACACAGCTGTCTCTAACTAGGTGCATACAACTTCCTCTGATGAATTGGGTGCTAAGGTTAAGAATATCAGAAATTTGCTCTGGATGAAGAAATGTCATTAAATTGATAAAGCTATGATTGATAGCCAGCATCAATGTTACTCCTTGTTTATTAATGAAGAAGCTGATCTTTCTAGCATACTTTTGATCATTTGATAATAACAACTACAATAACAACAATGCATGAAATGGACATTAAGAATTTATCCATGCTTGATATTTTTAAGGTCAATGAAAAAAATCAAAGATCTTAGTCTCTTGTCAATAGCAAATTCTTTTTGCAAAATGGATGTAATTAATGTAAATATTTAGTAAGTGGGACATTCCATTTAAATTTTCTTCATAAAAAAAACACAGATCTTAATAAGACAGTAGAAATAAAAATAGTTAATTATTAATCATTTTTTGCACGTAAAAGAAAATATCTCTTTTAATTTCCACATTACAGTTTAACATTGACAAAAACTATCCACCAGGGAGTACAATAGACTTGCTGTCCTGTAAAACCATAAGAGGAATCAAACATAATCCAGTAAATAAAAACATTAAAAAACGATACTATTATATATATAATAAATGGAAAATTATATATATTAAAAAACGATACTATTATATATATAATAAATGGAAAATTATATATATTCAAATTTCAAAAGTCATATTTAATACTATTATAACAATTAGAGTATTAAACTAAAAGCAGTTCCATTTTTGGCTTAATGTTGATCAGGCAAGTTCTACTGTTATTACTAAAACACGTGCTTTCAGCTTAACATTGCCGGTTTTAATTGATTATTGCTAAATACATTATGACTTATATTTTATCAAGATTATAGAATATAAAAAAAATCATTCAATTTCAATATATATATATTGTTAATAAATATACAGAAAACTATTGTTATTGAAACATAAGTATACAAAAAAATCAGACCGTTTGTTTTGCTTTAATCGATGATTACTAGAGAGAGCTAAAATACATTTTTATTCTATATATATATATAATGTTAAATTTTCTTATTTTTAGATGATTTAGTAAGTTTTAATTTATATATCTATATATTTATGTGCACGTGTATTAACACAATATTTATGACATCTCATTGACACTTTTTTACAGCTCTATCTTGGAGAAATGTTAAATGTTATCTACAAAAAATTGATATCAAATTTATAAAGCAGTAAAAAGAAATATATCTCATAGCTAAGTGTGTTAAATTATTGGTGCAAAATAATAAGAACTTTGTTGAACGATATTTAAAGCTATGACAGAATTTATTAAAGATTAGAGAATGAAAATTTCTAAAACCAAGTATGCAGTCAGAAATCAACGCTTACTGAAAAATTTAAAAATAACACAAAGAATTATAGCAATAATCCAAACAATTCAATGCAAAGATATATCAGACAGCTGAAAATATGATTATCTATCTATCAAAGTGACATAAATTTCAGATGCAGAACATATATGAATACCATGACATTTTAAAGCTATTTTTATTATGATTTATAAAATATAAAATGATTTATATTAGCCATATAACTGGATGCTAGATTTGTCCTCAAAATCATTATTAAATAAACTATTCCCAAGTATTTCTTTCACCAACAAAAGATAATTATAAATCTGAGTTATCTTCTCCAAACAGTGGAGTGGTGATAAAAACTTTTTTTATGAATTGTATAGTTATATCATGACATTACTTTAATTTAATCAATACTTTGCATTATCATATCATAGTTGCAACTATTTGAACATATTTAGGTACAAGATTGTGGTGCAAACATTGCCTCCAGAGAACAAAGCCATCTTCTGTAATAACAATTACCAAATTTTTCAAATCATGCAGTTATATATTCACTTTAATGAATATATATTTCATCTTCATTTACTGATTCAAAAAAATATTGCATCCTTGTGAATGTTGTTGAACAATGAAAGAACACTTGATATGCTTCTTTGGCATATCACAAAATTTGAGGTTTTTAAAAATAAGAAATAACATAATAATCCTAAAGATATTATTGATCAAATATTATATAATTTAATCCTACACAAAATATAAGCAATTATTAATACTAGCTAGCTCATTATCATATTATTAAATGCATCATAAGTGTTCTTATTTGTTACTTTACTTCCAAAATTCAATTTATTTGCATCTACATTTAGGTCTAGTACAATTAAATCATTCAATTACCATTAACCTGATCATAAAACATGAATGTTAAATATAAACAATGAAAGGTACAGTACACCAAAGAGAGATTTCATAATTACTGAGTCCATAAGATTGATTACTAAGTATTCTGTCAATTCCAATCCTGAACTGTGTCACTAAGGAATTTAAATTATGGATTAAACTCTCATGATGTAGCAGCTGGGACCATCATAAGAGTCATTAAAGAGTTATCTGGCCCCAGGACTGATCTGCTAACCCTGGCTGACACATGCATATATCTTCCTCCTTTAATTTATGCATAAGAATAGTTCATCAATTGAGCAATCTGATCTCTTGTTAAAAATAACTTTGCATCTGATGGACCAGATTGAAAAGTCTATCAATGTGGTGAGCCTGATCTGTTCTAAATTTCTTTAGCAATATACTAGCAGAGTCTGATTTTTTGATTCTTTTCAATGCAATGTAACATAGATCTTTCCATACTCCACATTGTTTGAGAATATGGGTCATGGGTTGTTCTGATCTGAAGGATAGGGGGCAGATGGGGTTAATGTTATATCTCCTTTGATAACAGATGAAGGCTGCCATAGGGAAAGCCCTAATATTGACCTTCAAGAGAAAATGAGCTTAAGCAGTTTAGTCATCTTTGAAAGAAGCAATATTCCAATAGTGAGAAGATTACCCATTTTGCTTTTGCCCTCATAAAGCAGTTAAAAATTTGCCAATAACAGTTAATTTTGGAATAGCATGCTGGATGTAATGATGTTATCAATTACCAAAGTCACTTGTTGTTCAATCCAAAGTTTGGACCATTTTGGAAGGGGCCAATTTGTGGGGGCCATGTTCTCCCTTGGAAAAGGACATCCATTTCTTGGTTGTCTTTAAAGCTTTTATAAAGAATATTATGTGTTCTTTGAATATTGAAGATCTTGTGTGAGTGAAGCTCAAGGCCATTTAGTATTTTTGGCTTTTTAAATAAATTCAAGTTGATGACAGGGGCCTTACCCACCCCCCACAACTTTCTGCATAGTGTTCCAATTTTTTATGAATGTTTGTGTCAGAGAGAAGCCAGCTAAGTAGTATAAGATTTTAAGCAATACTACAGAGTTTAAGAGGGTGACTTTTCCCAACAGCAAAAGGTATATTTTGGATATCAAAGTAATTAAACCTTCAACTTTGTTGAGCAGGGAGCTCTCAAGGATTCTCCTCATGATGGAAATGGGGGAGGCCAGAAGAAGCTCAAGAACTTTTGGGGAGGGGCCTCAAACTTGCCAGATATCTGTTTACCAGTCAGAATCAAACACATAGCTAATTTCCCTCTGTTTACTCTGAGACTGAATTCACCTTTAAATTGATCCAAAATTTCTCTGAGCCTTGCCAACTCATCTTGGGATGAGAGAAACACCACCACATCATCCATATAGGATATATGGCATATGTTTTCTTTTAGCATAGGAATTGATATCCCAGGAAAGATAACTTCAATGCTTAACAGCAGTGGGTTGGCATGTTCTTGTTTAATTCAAAATCTTTAAATCTGCTTAAAAGTTACATCCAAGCTGCATTAAGTTTGAATTTTGTATATGAAATAGTGGTAATCCTCAGAATTACTATCAAGTGTTTTAGATCCAGTACTGGAAAAAGGTCTTTATAGGTTTAAGTGGGTTTCTTTAAACTATAGTGATGTCTTTTATGTTGTATAGTGGAAGAATTTATTATATAATTCTTAATCCCATATGTAATAATTTTATAGATTTTTATCATCTGTTAATTACTAGTTAAAAACTTCAATTGCCCATTTATTATTAAATTTTTTAGAAATATATCCAGTACTGCTTTATTTTAGTTTTCTATTTTTTACAAAGATATCAGTGATACATGTTTTGTCTCATCCATATATTTTACTTTTATCTCTTATTACTCTATATTGCTTTTAGGTTGTGTCCAAGTTTTAGATCTATATACATTAATTAGCAAAACATATCTACAAAAGCACTCCATCCAAGTTTAATTTTTAAGTTTCATTTCATCCATTACATATTCATATATATTGATAACGCAAACCAAGACATTTATTTTTACTGGTTATCTTTTTCCAATTGTCTAATTAAAAATTTTTATTTTCCTCTGGGAAAATTCACTAAACATTATTTGAATCTTTTTAACATTTACTTAACTTTCTTATTTTAACTGATAACTTGCAATTCTGAATCTCTGAAGCATTATTGGCAAAAAAAAACTACCAAAATTTAAATAACTTAAATAAAATCTATGTATGTCATTATCTTTAACTCTTTAATGCTAATCTTATTACTACTTGTATGTATTCTTATCACTGCTGTTAAACTGATAAATATTTTCAGTAAAGATAATGTATTGGATTCATATTTTTGTTGACAAAACATTTTAATCACTCTGGATATATTTATTGTAATAAGTGCTGTTTTAAAATCTACAAAGAGTAATCATAATAAGAATTCATACTTATTGGTTCTTTCTATAATTTGTCTAAAGTTTTGGATATGATTTGCTGGGCTAAAATCAATTTTAAAATCATGGTGTTTTTTTAGTCAGGTTGAGTCCAATGCTCACTACTGATGAGTTATAATTATAACTAATAGAAAATTGTTAAATCTGTAATTTCAAAATCTTCCTCATCTTTTTTAAATATCAATATTGCTACAACATCCTACCAATTATTTATGAAAATTCATTATATAAACATGTTCGCATATAATTTTGCCAATGAATTTTCTATTTTTCATCTGATTTTAATGATATTAGTAATAACTTTATTATTTTCTAGAGTCTTTTTTTTCTGCATAGATTTAATTCAGAGAAGTTCAAAAACTGTAATTGTAGAAATAATTTTTCTTGGTATAACTTTTTCACATATTTTATAATTTTATCCACTTCATCATTCATTTTTATTGGTATAACAACTTTCCTTTCAATATCAAAATATTATTTCATACTTTTAAGAGTTTTGTTCCATTTTTTACTTTTCCTTAATAATTTATAGCTATATTTTGTATGTCATTATTAACTTTTTCTTATTATTTTACATAATTCCAGATATCAAAAATGTCTTAATGGATCATTGTAAAATAATTTCATACTTTTTTTTTTCATACATTGTATTGCCTTAGTTGAAAATTTATTGGTGAATTGCTTTTTTTTTTACCAGTTATGTTTTTCAGTTCTGTATTTTCTTTTTAATTTCAATCAAGTTTGTAATATATTCAAAATCTTTTTGATGAGATCCTTGGACAATACTTCTTTGTAATTATCTGTCTATCTATCTATCTATCTATCTATCTATCTATCTATCTATCTATCTATCTATCTATCTATCTATCCATCTATCTATCTACCTATCTATCTATCTATCTATCTATCTATCTATCTATCTATCTATCTATCTATCTATCTATCTATCTATCTATCTATCTATCTATCTACCTATCTACCTGCCTGTCTGCCTACCTACCTACCTATCCATCCATTCATCCATTTATCTATCTATTGATATCTATCTAGATAATAATTACCTATCTATTTATTTATCTATCTATCTACATCTGTCTCTCTCTCTCTCTCTCTCTCTCTATATATATATATATATATATATATATATATGCTTGCTAATATTATATTTATATATTATATATATATATAAACATTACAAGCATAAAGCTAAACTAGTCAATATAAAATCAAAACTACCCCAAATCTAAAATTAAACCAGACCAGCATAAAAATAATATTAAAACACAACCTAAGGTTTCACTGCTACAAGCAGACTTCTCAAGTGTAAAGAACTACAAAAAAAAACCACCCATTATATATACTACTAAAAACTACCCACAAATCCATTCACTTCCCATCCACCCTTAATATTAAAAGAACTCTTAAATAAGTTAATTGCTTCAGAATAATAAATTTTCAATAATAAAGACTCTTTAATTCTTCTTTTGATTTCATTTCTCTCAAAGAAGACAACCTTAGCTTCATCAAAATCAATAGTGTGGCCTGTATCTTTTTCATGGACATACAAAGCAGAACTAAGATATCTATTTTTAACTCTACTTTTATGAACCTTTATTCTTTCATTAAACTCAAACTACTCTGACCTATGTAAACCTTCTTACAAAATAAACAAGGAATAAAATATACCACACCAGGAATAGTCTTTCTATCAAAAACTTCTTTTGTATTATTTAATAAATTATTCAATGTAACACCCCTTTTCCAAGCAATTTTCTTATTTCCAAACAATTTACTATTTCTACACACAATTCTATAAGAAGACAATTTAAATGGCAAAGAAATAAAATCATATTTTTCTTTAACCTTTACATCCTTACAAATATTACTATTAAATAAAATACTTTTAACAAATTTATCAGAGTATCCAACACTCAAATAATCTTTATAAAATTGATATTTCTGAAACAAAGCTACCCCACTAGAATTATTTAATTTAATATTCCTATGACAATAATTCCTTAAAGCAGCTACTTTATGAGATACAGACTGATAGCTATCAGGTTTAATTATAGATCTTAATTCTTTACTTTTAACTAAATGACTGCACAATAAACAATTAGTTTCTATATTTCTAATCACCAAAAGATCTAAAAATTTTAACTTACCAAAATCTAACCCCCCTCCTTCTAACACAAATTTTATAGAAGGATCAAAACAATTAAACTCATTTACAAATTCCTTCAATTTATCATTCTCAACTACAAATAAACAATCATCAACATATCTGACAAATAATTTTACATATAAACAATTCTTTTTAATAATAATTTATATTAGTTTTATGGAAGAGGAAATTATTATTAAAAAGAATTGTTTATATGTAAAATTATTTGTCAGATATGTTGATGATTGTTTATTTGTAGTTGAGAATGATAAATTGAAGGAATTTGTAAATGAGTTTAATTGTTTTGATCCTTCTATAAAATTTGTGTTAGAAGGAGGGGGGTTAGATTTTGGTAAGTTAAAATTTTTAGATCTTTTGGTGATTAGAAATATAGAAACTAATTGTTTATTGTGCAGTCATTTAGTTAAAAGTAAAGAATTAAGATCTATAATTAAACCTGATAGCTATCAGTCTGTATCTCATAAAGTAGCTGCTTTAAGGAATTATTGTCATAGGAATATTAAATTAAATAATTCTAGTGGGGTAGCTTTGTTTCAGAAATATCAATTTTATAAAGATTATTTGAGTGTTGGATACTCTGATAAATTTGTTAAAAGTATTTTATTTAATAGTAATATTTGTAAGGATGTAAAGGTTAAAGAAAAATATGATTTTATTTCTTTGCCATTTAAATTGTCTTCTTATAGAATTGTGTGTAGAAATAGTAAATTGTTTGGAAATAAGAAAATTGCTTGGAAAAGGGGTGTTACATTGAATAATTTATTAAATAATACAAAAGAAGTTTTTGATAGAAAGACTATTCCTGGTGTGGTATATTTTATTCCTTGTTTATTTTGTAAGAAGGTTTACATAGGTCAGAGTAGTTTGAGTTTAAATGAAAGAATAAAGGTTCATAAAAGTAGAGTTAAAAATAGATATCTTAGTTCTGCTTTGTATGTCCATGAAAAAGATACAGGCCACACTATTGATTTTGATGAAGCTAAGGTTGTCTTCTTTGAGAGAAATGAAATCAAAAGAAGAATTAAAGAGTCTTTATTATTGAAAATTTATTATTCTGAAGCAATTAACTTATTTAAGAGTTCTTTTAATATTAAGGGTGGATGGGAAGTGAATGGATTTGTGGGTAGTTTTTAATAGTATATATAATGGGTGGTTTTTTTTTTGTAGTTCTTTACACTTGAGAAGTCTGCTTGTAGCAGTGAAACCTTAGGTTGTGTTTTAATATTATTTTTATGCTGGTCTGGTTTAATTTTAGATTTGGGGTAGTTTTGATTATATATATATATATATATATATATATATATATATATATATATATATATATATATATATATATATATATATATATATATATATATATATATATATATATATTGTGACCTGTGCTTTTGAACACTGTCTTCACGGAGTACTTTATTCTAAGAATTTAAGCTATTCTATTCTAAAAAAAATATGAAAATAATAAATAAAGTGAGAGAGAAGATAATAACTTTATCTTGTGTAAATTACATTATCTAACTCTTATGCATTAATATTTTACATTTGATTCATTATAAGTATCAAATAGATAATATTTAATAATTTAAAAGGTATTATAAAGATATATTTTTAGTATTAAAAGATGTATGCTTTAGGTTAAAAGTTACTATTTAATTTATGTATACCTTAGAAATAGATAATTGCATTATTTATTTACCATAATGTAGTGTGCAATTTAGCACTACGATAGTTCATCAGGTTTAAGAATTAATGATTCCTGAAACTAAAAAATACTGAATGATTTAGCAAAAGTAGAATAATACTTAATTCAAAAGCTATAAAATTTCAGAATTAATTCACATTTATGAAAAATCTAAACAATATAAATCAGAGTTTATCTTTATAGGTAGAATAATTATCTTCAGTTCTTCAAATGGTTGTTAGAACTTCGATATGGCTTTTCAACAAACTAACCACAATTGATTTTATTACAATTTTTGGGCTTAGTTTAATATATGTTAATATAAACTTTTGATCTTAATTTTCAAATAAACAAAATCGTATAACTAAAAAAAACAATTATGTTTGTATTATATGAAATCAGAATACAGTATATTTTTATTACTTTATTGGAATAATGAACACATTAAAAAGAACAGTAAACAAATGAATTTCATTTTAATTTATTAAAATTCTTTAAATTAGTGTCACAATTACAAACATAATATTTTCATAACATCTATTGATTTTCTATTTTTTAGACAAACTTTAATTTTCTCAAAGCAGATAAACGTAATTTTTCCTTAATCCCACACCTACTATTAGCTTAGTCATATGTTACTTGTTAATCAATAAATGTCTGTCATGCCAACAAAATCTATTATACAGTTTGTCTTGTTACTCAATTTGAAATTAAAGTAAGATGGTTAACAAAATCTTTGTTAACGGAAACAATAAAGGTATTATATTAAAGCAAATTACAAGAATAATAAATTACAACTATTCAAACTCCAACAAAAATGTAAACATTTTGTTTTATAAATATTTATTTGGATATTAAGTCAAATATGAAATATTCATATTGTAAATTTAATCAGTTTTTACTTTGTTATGCCTATAATCTGATTCGTATTCAGGCTGAATAAACTTGACTTTTTTTAATACATTTAGTATTTTTTTTAGATAGACAGACCACTAGCTAGATCATTCATTATTTGGTGAAAATGAATATGAGCTATTCTTAGTAAAAGAGAAAACAAGGATGGAAAACTTTGAAAGCACTCGTCAGTCTGGTAATTGGCAAATCTACTAAGTACTGGTTTTTTTGACTATTACTTTTTAAAAAGCTACTTTTTTTTCCTGCAATGGACTTTTTAAAATATATATATAAAAGTTTTATATTTTATCTAATTGCTCTTTCATTGTTTCTTTAAGCAGATCATTGGAGAGGAATTTATTTTATAGTGGGCTACTAATTTTTTTAAACTTATCCAAGAAAGCACTCTGTATATGTGAACACAGACATATCTACATGTATGTATCCTGTTGTATTTTCTTATATAACACGTGAATAATCTACTTTATATATTTAATGAAAAAAAAAACATTTTTTAAAATTCTAAATGCCAGAACAAATAAAAATAATGATAATTAAAAATATTTACATTTATCACTATGGTTTATATGTATTTGACAAATATATATATATATATTAATAACGATTTCGTGATTAAACATAAAATGAAAATGCACTTTGAAATATACACGTGTATATACATATACAAAATTCTAGTTATTAATGCATATTTAATATTCAGAAATAGTTTTCTTTACCTAAATCTATACTATAAAATCTTTCTATATTTTACTTTTAAATTTTTAAGATCTCGGTTCAAAAATAATCACTAATGTACAAGTTCTAGATATGGTGTTTAAGTAAGGTAAATTAGCATAACTGCTGTAGAATAGATAAAAAAAAAAAAACATTTTTTTTTATCTAAAGAGATTAATGATTTTTAAATCTATAAGTCTATAGCTTTTTGCTTTAATAAAAATGATTTATGAAATGAGAGTAAAAATCTTTACCAAATTCTATAGATATTTTTTTAAACACTTGCATTGCATATGTGAGTGTGTATATATATATATATATCAATAAAAAAACTTTCAAGAACCAAATTAATTTGAATTATTACATTTTGGCAATATTTTTTTTTTTTAAAAGGATCATAACTGTAAGCGATATAATTGCTCGAATAGGTTTAAATAAAACAATAAAACAAAAAATTTAAACCTGATATCAACATAAATTTTATTGACTTGAAATTTATAAAATAATTATTTATCTAACTTAATTTAATGAAAAATTAAACAAACTATGGGTATATTTTATAAATTCAACAAGAAAAAATCATTTTAAAAAAATTATGAATATTTATTTGTGGAATATTTTAAAAATACAAAAAACTTTATTTCATATACTCCTATCTATGGGGACCTTTCAAAAGTACCAAAAAAATAACATTATTTTTCTGAAAAGACTAATACAAAAAATAGCATGATTTATATTTGTGGTAAAATGGCTAATTCAAAGCTAAAGGTTCCAATATCGATATTCTGCAGAGTAAAGTAAATAAAAAATTACATGATTCAGATTAACTAAATAGAATTGTTAAATGCTCTATCTGGAATTAGGATGTTCAAACATTATATAATCTCTTAGGCAGATAACCATACAATTATATATTATACAGAACTTATTTCTAGTTATAAAAACACCATTCCTTTCCCCATATATAAATATGTTTACACTAGGATAATTTAATACTTCTATATGATTACATATATAAATAAATATATGAGTAGATTTCCACGATTCCAAACATCAATAATTCAGAAATTTCTATTATCCAGCCAAAATTGTAAATACTGTTTTGATTTATGATCTTAATTAAAGCTATATACAAGTTTTTTGCTCATATAAATATAAGAATATTCTCTATTTTAAAATAAGTTATTACTTTTAATAACACACGTTTATACAATTTACAAAATATATTTCAATAGAGTGAAATCATTATATGTATGGTCTCAATATAAACCATGCAAAAAACTCTAAATAAACAAAAAATAAAAACACTAAAGTTCATAAATGTACAAAATTGTTAAGAGTATATATATATATATATATATATATCACCTACAATAAGTCAGTAACTATTTTCTCGCTGTTCAGCATTTTACTAATGCTAGCGTGATTCTGTTTAACTAACTTTTTTTCATTATATATATATTGTTTAATACATTTTTCTGTTTTTTTTATTAATAATTAATTTTGTAAGCACAGTTTAAAATAATTCATTATTTACTTAATAAGTATATATATATATTTATAAAGTTATTGATTTGTAGTGAAGAAAAAGTGGAGTTGAGAAGCGAGTCATGTGTTCAAAAAAAAAATCTATTATAAAAAATATCAATAAAAAGAAAAGTATATTTATGCTATGTTTTTTTTTAAGTGTCATAGCATCGGCCGGGACGCGAACCCGCAACCCGGGCAACTGCCTGCAAGTGCAAGCAGTCGCGCTGACCTCTCGACCACCGATGCAAGACTATTTATGCTATGTTTGCTTCCATTTTTAAAAATAACTACAGTTATATCCCTATAAGATATTTTTTTTGAAAGCCATTGGATTTGTGGATAAAAGAGAACTGGTAAAACATTTGTAGTAAACATTATAATCTATAAGAAAACTTAAAGTCAGTAAATAAAATCAGAAAACTTCATTGTCGAGTTTATATTAAAACATAAAAATATGATACACGATGATTTCAATTTATATTTTTAGAGTCAAAGTAATTGTATGAAGACACAAACAAAATAAATATATATGTAAATGATGAAATAGTGAAACATTTATGATAAATGTTATTGTATTGCTCAGAAAGCATAAAATCTATAAGAGGAATCTATTAGTTCACTGATCATTTTTTAAAAAAATAATAATATGCAGTATAGAAAGGTTTTTTATTGTTTTTATTTGTACAGTGACTGTGAATGAGTGAACACAAACAACAAATCTACATATATATGTATTCTCTTAATTTAATATTAATAATTATATTTCTAAAATTTTGTTTATACTTCTATCGTAATTTTTATATGATTATTTTATACACAAAATATGTTTTTATTATATATATATATATATATATATATATATATATACATATTTTGTATATATATATATATATATATATATATATATAATTATTCAAAACAATACAATAATTAATACAGTAACAATATTTTAAACAAATATATACCAATTTAATAAATTAGATTATTGTATGGTAATAAAAGATATTGAAAAAAGAGGATATATTCCTTGGTATTCAAATGTGCCAATTGCACATAAATTATCCAGTTTAAAATCATTTTTATTTAGGAATAATAAATTATGTAAATATAGTTCTGATAAAATAAGTAACATAAATGTATTTATTATGGATTTGTTAAATGTTGGATATGATCATAAATTAATTTATAATATTGTTACTAAGTTTAATAATAATAGAAATATTTTAGATGCCATAGATATTGATAAAATAAAATATACTTGGATATCAATACCATTTATTTGTAATGAACAGGTTAAATTTATAAAACAGATATATAAAAATATATGTCGAGTTGCATTTTATACTACTCCTAATTTAAATAGATTAATAAATAATTCAAAAAATAGGTGTGGTATTTTAAATCAAAGTTGTGCAATATATAAATGGCTATGTTTTTGTGGAAAGGCATATATTGGGGAATCTCGATGTACATTGGAGAAAAGATCAAGGGAGCATTTGTTATTATATAAACGAGTGCAAAAATCAAGACAAGAGAATGTTAGAAATGATGATGTATCACCATCAGTATTTTTTGATCATAATGTAACATGTAATTATGGTTTTGATTTTGATTTTAATAAAGTTAAAATTCTGTGTATTGAAAGAAATAATAATAAACGCAAAATTAAAGAAGCTATGTTAATAAAAAGTGAAAAGCAACAGTTGATAAATAGACAGACAGCCAATATAAAAATTAATGAATTGTGGGAAAATTGATGTATGACGTATTGCTTTTGTTTACATTTGTAACGGTTTTTTCTAATACAATTTGAGTTTAGTTGACAACGACTACATAGATAGTTGAAAGTACTTCTATTAAATTGGTATATATTTGTTTAAAATATTGTTACTGTATTAATTATTGTATTGTTTTGAATAATTATATATATTTTATTATAATTGGAATACAGACATTGATTAATAATTTACATATATATATATATATATGCATACTGAAAAGTATGGAACACTGAAAGTAGAAACAAACAATATATATATATATATATATACTGAAAGTAGAAACAAACAATATATATATATTATAATGTAATCAAGATTTATCAACAAAGTGTGAGCTATTTTCCATTTTATACATGTACACCGAAGAACATTTGAACAAAGTATAGTGGATATCACAGCTCCATTGTATTTACTAATAATAAATAGTAAAATTAATGGCTATTTAAATTTTCACTTCAATGATAATTTATTAATTAATTTACATCTTGATGAAAAAAAAATTGTACACTAACATGATTACATTAATGTTCTGTTTGGAATTTGGCTAGAATGTATTATATAAATACGACTGTTATATCACTTATGGGGTTGGGTAAATTGAAGAAAGTTTGTATAGTGTGAGAGATACTCGGTACTTGTTTTACATAGTTAGAGTGTTTTATATAAGTGCAAGTTTAAAATTGCCTAATCTAAGAGGCTGAGTTGGTTGGTGTTGAGAAACATGAAGATGGAAGTGAGATTAATGACCAGATATCATTAAAAGTTTTACTGGAGACAAGGAGCTGATCACATTTCTTGACGTTTTTGAGAGTTTGATAAAAATGGTATGGATTGTGGGGTTGGTAATTCCATGAGTGTTTTGCATCTTACAGTCCATATGGCATAAAGGACAAAGGTGGAAAGTCTAATTATTGAAAATGATCCATTATGAATGGAATTTTCAAGTGAGAGAATTATGTCAGTTCTTATGTTGGAGTTGATGATGATCATATCTTTCAGCATTTTAAGTCCTGGGCATCAGTGTATAATATGCTCTATGGTCACAGGGTCACAGACCACATATTGGGTCAATGCTAGAAAGACCTCTTCAGTGATAAAGAAACCAATTCATGGGAAGTATATTAAGATTAATTTTAATGATGAAGTAAAAGGAATTTGGGTTCCAGACTTCATCTTTTGAAGTATGTAATTAGTCTTCAGTTGGTTACATCTACACTGATTTTAATGGGCTATTGATTAGAGTTAATTAGGCTGTACACTTCCCATAGGGTGATTTTTTGATCAAGGTTAGAGGGCATGATTGGGTTATATAGTTTTAAGTGTTCTACTAATGATGATACCCATGACTTGGTGAAAGGCAGTGGATGATCAGTCGGTACAATTTTTTCAACAATGTTGAAATATCCAAAGGAATGGATAAGATTATGCAGAGTATTGTGGGTTTTTGTAAGATGATTGCCTGTATTGAGTGGAATGACAGGCCATTGTACCTTCATGACCATTGTATACCTCATAAATTTTTGGAGAGTTTGGCATTATAATTTACAAAAAAAAAAAAATTATTTTTTTTAATCTAAAAAATTCATGATCCAAAAATATTATGTAAGCAGGAATGTAAAATCATTAATAATCTAACTACATATATTGTCCCAGTCAAAATATGTTTATCCATCTAACATGATCTGGAATTCACAAAATGTACTTCAAACCCAGTCAAGCCCAAGATTTAGGTCAGGGACCAGCCTGGATTCAAACCCACTCTCTAAGCCCAGATCTAAAACCTAATGAATAACATAATAGTGATGGCACATAAAGCTTAGCAAGACACTGAGACATCTATTAACTATGACTCTATCAAAATAATATATAAGCATGGCTGTAATATGTGGAAGTGGAGGAAAAGAAGGAATTCAAACTACTCAAATAAGTTAGACAATAAAATATAGTTTAATATACTGACAAATTATTATACATTTATAAATTAATGAAATTAGTATGTGCATGAATGAGCAAATGATAGATAATTACATAGTGTCATTCATGCTATTGCTTCTCATATGCTCTTTATTAGCTAAATAATATATTATAAATAAACACACATCTTGGGTGGGTCCAATATTAAGATGCCAATCAGTTATTAGAAAGAAGTTACATAAAATTGCCATTAACGCTTTGATTTACGGTTCTGAAATGTGGTGACAAACATATGATTTAGGGGAGCGTTCTGAAATTCATTATACATATGATATAAATTATTTTCACACCAATGAGGTTGTGAAAATAAACAAAAGACAGTTGAAAGATTATATTTGAATCTATGACAAAATATTTAATGAAAAATTATTTTAACAATAGTAAGACAAACACTTTATTTTTCCCAAGGCATATACTCTTAAATAGATATATAAACCACAGACAGTAGGATTGTATATGATTGAAATAAATGTAATCAATAAAACTAGAAGTAGTTGGTATTTACATATATTTTAAGCAGAGCACAATTTTAATATTAGAGCATTAAAACTGGGTCATGAAGCAAAAGAAATACTAATACGAAGAAGTTTGCGGTGCTGACATAATAACCTAAAAATAACTCAGAGGAAAAGGTCATGCTTTTGGATAAAAAACGAAATCTCACACCTCCTTCTTGGGTAGTGCTTAGAGAAAAGTAGATAGGCATGGCATGGCCCAGACTTTTGCTTGTATAACCGACATGAAAGGCCTTTTATCTATGAAGTGAATATGCATAGCATGTGCCAAACTTACAGGATCACTGCAAGAGGCATTTTATACAAAATAAATATGATTCTGGATAGCTCAACTATCTACGGAATGAGATATAAGAAATCTATGGGTTCGAGCTTGTCGTAACCCCCAGATTAAAAGATTAGAAGCATGCATATATAAAAACACAAAGATCGGCTAAATGTCAGAAACGCAGTAATGATACATGTCTCTAACAACATTGAATAATTTTACTGCTTTAAAATAAATGACCCTTGTTTGAATACTATAACACGCCATGCAATTATAATATATATATATATAGAGAGAGAATATTTCATTTAATAAAATATACGTTAAGATTTTACATAGTAAAAGAAATAAGATTTACTCCCATCCCTTTTCTGCTATTTTTAAATAAATCAATCACACCTTCATGATTTTTATAATAACTAAAATATTTAAATACAAGATTTGAAATTTTAAAAGTATGAAAAATGAAGTAAGATTAGCAGTTATATATAGAAAACAAATTATAAGTCACCCTTTCAGAAATCAATAAATAATATTTTAAAATTTCAAAGCATTAATTAGCTATAGATAATCCAGAGTTAAACAAATATACTTTTATAATAAACCAACAAAATGTTGACTCGTAAAAAAAAAAAAAACTGGCGAATATATTAATTTATAATGCATTATATATATATTTAAAGGGGACGTTAATAACCTTTTCATGAAAGTTTAATTTAAAAAAAATGACAGTAAAGATTTAGAAATTAAGCTCGCCAGGTTGAGAGATTGGCAATTTAATAATAATACGAGTATACATATAAAATCAAGTAATAAATAACTATAAATAATTGACTGCACCAAATTTGAAGAAAGTTAGAGCATATGAGAGAAAATTAGATTTTTAAAATCATTTAAAAGCAAATTATATTTACATATTAATTTAAACAAAAGAAAATTGAACAATACGTTAGAAATCTTGATAGCAGGATTTGAGATTAGTGAAGCTAGATTCATTTTCAAATAGTAGCATAAACTTTACCTTGCACAAATTTAATAAGTCTATTTTCAAAGTACAGCTCATGCATGGCAAATTGAGGATCCAAACGAATTCTTCTAAGTGACAGCGAGCTTCTCTATTAGCATTTTTAAAAGTTCTCCATCGGATCTTTACTTTCTTTCAGGGCAGCAGTTAGATGATACATTAGCGGGAAGAATGACCCACCAGGGTCAGCAAGAGGGTGGATTTACGACTACATCATTTTAGATTTCAAGCGACATGTATCTGATCCTTCAATAGTAGCTAATCTCTCCTGTAATTCCAAATTCAGTCATTTTATACTTTTTCTTTTATCTGTTGTTTTTGAAAGATGCAATTGTAAGATAACATCCAAAAATAAATTCAAATCTATTTCCAAATTAGAAATAGATTTGACAACATGTTTTATACAAAAGAAAATCTTTAATCTACTTAATCCCATTTATTTTAAGTAAAACTTTAATTAAAAAAAATATCCCCCTTTAATTATTTTTGGACAATTAACAACAGTCTCATCTTCCATATTGGATTTTATAAAAAATATACAGTTTAATAGAAAAACAAGCAATTTAAAAAGAAAAAGCTAAAAATGACATATAGTATAATAAATATTTAAAAACATCAATATTTTATTAGTAAGTTTTGCTCCTATATATATATATATATATATATATATATATATATATATATATATATATATATATTTGAGCCGCATCTATAATACTTTAAAAAAAAGAACTAATAATTAATAAAAAGAATTAATAATAATTTTAAAACATGTTATTGAAACATTAAATTTTATAATTTAGGCATGCATCTCAAATATATACATGATATATATATATATATACACGACAAAAGGAGTGGGATGGGATATAGGGGTTTGACTATGGGTTAGTAGGTAGAAACATGAAGCACAATCTTAAGCTAAGATTTACTGCTTCAATATATATTGTAATGAGAAAATGTTTTATAGTACATGAAAGAAGAATTTGAAACCAGAGCCAAAAATATATAATGATATATTCTGGAAGATATAATGTATAATAATTTATTCAACGTATTGCATACATTTTGATTCAAATAAATGAGAAAATTGAATAGTTAATACAATCTAATAAAAAAGTGTTTCAATTCATATAGTAATATTAACCAATGTCCAAGTAAAAAGTATTTTATGTTTTTCAGTTTCAATAAAAGTGAAACTGAAAGGCACCAAACCTTCTAAAAAAGTTTAATTTAAAAAAAAAAAACATTTAAAGGAATGATCATCATCAATTATTACCACCATTTCTGCATGTCCCCCAATGGATTGCATGATTTCTTAGGGCTGGGTATGTTTTCTAGCATATGAATGTAAAAAAACATGTTTGGATTGAATTACAAAGATAAATTAAAAGAATTAATAAAAATATTTAACAATTTATTAAAAATAAATAAAGCTATTGCATATATACTTGCAACTATTAACACATATGCAAAATATTAAATATTGAAATAGTCACACATGGTTTTTGTAGATAACATTTTTTTAATATATTACTGTTGTCTTCATTAGTCCCTCTAATGATGATAAATATTCTCCTTGAATACTAGTGATGTTAGGAAAAGTAAATACAACAACTCTGATAACATTATATGAGATATAACATCGATTAGTTTTGGGTAATTTATATGGTACTATTCATTTTTTTTCTTCACAGCTGGCTGGTTCCACAAACTTCAGCATTATTTTCTGGATCTGACTGCATTTTCCATGAATTTTGATGGGTGTGATTTTTGTTTTGCTTAGCAACACATTGTAGAATGTCTTCTACTAGGTAAAGTCATTATACTGACTATTAGATTCAGAGCATTGACAAATACTTTTAAAAACAGTCAATAAAGTACAACTATCCAAGTTATGATGGGAAAAGGGTTTACACCATGGTTGGTTCTCTCCTTAGCATGGATCACCAAACCACTGCTTCAAAAATAGGTGAGACGGAAATACAAAGCCCCATAAAATGAAAAGCTGGGCTCCTGTAATTACAGTAGAAATGTCTAGTTGCTTGTTTTAGACCTATTTATAACTATCTGATGTTGTTCAAACAACATGTTTCCAAACAACATAAACATAATCAGCTATGAAAAATTGACTCTTATATTATTATAACAATATATTTTTTGAAAAAAAAACTGTTTATTCTCTTCAAAACATGTTGGATATATAAATACTATATACATTATGTCATGACTTTATACATAAGTAAATAATAAAAACTAGCTTTTCCCTTTCTTTACCTACATTTGTTAATGTAGGAAGCAAGAATATTCATTGCCAAACCTCAAATATAACTTGATAATTTCTAAGATATTATTAATTTCAAAAGTTTAATATTATATTTAGCTTTGCCATCCAGTTTTACTATGAAAATATGGGAAATTTTATTTAAAACTCTGTTCAGGAAAGGCAAAGGCAGTTCACATGAGTTTTTATTAAACTCATTTTTTTCCTCTCTGAAGCATTGTAGTATAACTACTCTGGATTGAATGAGAATTATTATAACTATATATATATATATATATATATATATATATATATATATATATATATATATATATATATATATATATATATATATATATATATATATATATATATTAATTTTGATGCCTGTATTCTTTCAAAATATGTAAAATTCACCTTGATATATATTAACTACAGTCATATTTATATAATTCAATTTATTCTGTTAGAAGTACTTTTGACTATATTCCTTTTATGTGTGTGTGCGTGTGTGTATATGTACATTCATAAAAATCAGAATTATGAACTTTTTCAAAAATGCTATCAATATTATTCCACTACTTTATTAAATAAGCAGGAAAATATAAATCGACCATGAAAATTTGCAATCTCAATTATAACAAATGATCTCAATTGACTAACATTCATTTACTATTTCAATGCAGTAGAATAGTAAAATTTCCTAACATAGAGTTCATTTCTTCTTATTTTAACAAACATGAAAAATTAACCTTAAGGTATATAATGAATATTTATAAATATTGAATTTCATAATATATATTTAACATTGCAAATGATAACTTTTTAGGAGTTTTATTATTATTGTTATAATATCCATATTTGTTAAATAATTAAAAAAACATGTAAAATGACTATTTGCATTTGCTATCTCAACATTTATAGAGACAACCAATCTAGAAAAGTCTATTAATAATGCATATATTTATAATACTTTGAGATTAAGTGTCCTGCAACTATTATAATAGATAATTGAGATAATTTCTAGCCATAGCTTAGGACAACAATTTTTATAATAAAATAATGGTCCTATTTTCTATACTGATTTTTTGTATTGAGGAATACTTGAAACATTTAAGCTAAAAAGAAGGTAAATCAATCATATACATGATGTGAAAGCATTGAAAGTATACTTGGTACAATAAATTTTATTAGATGTAAACTCTTAGTAATTTCAAAATTTTACATTAATCGTTATAATGACATAATATCAAAATAATTTCTATTGTCCTTTTTACAGTTGATGGTTTTAGAAAGATTATTAAAGCTCTGCTAAATGGGATTAATACTGGGAGATATTATATATTATTTATGTGTAATCTTATAATTAAATATTAATAAACACAGTAACATAAATATATATAAAGTACAACTTTACAAACTTTTAGCGCCCTAGAAGAGCTTTTGACTAGCTTTGTAGTCTTTACTAACTAACTGTAAAAAAATAGAGTTAATTGACAAAGACTATGAAGCTAGCTGAAAGTGCTCCTAGGTGGATAAAAGTTTTTAAGGTTGCACTTTATATATATATTTATGCTACTGTATTAATTAATATTTAATTACAAGATTATGTATATAACTTAGAAGAAATATGGATATGAATATCATTATATATATATATATATGAAAAACAAAAACAAGTTAAAAACTTGCTAACGCTTGTATTTATGTCAACAGATGGCATTCTACCAAAAACACCGTCAAGCGTATGTTTCCATAAACGTCAGGCATGCATTCACTATCTCTAACTTTAATTCACTTTCAGATCATGATTTCAAGCTATTTGCTATCATCAGTGAAAGACAGGAATTTTAGAAACTAGATCTAAACACAAACTCTGAGCGTTTATGAAACAGTTTCTATTCAGCTTGCAAGCGTGAATCTTTTAGACATGTAATGTCTCCAAACTCAGCATAGCAAGCCAGATAGCTACATGGGTCTGATCTCAGTTCAGCATCACCACATAGTAGAAGCCTCTGCAATATACATCATTGCTAGAAAGACCTCAAAGGTACATTTATGAAAAACAAAAACAAGTTAAAACTTGCTAACGCTTGTATTTATGTCAACAGATGGCATTCTACAAAAAACACCATCAAGCGTATGTTTCCATAAACATCAGAGCATGCATTCACTATCTCTAACTTTAATTCCACTTTCAGATCATGATTTCAAGCTATTTGCTATCATCAGTGAAAGACAGGAATTTTAGAAACTAGATCTAAACACAAACTCTGAGCGTTTATGAAACAGTTTCTATTCAGCTTGCAAGCGTGAATCTTTTAGACACGTAATGTCTCCAAACTCACTGATGATAGCAAATAGCTTGAAATCATGATCTGAAAGTGGAATTAAAGTTAGAGATAGTGAATGCATGCTCTGACGTTTATGGAAACATATGCTTGATGGTGTTTTTGGTAGAACGCCATCTGTTGACATACATACAAGCGTTAGCAAGTTTTTAACTTGTTTTTGTTTTTCATAAATGTACCTTTGAGGTCTTTTTAGCAATGATATATATTGCAGAGGCTTCTACTATGTGGTGATGCTGAACTGAGATCAGACCCATGTAGCTATTTGGCTTGCTATGCTGAGTTTGGAGACATTACGTGTCTAAAAGATTCACGCTTGCAAGCTGAATAGAAACTGTTTCATAAACGCTCAGAGTTTGTGTTTAGATCTAGTTTCTAAAATTCCTGTCTTTCACTCATGATAGCAAATAGCTTGAAATCATGATCTGAAAGTGGAATTAAAGTTAGAGATAGTGAATGCATGCTCAGACGTTTATGGAAACATATGCTTGACGGTGTTTTTGGTAGAACGCCATCTGTTGACATATATATATATGTAAAATGCACTTCCAAATTTTTTTGTATACAAAGACACACAAAAGCTCATTAAAGTAGAAGATGATTAATAATTGTTTTTTCCTGACTAAATATCAATATTATAACTAAACTTGATTTCTGGTGCTTACATAATATTTCAGTTATTTTTTCAGAGAAATAGACACCTACACAAATACTCATTTTGTCTGCTCTTGCAAATAACAATGTCTAAAAGTACATTTGATTTCTTTTAATATTAAAATATTTGTGTCAATATACACATTTAAGTAAAAGTTAAAACAGCTTTTAAATATTCACTGCAAATCAAAAGCTTCTCTAACAGTCATCTTCTCTCAAACATGTTCTCTGATTATACAGACATATTTTTAAAAGAAGTAAATCAAACTATGATCACTTTTTTCATGTTTTATTCATCTATGTTTTGCACAGTTTTTTTTATTATGAGGAGGGCATTAATCTTAAATAAAATCTAGTTTATTTATCTTGGATCTTTAGAATTATTTACTGATCAATATTTAAGTTCATCATAATTTTCTTAATAAAAATCTGACTATGCTCATAATTTCATCATCTATATGAAATATTCTTTAAGCTTTAAACATTTGGCCCAGTCATATATATATATAATTCTAAGGTCACAATCAAATATTTTAAGTAGGTTTAGGAATTTTTCAGGGATGTAAATATAAGCAATCAGTAATCCATTTAACTACTGGTGAGTAAATGGATAACTGAATATTATTAGCTACCGAAACTGGGGAGAACTTTGGTCTGTTGTTAGTTATTTATAGTTATTTTTAGTTTTTTTCTTTATCAATTAAACAAAAATAACATCAAAGAGAATGACTCACAGGTTTGGTTATAATGATTTGGGGCCCTGATTTGCCACCAAACCTAATATATATATATAACAAAATCATGAATATTTTTGTCCTAAATTATGACTTTAAAAATAAAAATATTATTGTTAATTTGTAGTTATATATTTTTAATATAGATGTGTATGTGCATATCTAATGGTAACTTTAAAAAAATCTTATTCTATTTATAAAATGCAATCAACCTAGAAGATCGTACAATCATTTCAAGAGAACTACTTCTTAAAGACATAAAAAAAAAACTGTATATATTTATACATTTAGAAATGTAACTTAAAGATCTTTGACTTTAGTAAGGCATTGACAGTGAAACTTATCTAATATAAAGTTTGTGAAAATAAATTACACTTAAAGCTATCCGTTTTGATATTTTTTAAGGAAATGTCAAGATAATGGTGCATAAAATAGTATCCACTTCACCTTAGAATGGTTAAGAAGCTAGTTTCAATGACATTTAAAACATTTTTACTTCTCTATCTAGCACATGGCTTAGAATGATTTTTTATCACTGAATGAATTTCAAAATCTCTTTTTAAATAAATATTGATATAAATATGTTTGTGCATATATGTAAGTAAAATACAGATACTCAGGAGGGTTTATACAATTTGCCTCAGTGGTATTACACTAAATGCAGTTAGGTTTACTTTACTTTGGTAATAAAATGTTTTCTAATAATGTTTTTATGTGAGATAAAATCTTTTTCTGAAACCGTTCTTTCATAGTAGTCACAATGGTAGAATATTAATATCAAGTTGGCTATATAGGACTATAATTGTAATAATTTCTATCTAATTATTACAACATGCCTAGTACAATTTATTTTAACTAATATACAGTACTACATTATAGTTTATAATAAGCATTGCTTTTTAAAATTATTTTAAAAAATAATGAGATTGTGAAATTATTAAGCCCTTTACTCTGTTTTAAAGGTGAATTCAAATACTTTTTTGATAATTATAAAAATGACAAAAAAATAAAGATTTCTGTCATTCTGTTAAGTTTTTTTTAGTTTGTAGAGAGTTTCTTAAAAAAAACAACAACTGTATAACAAGTTTTTAACGTGATTATATATTGGACTATTTTAATCATTTAATATTAATTATTAAATATTTTTACAGAAATTAAGTTCAGAAAAAGACAAATATTGGACATAGATGATAAAACACAAAAAGAAAATTTAAAGTATTAACTCACCTGGAAATGACAAATACCCCATAAGATGACATAATGTGATAATTTATAATAATATTTTCTATTAAGAATTCATTAGACTAGAGATTATCCAATAATGAATAATATTTCTGTAAGGTACTTTTACTACACCACCATCATGTAAGGTAGGGACTGGTTTCTATCTACTTTTAAAACCATGTGAAGTGATTTAGATCATTTTTATGTGTATTTGTCATATGTTTATGATAAAATTCATCCACAAGGTGTGAAAAAGTCATAGAAACCAGTTTCTACCTTACATGAGAGTGGTGAAATAAAAATTATAGTACAAAAATATTCTTTATTTGATAATTTATGATGTTTGCAGATGTCTAAGTAAATCATGATCCTAAGAAAACATGATGAATTAAGAATTACTGACATAGATAAGTTTATAAAATTTTAGTGTTTATTGCCTTTCATAGACTAGTCCAGTTGATTAGAGCAGCACTTTAAATTTAATATTAATAAATCAAAAGGTTCTTAGTTTTAATCTCAAGTTAGTATTGTCATTGGTAAGGCCAATAATACCTGAAGAGAATAATATTATTAAAAATATATTGTATGCTAACCTATGTTGTATTATTGACAGTTGAAGTATTTGAAAAAGTTAAAAGTTTGAATTTTTTTAAAAAAAATTAATAATTAATACATGATGATGGAAATATTCCAACATATAATTCCAACTAAAATACCTTCATCTCAAACTTTCAGACAAACACTAAGATCATAATGTGTTTACATAAGCAGTTAAAATTCATTTAATGCATTTAAAAGATACTAACTTGTGATGTATATTATTTGTCTATCAGAATAAGTTAATAAAATTTATGAAAAAAATACACAATGATATTTCTATTAATATATAAAAAGCATAAAAATAATTATGGATCAGCAGATTGCTTGATTCTGATGATGCAACATATGAAAATATTAATATGCAGTTTTAAAATCAAATTATTTAATGTTTTCAGTATTTTTTATAGTTTATAATATGTAATTCTTCTTATAATAGTAACATAAACCATTGGTGCAGAATACAGATGTACTAATCGCTAAGCAAGAAAGCATTTATTTTAGTCCTTAAGTCATTAAAAAGGAATAATTATATGGAAATAGTTAATCAACCTGAAAAAAACATACTAAATTAAAAATAGAGTTTTAATGAACTGTGTAATCACTTTATATAAAAACTGCATTTCTCTCTCTTTTTTATAAAATATTCCACTTCTAAACAATGAGGAGAAATGTGATCAATGTTATCACCAAATTTAGCATTTTCCTGCCAAGAAGTATGCAATTCAAATGTTTTGACAATTAAAAAAAATTATCATTATTCGATCAGTAATAGATTATGCTACTAATTCAAATACTAATAAAAAATTTTAAATTAATAATAATGTACTACAATAATAATCAATTCATCAGATTTATGCTCTAAAAACATAAAATAACATAAAACTAAGTTTCAGTGCATCATGACTACTTTCATAACATTAATATTGTGTTTCATGAGTAAAGTTTGTTTCTTAACATTATCAAAAACATTTTTGTAATTGGACCATTGCTTTTGCTATTTGATATTCCCATATTTTAGTGTAATTACTTTTTCTTGTAAATATGTTTTGATATTCAAGTTATTTTACTGACTGTCAATATTATTTGTTTGCATATATTATAAAAAAATATTTGATGTTTATAAAAGACTTTCATAAAATAGAAAATCAATGACCAAAAATAGTAGAAGAATAATCAATGATATTATTAGTTTATCACACTTTTTATAAAAAAAAAATATTACCATATTTTCAGATCCAAAAATTTAAACCAATACTAATAATAATCATGTATTTTCTCAGAGCATTGTACAATTTACACTTGCTGAATTCAAAGGTTTATAATCATTCGACAAAAACTCAGTCTATAAAAGTATATGAGTTTTTAACAATCTTTAGAATTAGATTCAATATGTAAAGTACTATCTCTGAGGAACAACTTATAATTTAGAGTTTCATTTTATTATTTAAAAAAATTATCTTTTATAAAAATAATTAGTTTATAATATAGCTTGCGTTTTAAATTTATAAAAAAATATTATTTTTATGAATGCAAATAATTTTAATATTTTTGATCAATGTAGTATGTATTACACTATTATTATTAACAATAATATTTAGAATAAAGTATTATGTACTGATTACATTTACAAAATGAAGAGAAAAAAATCTAAGATGTAAAAAAATAAGTTAGATGCAAAATTCAATACTGCACTAATAAAGAGTTAGAATATTTTACTTCAGACAACAATAACAAAAAAATGCAAATATTATGCTTAAAAAATACTACTACATTTTAGAAAAAATGCTATGAAATTATAAGATGATGTTGGTTAATCAAGATTAAGTATTATTTCAAAACAAGCATTTTTTAAAATTTACTCTAATTGTTCTTTTTTTATTTTACCACTTTTAGTAACCAACATGGTTATAGAGTTAGGTCATCATAAATCTTTCAAATCATAACATAACACTCTATGCTGAATCAATATGATTGTTGTCTGTAAAAGCACACTTTCTTCCTTTAATTATGTAGATAGTATATATAATTGCACTCTATGTTTTTTAGTACTTTTTTGTGTTTGAGTGTAAAGCAGTGTTATATATGTACATAAAAATGTTTTTGAATTGAAAAGAAAGTTATTTATTATTGTACCCATTGCATAGAGCAAAAGATATTATATAATAGCAATTGTAAAATAATTAATAATTATGCCCTATTTGGTTTAATATAGTTGTAGAGACTCATGAACATAATGAATCACAGCTCTAAGTCTGCATATCTAGTTCTTAGACTTCTTATAAATACCTAAGCATGAAGCATTCAATTATTTTGGCCCTGTGTGGTTTAGTAAAATGATAGCATGATAGATGCTATGAATTGTGATCCAGCTTTCTTTTCTAGGACTTGAATTTTTATGAACTTTTGGACAATAAACCATTTGATTAAAAAAGTTTAATATGTAACAAAAAAGCAGTGAATTATTTGCATGTTCAATAAAAACACAAATGTATTTCTACAAAATTCATCTTTACACATTTTCAAACAGCATAATTACTGAGAAATGTCACATATACTTTATTTTGTTTTATGAACATTCATTTTAAATTTATAAAATATTAACTGAAAAAAAAAAACTTTCCATCATTTCTTTTCAGACAAATATATAAAAGTAAAAAAATGTTAATTAAGCTATTAAATTATCAGGTGGTGAGGATTTTCAGTCTTTCTTTCTTGTTTTATCTTCTATCTAAAAATAGCTAAATATCCATTTATCTATCAATAATTGAATGGCTAAATATGAGCTTGCTTGGAATTTAAAATACTTTCCAAATATAACTTTGATTTAAATCCTAATACCCAGACATGTTTGGCAGATATATTGATCATTATGATTAGTAGTTTATTCAATTTACTGTAATTAAATATAATGTGAAGACCTTTACACATGATACACTTGATAACATAGGGTTCTTATCTGCATATGTTTCTGGTTGAGTTTAATACTTTATTCATTATTTTTACCCTTTTACATGATACCTTCACATACTGCATGAAATTTTTTGTTAATTATATTCAGATATTTGATGAGATATATTTTTTAAATAAAAATTTATATTGTCTGATAAATGATTATAAAAAATAACAAATATAAATGAATATACAAATTTCATAAAATCTTCCAAAGAGAGAAAAAATAATAATAATTATAAGTTTATAAATAAATTAGTCTATTACTAATTAAATTCTAGGTTTTAAAATATTTGAGTTAATTAGATATAATTGAAAAAATTACTAAATTTCTGGTACCATTTTGGTATTAATCTATAGATTTTCTTCTTTGTGTAATTTTATTTTAACATTATTTATTTTTATTTAGTTTAACTTAAATTATTTATCTTTGTTTTGTTTTATATTATGAACATGGTGTGATTTTAATAAAATACAGTTTTGACTGTATTCAGAGTAATTTCTTTTGAGCAGGTTAATGTGGTTAAAATGTTTTTCCTAAATCTGCAGTTTTTACAGTTTATTGAAGGTTTTTTTTCATTATGTCATTTTATTTTTATCTGTAGACCGATTTTCATTTTACATGTCTCTATAATTGATAAACTAGTTATTGATTGAGAATATATTTTGTCTTATAGAAAAACAATGGTCAAACTATAAAACATTGTCTTGGCTCTTTACTCATTCTTTTCTAGTGACTACATTTCCAGTTTGTGACAACAACTCACCAAAGGTTTGCAACTAGCAAACCATTCTATAATTCAAAGAGGAATATAAAAAAATCAATGCATAACTGTAACTCAAAAATTATTATGATAAGTTACACTTTCTCATTTCTAGTTTTGCTTACTTTTTCTAGTAAAATGAAGGGTAACTTCTTTTCCTTGATATATATTTGATAATTCTTGAAGACGTTTTATTTCTCTTGTTATTAAACATTAAGAGCTAATGATAGAATTTCCCATTCAGTTGTTTCTTTTGCAACTGAAACCAAAAAAAAAAATTAAAGAGAAACCAACCGCTAACTAATATTTTTATTATTCTCTTAAATATATATATATATCTCCACATTTTTACAGATATAAATTGTGTTTTCTGAATAAAAAACAAGTCACTTATTTACCAAATGAATAACATATTTGTTTTTCAATCTGTTTCTAGTTTATGTTTATTTAATTAGTAAATTAAATACAAAACAACTTGAATTTTTTTTTTAATTTGTTCAATCTTTGAATATTTTTTAGTTTTTTAGAATATAAAATTTAAAACATTTAAATTGCAAAATTACCTTTATATAATTATTAAAACAAAAAAAAATAAACTTTTTATTTTATAAACAAAATATTTTATAATACTCAATTTTAAATTTATATAATTAATTTCAATAATTGTTTATATCAGAATCTGAAATAGTTGTAAACATTATAAATAATTTTGAGACAGACACTTTTATTTAATTCTATTTTTTTCATATAACAATATATATAAATTTTAATCTGTATTGACTTATAGCATTTTCATTATCTTTACTTAATTTTAATCATAATTAAAAATTGGGATTAAATTCTTGAAGCTGTTCAAATAATTCAAAATTTTGAAGATAAAAATGCTCTAGTGCTAAGTCAGCATAAATATCTTTTTCTTAAATATCTAAATACTCACATTTTAAAAATACTATATACTTGGTGAGGTCGTAGTTTTAATTTTTCAATAACTAAAAATCAGAAATGTCTGTTATGTCTCCATATATCTAATCTTTTTATTTTTTTTTGCTTTATTGAATTTGTGGTTTTTAATATTTTAATCACCACAATTTTTTTCACTTGATTAAATTGGATAACTTTATTTGTTCCATCCTTTCTTATATTATTAGCACATATAGTCATATTTTATAATATATATATATATATATATATATATATATATATATATATATATTATTTGGATCTATATATATATATATATATATATATATTCCAAATAATGGTAAATAAGAAGATAAATTCCAATATAAACTTTAATCAATCGTTGTATTTTCAATTGTATTCATAATCATTTTCAATTAAACTAACTTAATTTCAAAATGGATTAAAACAGCATCAAACAGAAACCACATGTCAATTTACATATCCCATAATTCACTAATCTTATTGTTTGTCTGATAATTATCTTATTTTTATAATAATTAATAAAAATTGCCTCTTTAATTTTCTTTTTTCATTATTTCTTATATGATTTAAAATCATATCAAAATCTAATTTACATTTACAATTTCTATCATAATCATAAAACACTGATTTTGTAATGAGTCACTATTATTTTTTTTTCTCTCTTTGAATTATCTTTGATACTCTTTTATATAATAACTTATGTTCTTTAACTCTTTTTTTCAATATTACACTTCAAGTCCTCAATACATGAAGCATTACCTCCACAAAAAATTTGATAAACTATACTACTTACATTATTCTTAAATGTTTATCCTTATAATTATTAACCATCTTATTTAAATTATATCAAGATTTATTTAAATGAATTGTTAAGTGTTGGCTATGATATAAAGAAAATTTACCAGGCAAGTTATCAATTTAATAAACAAATGAAAAGAAATAATATAAAAAAAAATTATTAATGATATTAAATAAATTTCATTGCTTTTTTATAATAATAATCAAGCTAAATTTTTGAAAGAGATTTATACTGAAATAAATAATATTTCATTTATGGTTTGTATAATTTGAATAAGATAGTTAATTCTAAGGATAAATTATCTAAGGATGGAGTAAGTAATATAGTTTATCCATTTTTTTTGTGGATATAATGCTTCATATATTGGGGGGTTGAGGTGTAGTATTGAAGAAAGAGTTAAAGAACATAAATTAGTATATAAAAGCTTATCAACAATAGTTCAAAGATATAAAAAGAATAAAGGGACTCATTTACAGAATCAGTGTTTTATGATCATGATAGAAACTGTAAATGTAAATTTGATTTTGATATGAAAAGAATTAAAATTTTAAATCATAAAAGAAATAATGAAAAAAGAAAAATTAAAGAGGCTATTTTTATTAATCATTATAAAATTACGATAATAAACAGATAATCAGCTAATAATAAGATCAGTGAACTATGGAATATGTAAATCAACATATCGTTTCTGGCTAATACAGCTTTACTTCATTTTGAAATTAAATCATTTTCACTGAAGATGATTATAAATATAATTTTAAAAGAACTATTATTGATTAAAGTTTATATTAGAATTTATTTTGTTATTTATGGTTAATTACATTTTATTACAATATTTTTGTTAATGAATATTTATTGTATTATTGTGTTATATATATATATATATATGTTAAAACGAAGATTTGCACAGGTTAAATATATAAAATACATATTTTGCGGGTTCATCCATGTTAAAAACTTATATATATATATATATATATATATATATATAATCTGGTTTATCACATTGCAAACAAGTGTAGCTATACCCTTATATGAATGCAAAGAGAAGTGATAACAATCAGCTTAACACTATAAGCAATTTTGTTCTGCAATTGCAATTCATTCTGAAGCTCTTGAAACTTCTGTATGTTCTACTCAATACATAAAGTATGATGATACAAAATATTTAAATTGCAAATGTGTTAGTCTACTCAGTAGTAAAAAAATAATCAAACATTACTGGACCCCCTCACATACACATATATAAATAAATTCTAAATTATAATACAATTATTATATATTATGTATATAACATACATATATGTAATAAAGCTATAAATCTAACAACAAGTTAAATTGATAACTATAGGGTCACTAACATTATATACATATTTTGTTCCATAATTAGAAAGTCAATTAGATGCTCCTGAATCTCATATCAGTCTATCTCATCATAAAGATGTAGTGATATAAGTGATGCACAATATTTAAATTAAGCATATGTGATTCCATTCAAAAGTAAATAAATAAATTTATAAATCCTTGCAAAACATATATATTATAAATTAAAAATTATTAAATGGCTTTATGAATAACATACCTGGTTTACTACTTATAATTTATGATATGTACAAATATTTACAAAAAAAATATATGTCACATGACCTAATTTAACAAGCTTGTATTACAAATGTTATATAATGAGCTTGCAAGTAAGCTCTTTTTTTACCTTTTGAATAAAATTATGCATTTTAAATTTAAATAGTATGCCCCACTTTATCTAAGTGTTGAATGGGAATTATATAAAGTCTGCAGTATAAGTTTTCATTTATAAAATATAATATATATAATATTGAGCCAACAGCAATACTTCTATTTGCATTATTCATTAATTTGCATTATTACAATGTAAATGACCCTATAATTACAAACTGTATTACATATATCTGAGTACATGATGTACAAATTAAATATAATAATTGTGTGTATAAATTAATTAGCTTCATGTGAAGATTACTCTTGCATACTCATTATAATATGTAATGTGTCAAAACTATGTATTGAGTGAGACTGGTGTGAGCTGCAAAGGCATCTAAGTAGTTTGCATTTTTAAAAGAAAATGCAGATTACAACTTTTTTGTGTTGATATGGGAGATTGCACAATTATTCAAATTAAAGACATGTAGTCAGATTTATTACAAACTTCAAGGTGCATATTTAGTTTCATCTTGAATATATTATGCACATTTCAATAAGTGTTGTGTAAATTATATACAAATTAATAGTAAATAGCATACTACAAAGAAATCAATATTCAACAACTTCTCTTAAATAAACATTGAAAAAAAAACTAGTTCCATTACATTTGTTCATTATTAAGTGATGAAATTTTGAGTGAATTTTAAATCTTTGTTTTAATATCTACTAAACATTCACTTAGAAAATTATTTACTGGCCAATATATAATGATTAGATAAGCTGACTATAGGTTCTCTTTGTAAAAAAAAAATTCAAGTCTGTTAAATAAATATTGGAAAAATTCAAGCTCAGTTCACAGATATAAAAGACACGATTACTATGGCCTCACTTAATCAATCTATCTATCTATCTATCTATCTATCTATCTATCTATCTATCTATCTATCTATCTATCTATCTATCTATCTATCTATCTATCTATCTATCTATCTATCTATCTATCTATCTATCTATCTATCTATCTATCTATCTATCTATCTATCTATCTATCTATCTATCTATCTATCTATCTATCTATCTATCTATCTATCTATCTATCTATCTATCTATCTATCTATCTATCTATCTATCTATCTATCTATCTATCTATCTATCTATCTATCTATCTATCTATCTATCTATCTATCTATCTATCTATCTATCTATCTATCTATCTATCTATCTATCTATCTATCTATCTATCTATCTATCTATCTATCTATCTATCTATCTATCTATCTATCTATCTATCTATCTATCTATCTATCTATCTATCTATCTATCTATCTATCTATCTATCTATCTATCTATCTATCTATCTATCTATCTATCTATCTATCTATATCTATCTATCTATAATTAGAGAGATTTGACCTCAGACTTTTAAACCTCCTATAGCTATGTATTACATTTTATACAACTGATACTAATGACTATAAACATGTGAAAAAAAAGATCAGCAATCATCAATTGGTCCAGATCACTGCTCCCACATATATATACAATAAATTCTCAATTGTATATTAAGACACCAATTCTTCAAATTGAATAGATGAGCTTCAAAATTCTCTATCCTCCAACTCTTTAGCTATCCACGTCATTAAAAATTTGATGATGAAACACTCAAAGCTATTGTTGATGCCAAAATTATTGTTATATCCATGTTTAAGTCATGCTGACCCCTCATATAGTACCTTCCTATGTTCATTTAAATACCAAAAAGATCGACGGGCAGAATACAGGATAAATGTCAATAATTAAATGTAAGTATATTGTCTATACTAAACTTAATGTAATTAGAAGTGATTTGATCCCAGACTTTCAAGCTCCTCCAGCTATGCTTTCCATCTAATACAATTGATACATATGATCACATATATGTAAAAAGAAAAATGATATACAATATACATAATTCATGCTGGACCAGCACTTATCAATTGATTTAAATCATCATCTTCCATCTACAACATACAATCAATGCTCAGTTTTATATTAAGTTAGAAAATCTTCAAACCTTAATGGACAAGGTTCAAACTTCTCAACCCTCCAATCCTTCAGCCATCCATATTATTGGAAATCCAATGATGAAATACTCAAAGTTATTGTTGATGCCAGTATTATTGTCATACCCATGTTGACTTTAAGTCACTCTGACCTCTCATATGTAGAACCTTAATATGTCCATTTAAATACAAAGAGGAGGATTAAGAAGAATACAGGCTAAATATTTAGTATTCAAATATAAGTGTATTGCCTATTTATCTTTTTTACATGTATGTGTTTATGTGTATCAGTTGTATAAGATAAAATGCACATCTGTAGGGAGCTTGAAAATCTGAGTTCAAGTTGCTTCCAATTACATTATGTTTAATATATACTATACTTATATTTTAATATTACGTATTCAGGGTGCATTATGCCTATCCTTCTTCTCTGTATTTAAGTGGACATATTAAGTTCCCATATGTGAGGGGTCAGAGTGATCTAAAGTCAACATGGGTTTGACAATAATATTAGCATGAACAAAAGCTGGGTGTTTCATCATTGGATTTTCAATGATATGGATAGCTGAGAGTTGGTTGGTGGACAAGATTGAAGCTTGTTCATTAAAGTTTGAAAATTTGCTATCTTAATACAAAGTGAGCACTGACTGTATATATATATATATATATATATATATATATATATATATATATATATATATACTTTATATACTGTGTGGTGTGTGTGAAAAAAAAGAAAAAATTTTTTATGTGTGTGTGTGTGTGTGTGGATGCTGATGATCTGGATCAATTGATGAATGCTTGTTCAGCACAAAATAAATATAGAGATCATTTACCTTATCCACATATATGTGATCATGTGCATTAGTTATATAAGATGGAATATATAGTTGTAGGCAGCTTGAAAATCCGAGTTTAAGTCCCTTCTAATTACATTTAGTATAGACAATATACTTATCTTTGAATATTATATATATATATATATATATATATATATATATAATATTACACAGATATTAACACAATATATATATATATATATATATATATATATTGTGTTAATATCTGTGTAATGTTTTAAATCTAATTTAAACTTGAAAAAAGTTAATTTAATTAATTAATCTATGTAAGACAGTGACCAGTTTACAAAACTTTTAGAAGACATCAACGTTTTTTACTTATTGGTTATCATTTGGCATTCAGGAGTAATTTCACTAAAAATTTAAATTAAATGTAGTAAAAGAGAAATAGATGCCTTTCTAAAATTGTAGCTGTCAAATATGTAGACACTAAAGTAATGGTTTGAAGAAAGTCTTTTTAATTTTGAACATGATCATGAAAAGACCAATGTTTGCTGAAAAATGTAAGTATGCATCAGAGCATACCTTAGCAAATGTAATAGATCCACGTGGAAAAGAATCAGTAAAATTAGGAAAAGTCATTGAAGATAAATAAATAAAATAGCAGATTTTACAGCCACCTACAATAGACAGATATTATTTAGAAATGAAAATATATTTTGATTCAAGTGAAGCATACAATAGGTATCAGTATTAAAAATTAAAATTTAACTGTAGATTAAATAAAGTATGTGTTAAAAGATATAAATGTGTGGAATCATGTTTGTTATAAAAATAAAAATAGCATGGTATACATAAACCATGAAAACACCAAAGAAAAAATGTAATCCATCTTTTCTATACTTCTATTTTTAAAGCAAATATCTATTCATGAATGGGAAAATGTTCGAATTTAAATTATATAATAATTAATAAGTATATTGTATCCAAATAATATTTATTAACAGAATAAATAAAATAAAATAACAAATAATGAATATTGAATTCATTTAAATATCAAAGCCTTTTAGCAGAATTTGCTTTCAACAGAATTTATCAGCTAATGAATATCAAAGACATAAAACATCACTAATATAAACCTTAAAATAAAAAAAAGCTTAATATTGAAAATATGAATAGAGTTTTTGAGATTATTTGTTCATGTAGCTTGTTAATGTTAGTATTATAGCCCTAACATTTCATTTGGACTTCAACTGCAATTGTCTGAGTAATAAGTAATCTAAAAGTTTATTTCTTAGATGTCACTTTCATGCATCAGCAAAGAAAAAGCTAAACTGTGATATCTTATATTTGAATATACTATTGTATCATCTACTAAACAGTGATAAGTCATCTATTTATCAACAATATTATGAGGTCATATCTAGCTAGAATATTAATTCTATACAATAAAAAATTCATATAGTTGAATACAATAATATTCACACACGCATGCACACACACATATATATATTTAAATACTTCCAATATGTAAAATATCTGTAAATGCTTTCTGCATTCAAAAATGTAATCTGTTGGTGTTATTGAAAACTAAAGTACTACATTATTTATTTACAGTTTAAGAAAAGAAAAGTAATAATATTTCAGAAAATAGACTGTTCCACAGTTCAATCAGACGTTATGAATTGATACTTTTTAACAGATATAATTATTTAAATATTTAACATGTAAAAATTTCTGTTGTATTTTTATATTAGAAAAATTACCATCAAATGTCAATAGACAATAATTAATGGAAATAGCAAATTGTAAATGGTCTTTGTATTCAAAAGTGTATACCTTTATATCAATCTCTTAGTGTTGTATAGAGATTATTAAAGCACCACAGTATTTATTTGCTATTTTTATTAATTACTGTCTATTGATATGTGATGGTGAACTTTCTTATATGAAAATACAAAAGATATTTTCACATATTAAAAAATTAAACAATTACATTGGTTAAAATGTATCAATATAAACCATTATGGTACAGTGGTAAAATGTGCAAAAGGTATTGCTCAATCCAGATAAAGTGAGAAATAATAATTAAAAAAAAATGAATGTAGAAAGCTCAGTTTCTCTTAAAAGTCAAATTAATATATAAGTATGCATGCCTACACTTTTAATAGATACTAATATAAAATAATAAATATATTTCTAACATAAATGATAAAGGTGGAAAAATAAACTAGTTAAACATCTTTAATTATTTTTTTTGAAATAAAGCCATATTTCTCTTTAACATTAGATTATTTCTACTAAAAGAGCACAATTCATTCTATAATTATTTTGTGTATTTACCCATATAAATAATTTGACTAAAATATTCATAGTTGGTGAGTTCTTTTAATTTATAATACAAATTCTTACTTTTTTTGTGAAAAAGCTAATGAACAATACTTAAACTCTTTTTAGCATTTATCTTCACTCAGAATATTTTGTCTTCATCTGATAACTTTTGTAACATTTCTTAAATATTTGAAGCATTAATTATAAAAACAACCTTATCATCTGCAAAGTCATAAATATTTTTTTTTATTCCCTTAATTTTCCATTTCAATGCACAAAATATTTTTTGTACAACTGCTATAAAAATTTGAATTATAAAATTACCCTATCATATACACTTCTCAGTGTTAATCATTTAGTGTCACCATATAATCTAATTACTTTTGTTGCATTCTGATACATATTTTCATAATATAATATTAGCCTACATTTTTTTTATTAATATATATATATATATATATATATATATATATATATATATATATATATATATATATATATATATATTTATAGTTGAAGATTTTAAACACTGGGCAAAGGCTGATAAAATCAAATTCCTTTTCATAATTTAAAATTCAAAGTATAATGCCAATTCAATCTTATTGCTCCTTGTAATCTTTTAGTTAATAATTTGAATATAATCTTCTGTGCAAAATTACTTTTAAATCCAACTTGTTTTTTTTTTTTTTGTTTTTTGGGGGGGGGGGGGTTGTTTGAATCAAAGTTCACTGATGTTATTGTTGTAGTAAAAATCTTGCTTAGAAATTATAAAATATTGATAAGTCTGGAATTACTTATATATATATATATATATATATATGTCTTTCTTAAGTATCATTACAATTTCTGCATTCCTTCATTTAACATATACAACTTTATTATTTAGACATGTTATATATAATTTTTCTAACCATTTCCCTATTTTTTTAGCTGCTGTTTTAAAATATATAGTTGCTTCATAGATTTAATTGCACATTTTACTTAATTCAAAATATTTGGAAACTCAAAAAATGTTGCAATTGTAGGAGTTATTTTTTTGTCATATTATTTATTACTATACAATTCTTTGTAGAAATTTTTCAAGAATTCATGATATAGCCTCATTTTAGTAACGATGACATTTTTTTATTGCTGAAAAAACTTTTCTTTTAGTACCAGGATGTTGTTTTATTACTTTTAGTTCTTTAATTCTGTTTTGTAGCTTATCTGGACAATTTCATTATTGTATTTTTTATACCAACATAAACTAATTAAAGTTTGAAGATTTGCTATCTTAATATAAACTGACCAAACAGTTGAGCACTTCTTCAGTAGGAAATATGCATATTGGAGATCATTTATCTTTGTCACATGTGTGTAGTCATGTATGTCTGCTATAAATGATGGAGTGGATATCTGAAGAAAGCTTGAAATTCTGTGTTGAAATCCTCATTAATTACATCTAAAGTTCAGTATATAATGAATATTAAGTTTTATTATTTTTTTCAAATTTTTCATTTTTCTAGTTTTGTAATAAACATATTTTATATCTCACTAGTCTGCAATCACTTCCAATATTGAAAGTTTTAAGTATCTTACAATTTTCAGATATTTCCTGTTAATAAAAATATAATCAAATTCACCTGTACTTTAAGTATTATCTGAAGATTATTATGTTTATTTCCATTAGTGAATGTGATAATTACCCAAAGAAAAAGTATTTGGTATTGAATTAGTATTTTTCACGGAAAAAAAAATAAAAAAATCATAATATACATTTGTTTTTTTGGAAATTTAAAAAGTCTGCGTTATTTTTTTATTTTTGTATCCACAATCAAATTTATCTACAATGCTTTCATCTTCCCAATAATTTTTAATTTTAGAAATACACTTTCTCATAATATTTTTAAAACGCTGTTTTAAAATGCACTTTATATATCAATATAAATTTTTTCTATAGACAGACATCATCCCCACGTTACTTGTAATTTCATTTCAACTTGTATTTTGATATTTGTGAATTCATAATAAAGCGCATATCATTTTTCAATTCAATTGTTCATTACCTTTTCTTTTAACTTTACAATATTTATCAATATCCTAAGTGATATTAGACAATTCTTCTTTCAATTCATTCAAAAGTTCTTTATTTAAAAGTGATTTGTAATTTGTAAACATTTAAATAACAGGTCACATCAAATAGCAGCCCAAATTCATAACCAGTCAATTCTTAGCATGCTATGCCTGCAATTTTTAATTACTTTCTTGTATGATGACTTTATATCCTTTGCCACAATTGTATATATATATAAAAGAATGATTATTTACATATATATTTACACAATTCCCAAATTTATTCTCATGAATAAGTTAAGAATTATTAAGCATTTAAAAAGAATTATCATGGTGTTAGGATCAAAGATAAATTGCAGTAAAACCACTATAAAGACTAAAATAGATTGCTGAGTAAACAATTCATTCTAATTTATCATAGAAATCTAGGGGCAATGATAAGAATATAAAAAGTGGAGATTAGTAATGTGTCTTGATCTGTTTCTTTAAGGCCTTACAAGAAATTAAATCATCTTTCATCTAGTAGAAAATATTTCTTTTTACATCCTCAATTATGACACATACACACACACACATATATATATATATATTATTTTGCTTCATTCACAAGGCTAAACAAGTTTACTGTATTAACCTATACCAGGGCTCAACAACCAATTGCTCACAAGCCAAGTGTGACTCTTTGTGCATGCCATTCTGGCTTTCCACCAAATATTTAATCAATATTATTTTACAATAATAATAACAAGATATTATTCTTTGAAAGTTACAAACACACTTTGGTTCATACACCACAATTAGTCATTAACTGATGTTGAGTAAATAAAAGTTAATTTTACCATCACAAAATGTATAATTTACTTATTCACTTATTATTTTATGTTGCTGTCATTATAAATATTTATTAATTAAATTTTAAATGAATTTTTATATGGATTTATATACTTTTTATTTACAAATACCCAAACAATATCAAAGAAAATTCTCTAAATTTTTTATTTTTATTTAAAGGAAAGTACAGGAATGATTTTGGGGTGGATTGGGTAACATCACAATTTAATTGGAAATAAATGATAGAGACAGGAACTTTGAATTTTATTATTTAACAAAATTAAAGAAGTGTTTTATTTATATTTAAATTTTAGAAAATAGGAACTTTATATATATATTTAATATTTTTATTTTGTTATTTATAGATGATGATGATGATGATGATGACGATGATTATTATTATTATTATTATTATTATCATCATCATCATTGTTATTATCATCATTATTATTATTAAATTTTATTGCAATTCATATTGATATTTTATGTAATAATTTTATTTTTAGAATATCAATTTTTGTCTTGCAGATTCTATCTCTTTCTAATTCAGTGCTTGTCAAGCTCTTCAAATGTCACTAGTGAACATTGTGCTACAAAATTTAGCAAAAAATTGCCATTTTTCTCTGTTTTGTAAATAATACAGTGACACTTCTGACTTTCCTTCAGTATAACAGAACACCATGAGTCCCCTGTAAAGCAAATAATCAAATTAGTTAATGTTTTGCATTTGTGTTGTTTGCAGTAGCCATATAATTTTATTTTAATTATGGGAACTTTTTACTAAAGACAATTCTGTGTAATTTATTTTCTTTGACATCATAAAAGTGAAAAATATGATAATGAACTTAAATATTCCATGTAAAATTGACAATGACTATCATGTTTTCCAAGACAAATGGACCTACAGTTTTGTGTTTATTAAAAATTTTGACAGTGGCAATTTGTTTAATTGTCAGGACAAGCTTTCAAATAATAGTAAGGGTAATTTAGAGTGACATTTTCTCACAAAATATAAATTTTTCAAAGATTAACCAGCAGCAAATAAATTTAAAAAAGCTGTGAATGAGTTAAGCAAAAGAAATCAACATCTATATTCAACAATTGGATGAAATTGTCAAATGATATAATTGCATCAAGTATCATGGTAGCTCATAATATTATGAAGCAAGGCAAACCATTCACAGATGGCAAATATATGAAAGAATGCTTTATAAATATATCCAAAAAACTTTTAATGATTTTAAAAACCAAGATGTTATTAAAAAAATTCAAGATGTTCCCCTTTCTGCTAAAATGGTCAGAGACAGATCATTAAAAATGGCAAAAGAGATAACAGAACAACAAAATAACAATATAAAAGTATCATCAGTCATTTCTATGATTTTGGATAAATCTACTGATTTAAGTAATACAGTGCAAATAAGTATTTGTGCAAAATGCATTACATTAAAAGGGCCTCAAGAAGAATCAGAAGTACTATTTCCATTTAATGGAAAACTCAAGAAGAAGATATTATGTTATCTGTTGTTCAGTGTTCACAAAATAAAGGAATCAATAAGTTAATTTCAATTAGTACAAATGATGCAGCCAATATGACTGGCATAAATGAGGATTTTCTTACTCATATTAAACAATATGTTGAGCATTAAGTATTAACTTTTCATTGTATAATTCACCAGGAAGCTTTGTGTGTACAAATGTTTCTCGAAAATATTATTGAAATCATGAATTTAGTAATACAATTTTTAAATTTTATTTTATCAAAATCACTGAGTCGTTGAAAATTCCAAGTCATGTGAAGTAGAGATCCAGTATTCAGATTTAGTATTGCATAACAAAGCACAATAGCTTTCCAGGGGTAACATTTTAAAATGACTTGTAGTCTCTGTTTATGTAAAATTGAAATTATTTTACATGAGAATAACAATAATTATGCTGAATGACATGACCATCAATGGTTGCAAACATTTTGCTCTATGGCAGACATGACACAACCGTTCAATCAGCTAAATGTAAAATTACAGGGAAAGGGTAATATTGCTGTATAATTATTGGAAGAAGTGAGTTTTGAGAAGAAATTAATTTTGTTCACAGATGATTTGGACAAAAAAAATCATTAAGACATTTTATTCATTTGAAATATTATCAACAAAATAATGATAACAGCAAGTTTGAATAATTTGCAAGATGTTTGAAAAATATTCCAAATTCATTTGCTGCTCATTATTATTATTATTATTATTATTATTATTATTATTATTATTATTATTATTATTATTATTATTATTATTATTATTATTATTATTATTATTATTATTATTATTATTATTATTATTATTATTATTATTATTATTATTATTATTATTATTATTATTATTATTATTATTATTATTATTATTATTATTATTATTATTATTATTATTATTATTATTATTATTATTATTATTATTATTATTATTATTATTATTATTATTATTATTATTATTATTATTATTATTATTATTATTATTATTATTATTATTATTATTATTATTATTATTATTATTATTATTATTATTATTATTATTATTATTATTATTATTATTATTATTATTATTATTATTATTATTATTATTATTATTATTATTATTATTATTATTATTATTATTATTATTATTAACTGATTCAATAAATATTGACTTTTATTACCTGAATTTTACAAATTTTCCTGCAATTATCCATGCCAAATTAGAGTTACAAATAACAGATCTCAAATCAAAAAAAAATGTGGAACTCAAAATTCAGAAAACTTGCCAGTGGTTTAGAAAGCTGTGAAAGACAAAAAGAGGAATTAATTTCTTTACATAGATTGTCTGAATTAAATTCATTTAATATAGTTGAAAAAATCATATTCCATACTTGAAATGCTTTTCCAAAATCATATCAATGAGGCATTTATTTATATAGTGCTATGTTTATAAATTGTAATAAATTAAAGATTAGCCTTTCAAGCTAACATACATGCACTTTTTATGAATGTTAATAATAATAAATGAATACTTTCATTTCCAACACAAGATAAAGTCTTTGCAAATGAATAAATGAATCCACTTATTCATTCAACCCAAATGCTTATATATGGGCAAATCTTAAGTACTGGATATGAAAGCATGAGGATAAATCAATCACTTTAAATTACTGTTTACTACATCTGAATGAATGACATCAACAAAATTATCTAGAATTTACGAAACGTCAATCTTAAATGAAACTAAACATATGTAAGTGAGGCATTCATTCAAACATAGTTAACAGTAATTTAAAGTGGTTGATTTATCCTCATGCTTTCATATTCATTACTTAAGATTTGTTCATATATAAGCATTTGGGTTGAATGAATAAGTGGCTTCCTTTATTCATTTGCAAAGACTTTATCATGTGTTGGAAATGAAGGTATTCATTTATTATTATTAACATTCATAAAAAGTGCATGTATGTTAGCTTGAAAGGCTAATCTTTAGTTTATTAAAATCATATCAAGTAAAAATACATGTCTTTGCAATTCTAACTATTTTTGGTTCAACTTATTGTTGCAAACAATCATTCTCCAATATGAATCTGATCAAATGAAATTGAGAAGTTCATTAAATGATTAAAGTTGACTTACCGTTTATTGATAAATGATCAAAAGAAGTGCAGCGATAGAGATCACATTAAGAACATTAAGAAAGTTATTAATTTATTCATTTTGTTGTATTAGTTATTAGTAAAATAAATGTGAAATAAAATATATGCTTTTCAGTAATTTTATGTTTAGTGTTCTATAATTTTGTAAAATAATTGTTATTTATAATATGGCTCAATCATTTAAATAAAAATTATATTTATCATCTATCCATTTGACTTTTCCTTTAATTAAAGTTGGCATCTCCTGACTTATACCATAGTTGTTTTGTTACGGATTGTGGTCGAGAGGTCAGCGACAGCTGCTTTACTAAGCAGTTGTCCCAGTAGTGGGTTCGCTTCCCAGCTGATGCTATGACACATGAGAAAAAAAGTTTTGAATAAAACCTAAAATAAAAGAGCCATTGTATAGGTTAATAGAGAAAAGTTGTTTAGTCACTCAATTATCAACTAGAAATCCTGAAAACATCAAGATGTAAAGTTATCTCTGTTTATATGAAAATAAGTGTTTTTTCTCTATTGTTTATCAAATTAAAATCCATGAAAATATCTAATTCAACATATACAACTTTCGAGAGAAAATTAATTATTATTTTCAGGATGTCAAAGATAGTTATATTCTACATTCTAATATATATATATATATATATATATATATATATTAGAATGTAGAATATAACTATCAAGAATGTTTAAATATATATATATATATATATATATATATATATATATAACATTCTTGATTTAAACATATAATTATTTCAGTTTGAAGTAAAAGAAGACTTCATTTATATCAGTAAAACTCAAAACAAATCTAGATTAATAAAGAAAACTTGTTTGGCCTCAAAATTATGAATTAGTAATGTTTTCTTGGCAACATTGAAATATAAAGTTATTTTTGTTTATAGGGATACAATCTTATTTCTATTGTTTATCTAATTGAAATCCATTTCAATATTTAATTCAGTATATATAGATTAGAAATGACTTCAATAAAGAACAATTTTACTGCAAGAAAAAGAAAAACAGATTTATTGAGTGTGAAAAGAACAAAAGTATTTTGTAAGTTTGCACATACTTTCAATTCAAAAGATTAATTTTACTTATTACCTTGCAAATTGATTATTTATTTAAAGATTACCTTTCACTCATAAAGTTGTAAAAATATTTATTAAAAATAAAATTCATTTTAAATAAGCATTGATTGCAGTGCGGTTGATTTCTAAATAAGAATTTAATACTTGATTACATTAAATGCATTTATAATATAAAAGTCTGTAAGTAAACTTTTATATTATAACTTACAATCTTTTTTTTATCTGAAATTCGATATGTCAATAATTCTTGAAATATAGTATTCTTTATTATTCTATTAATAATTTGTTGATATTTAAAACAAATCATTTTTTTTTACATTTTGGACTATATACTATATATCAGAAGAAGTATAGATATTATGCATATTTATAATACATTTTTTTTTTCTAGAGGTTTATTTTTCCTTTGGTAAATTATTACCTCAAGGAAATTCAAATTAGATTAAATTCAAATAGTAACAAAATCAAATAATTAATGTAATGTTTTAAATTGTAATGCATTTAAGTTAAAATTGATCCAGTTACGTTATGTTTCCATGTATTGATTTACAAAAATAATAGAACATATTTTATGTGCACTTATAAACCCTTACGGTTTGGCCTTATTTGTTTATTGTTAAACAAACATTTTTTCAATATAGATAGCTTTTTAATAAAGTAATGTATATGTGTGTATTTGTAAAAATCCTAATATATATATATATTACTAAAATCATCAAATTAGAAAAGAATAAATATCATTATGCTGTTCTTCCATAAAAGAATAATCAAAAAATAATATTTTTTTTACAAAAAAAAAAAAAAACGGGCACCAAATCAAGTGCTGAAAAAGGCTTTTTATGTACACAAAATAAATTGATATTTATTTAGCTGTTATAAGAATTTATTATTTTCTGATTACTATTAATATATATATATAATATTTGATTGAATACAAGTATAATTTATATACTTGGAGTTTAGATGTAATCATAAGGGACTTGAACATACACATGCAAGCTCCTTTCAACTATCAGCTCTATCTCATACAATTGAGAAACATGACCACACATATGTGAAAAAACTAAATGATCTCCAATAAATATATTTTATGCTGAACCATCCTTCATCAGTTGATCCAGATTATCATATCCCAAACACAGTGCTTGGTGTATATTAAAATAGTAAATCTTCAAACTTTAACAACAGGCTTCAATCTACTCCATTAAAAATCTGGTGATGAAACATCCAAATCCTTTGCTGATCCCAATATTATTATCATGCCCTTTTTGACTTAAGTTATTCTGATCCCTGAAATATAGGACTTTATTCATTTAAATACACAGAAGAAGGATAAGCAAGATACATGCTGAATCCCATCAATAAATATTTAACAAAAAATGGTGGACACTCATATTCAGAGTTCACTTTTAAATAAATCATCAGTCCTTGCTAGTGCTAGTAATGGAATATTATTTATAATAATTAAAGGAGAACTTGTTTATTTTTTATACATAAGAAGTAAAAGTTAATCTTTAAATGCAGGTGCATTTACAGTGGGTGACATCTTCTCATACCTTTTAGTGAATATAAGTCAATTAGACCATATTCTTCATTTTTCACAGCTGTTACACAGGTATTCTGTTTTTAAATGTTCCAATTAATACTCAGTTTAATATTTTTGGCAACAGAACACATGACTTTATTTTACTTTTTATTTATTGTTAGAATTGAAAGACCAAAAAAAGAAAAAGAAAAAAGGTATGGAATAATGTTAATAATGACAATTTCATTAATAAAAGATCAAATTGTATCAAACTTAATATTCCTTTGAAGATTTAAAAGTTGAATCACGTGAGGCAGTTCTGATAAATAATCTGGTCTAATTAACTTATATTAATTAAAACTCATGAATATGGTGCACAGTGGCAAAATATATTACATTTTAATATTACTTACATTTAAAGATTAAATTTTAATTCACTGATGTCTACACATATACATATAAAAAATTTTATTATAAATACCTTTAGGAATAATAAATCAAATAATTGTACAAGAAATAATAAAAAAAGAATTTTACAAAAAGTAAAGGGTAATGATTTGAGTTCCAACGACCACCCAAAACCACTGTTGACACATTTAAGTGGTAGTTGACACTGAATAATTCACATGGGGTAACTTGGATGTGTCAGTGGTGGTTTTGGGCAATCTTTACCATTCAAAATGGTTGTGAGTGCAGACTAAATACTAAAAGCTGATAAATTCTAAAATATGAATTTTATTACAACAATGGTAGTGCAAAGCACCAAAGTATGCAGGAAGAAGGAAGGATGTTTCTGCTGATGTGAATTATCACCCAAAAATACAAAAGTCTGAGCAAACCAAGCTTATAATTTCAAAATAATAAAAAGTTATAACTTCTAAATAGAAATTTTATTACAATATATGCCCATAACCACATGGTGGAATAACATAAAATTGATGATACCAAACTTATAATTTTGAAATACTAAAAGCTTATAACTTCTAAAATATAAATTTCATTTCACTATATGCCCATAAGCACATGCATGTTAAAATAAAATAAAACTGATCATACCAAGTTTATAACTTTGAAAAATGAAAATCTTATAAGTTCTAAAGTAGATATTTTATTACAATATATGCCCATAGCTAGATGAAATAAAGCATATTAATTTTACAATTAATTGGATGTTTTCTTACCAGAAAAAAACTCTGATATTGCATGCTTCCTTGTTCCATGTAGTTAGAAAAAAAATGGAGATAAGAAAAATAGTGTTGTTCACAATTAATCTCCTGATGTGAATATTGGATCTATACTTGATCACATGAGGCCCTTACAAGCTCTTGAAACAGATACAAATCTATATATTTATTTACATAATTTTCTATTTATTAACATAAAAGTGACTTTTACCATAAACAAATAAACACAAAAATATGTTTAAAAAATATTTGCAGATTTTAATAAAAAATTGTTGATTATTTAAATGTAAAAAAAAATATTGGATTTTAAATAAGATAAACACTAAACTTTTCACTATCAGTAGATAATGTTAGCATCTTTAAAAAATTTAATAAGTAAATCTCTTTCATTTAGATTCTTTTTATTTATCTGCCACAAATAATGGCATGTGAGAAATGAACCACATAGCATTACTCACTTTGGTGAGAAAAATATGATTTATCAATTTTTTATTAATTGTAAAATTAATATTCTTTACTTTAGACAATTATTCTTTGAACTAATGTTAAGATAGAATGTGATTTATTATTAATTGTAGAATTAAAATGCTTTGATAATTGTTTTTAAATTTATTCAGCATTTGTACGGTTATAGGCTTATAGTGTAATAAAATTTGTATTTTAGAAGTTATAAGCTTTTAATATTTTGAAATTATAAGCTTGGTTTGATCAATTTATTGTTTATTGAACATGTGGGTTTTTTAAATTAATGTATGTGTCCATTTTTTTCTGTTTAATCAAAATTAACCTAAATTCATAACTCAACCAGACTAACCAAAAAAAAAAAAAACAACAACTCTAAAACATTATCAATGGTTTCACTGCTACAAGAAGACTTCTTCATGAAGTCTAAAAAACTACAAAATAACATATTTAAATTAAACATTATTAACAATTCCACTTATCTCTCTTACACCTTTTATATTAAAAAAAAAACTTTTAAATAACTTAATTCTTTTAGAATCATAAATTTTTAATAATAAAGATTCTTTAATTCTTTTTTTTATTTCATTTATCTCAAAGAAGACAACCACAACCTTAGCTTCATTAAAATTAATAGTGAGGCCTGTATCTTTTTTATGGATATATAAAGCAGAACTAAGATATTTGTTTCTAACCCTACTTTTATGTACCTTTATTTTTTTATTTAAGTTCAAATTACCTTAACCTATATTTACCTTCTTACAAAAACAAAGAATAATATACACTTCTATCAAAAATTTCCTTTGTATTATTTAATAAATTATTCAAAGTAATACCTTTTTTCCAAACGAATCACCATATTTACATGCATTTTTGTAAGAAGTCATTGTAAATGGCAAAGAAATAAAATATTTTTTTATCCTTTACATCATTACAAATATTATTACTATTAAATAAAATACTTTTAACAAATATATGAGAATAGCCAATACTCAAATATATCTTTATAAAACTGACCTTTTAGAAACAAAGCCATCTTGTTGGAATTATTTAATCTCTTATTTCTATAATAATAATTTCTTAAAGCAGATACTTTGTGAGATACAAATTGATAGCTATCAGTGTTGATGTATTTTAAATTCATAGAGAAATTATAAGTTTTTAGTATTTTGAAATTTATTCGTTCCTCAACACATTTTTTTATATTTGTACATTTTAGTCATGTGATTTGATCAAAAATAGTTGTGTGAAATTTGCACTTTATTTTTTTAATTAATGATGTAAATTGATTTTACAATGAATGGTCATATTGTGACCACATGTACATTATTAGATGTCATTTATCACTTGGAGGTGTCAGCAGTAGTTTTGGGCAGTCTTTACAATTCAAAATGACCATGAGGAAATTCTAAATCAGTACCTTTTTAAATTTTGTGATTGTTAAAAAATAATTAATATTACTACTTTATTACTAAAAATACACATCAGGCAAAGGTAAGGTTATATTCCTCAAGTATTAAATTATATATAAAATCAATTTAAGCATAATATAATATATTTATTTATTAAATATTATATTGTACCATGTCCCTCCAAATAAATATTATTCTTGCTGGATTTAAATATTTTTAAACATAACCTTTTAATATATTTTGGAATCTAAACTTTAATAAGTTTTATCATTTAATTTTACACATTTCTAAATCTTACAGAAACAGACAGGCATTTCAAACAGAGGGGAGAATACCATTGATAACATAGCCATCATACAAGGCATAGCACAAACAAATTTTTTGACTGTGCCCCAACTTGACTAATGGAACAAAAATTTGCCATTCAAAGCATTTTATTTGTTTTTAGGATCAAACTAAGATTCTAGTTGACCATATGTTGTATAGCCAGCATACTTGAGACAACAAACACACAGGCCAGCACATGAAATATCCCAAGCTAGTTTCTACTCTAAATCAAAAAGTCCAGCACTTTAACTTAACATATATAAACATTTAGATCTTTAAATAAATGAAATCAAAAAGTCCAGCACTTTAACTTAACATATATAAACATTTAGATCTTTAAATAAATGATAATGCAGTGAAGAGAGAGAGAGATAGAGAGAGAGAGAGAGAGAAAATAGATCAAATAATAATTAAGCAAATATTAATATTTATTCATGCACACATATTTACTATACCATAATATATGGAAATGTACATATAAAAATAAATATATAAGTGATTACTCAGGCTAAATTTTATAATAGTCCTTCATTAAAGTTCATTCATTTGGAAAATATAAAGTGTCTATAGACAGTGATTAAGATATTTATCTAGGTTTTCATGATTGTTAATTTCCAACCAGTTGGCCTTTTGATCCATTGATGGTTTCAGGGCTTGTTTTCAATTTCTTTGTCTTGACAATGGGATAGAGATAGTTTGTGGCAGCATCTATTCCACCATTTTGACATCAGTTTCTAGCAAGGCAGTACAGTTGATATTCAGAGGACTTTGGGCAAGAAGTCCAATTGAATACTTCTAAGATAGTCTAGCAATGCATGTTGCTAGTTTTGTGGATTCTGCAATAATATCTTCTGCAGCAGTAATGACTGTCTCTATCTGTTCTTAGATCTCTGAATCTCTGGGGCAATGAATAATGTAACAGCACAAAATGTAGACCAAAATGACTTACAGACTCAAGAATAGAATAATAATAATAATAGACCGTTGCATTATAATTTCTTCTTCTAGTGTTTTCCTTATCATAGCTTTAAATCTATTTTTCAATTAAATTTACATTTTTCTTTAATTGATTTTTACATTTTTCTTTAATCTTTCTCTAGATTAATCTACTATCTCTCACCTTTATCCTGAAACAATAGCACACATAGCTGTATTTTTATATTGGACTATTTCCATCATCTAATATGTGTGTTGAATATTTAACTAAAAAATTAAACTTTTCTAAAGACATTCAACACACATATTAGATGATGGAAATAGTCCAATATAAAAATACAGCTAGAACACCATCATCACAAACCTTCAGAAAAACAATAGCACACATAGTTTTTAATTATTATAATATCATTATCAGCTGTGAGATTTACTGGCATTTCCTAATTAATATTTTTCATTATAGATTTTCACTAAGACTTATTTTTATTTATTTATTCTTTTAACTTATTTTTTTATTTTATATATAAAAAAAGTAAGTTTCTAAATTTTTATTCCTCCTAATTCTTTCCCTATCCTGTTGTTAATAAAAGCTTTATTCTCTTTTTTAAAAAAAATGTAATCTTGTTTTTATTTGTACAAAACTATATTTTACAACTACTTAAATAATTGTGTCTTTAACTATTCTTTCAAATAAATTTGATCATAATTTTTTATTATTATAAAATATGTAATGCAGATATGTGTGAGGTTTCTACACATATATCACTAGTGTTACAATATGTCTCTCTCTCTATATATATATATATATATATGTATATATGTATATTTTCAAATATATATATATATATATATATATATATATATATATATATATATTTGAAAACCAGGCACTCTTCACAAATCTGGGAGCTTAATTGTAAATATAGAGGATTTGAACTCAGATTTTCAAGCACCCTTCAACTATCCACACTATCTCATACAACTGATACACATGACCACACACATGTAAAAAAGATTAATAATCACCAATATATGATTTTCATGCTAAACCAGCACTCATCAGATGGTCCAGACTATCACCTCTCACACACTTATATAATCAATGTTCAGTTTATATTAAGATAGCAAATATTCATACTTTAATGGACAGGCTTCAATCCACTGCAATCTTCAACTTTTCAGCCATCCATATCATTGAAAATCTGATGATGAAAACTCAAATCCCATGCTGATGCCAATATTATTGCCATGCCCATGTTGACCTGAAGTCACTCTGACCCCTTATGTATAGGACAGAATCCATTAAATACATATAAAAGGGATGGACAGGATACAAGCTTGATATGTAAATATTTGAAAACCAGGCACTCTTCACAAACCTGGGAGCTTAATTGTAAGTATAGAGGATTTGAACTCAGATTTTCCAGCACTCTTCAACTATCAATGATATGGATGGCTGAAAAGTTGGAGGTTGCTGTGGATTGAAGTGACTCCATTAAAGTATGAATATTTGCTATCTTAATATAAACTGAACACTGATTATATATGTGTGTGAGAGATGATAGTCTGGACCAACTGATGTGTGCTGGTTTAGCATGAAATATGTATATTGGTGATTATTAATCTTTTCTACATATGTGTGATCATGGGTATCAGATGTATTAGGTAGTGTGTATAGTTGAAGGGTGCTTGAAAATCTGAGTTCAAATCCTCTATACTATATATATATATATATATATATATATATATATATATATATATATATATATATATATATATATATATATATATATATATATATATATATATATATATATTAAAATTTGAAATAAAAATATTTGCTTTTTAGCATGTTTTATAGATTAGATATACTAATAATATTCATTGAAGTTATTGTTTTCTTTTTACATATCCATATTCATTCCTATCAAAATACATTTGTTTGCAATGCAAGAGGTTTCCACTTTTAGCCAAAATTACAATTAAAGTGTAGTAGGCTTTATACAAGTAAAGTTCTGAATTGGAATTATCTGAGCAATAAGAGAAATGTCTCAGACAACACAGCATATGGTTAGAGCATTGACATCTTATGGCATTTTGCAAAACACAATGGAAAGATTAATAATACATATTAATAATACATATAAACTTTACAAATATTTGAATCATAAATGTTATACTCCTAACCCTGTGATATTTAAGGTACTAGTTTTTTTAACCTGACTTTATCAAAGGATTTAATCTCTTTTTAAATAAAATTGAATTATTAAGTTCATTTTCTGATTTTATTAATATTTGCTTAGCCACAAAAATCTATCTCTCATTGCTTAAAAATTTATTTATTAACATCATTCATTAAAACAGGTTGCATTCTTACAGCATGTCATACACTTGTGGCAGCTGATTCATTCTTTTTTTTTCTTTTTTAAATTGCACAAAAACTATAAGTGTGACATCAAATATCACAGAATTCATTTCTGCTTAATTCCATCTTTAAAATAATGTATCACAATTTGGAATTGGATAAAATTTGAATTTTTTATTAATAGGTACATTTAATTTTTTTCTGGTCAGTTTACTAGTTTACATGAGGGTGATAAAGACAAAAAATCTTTATTGGCCTTATTAGTAAATAAAATGGATTAAAATATTCTAATGATTTGCATTTCAAGGCCTTCAATGTGATATAAATATAATCATAGAATATCGGTTGTAAGTATTCAATTTTAATTTTTTAATTATTTGAATATTATTTTATTTTTTTTTAAAATTATTTGATTAATGGTATAATTTATAATTTGTTTGCATTTGTATTGGTGTGTTTGTAGTATATAAATTATATAATATTAAATCATTTATGTTCTTTTTTATACAGTAAATACATTTGTATTCAAATAAAACAAAAGTGGTTTTTGTACAGTGAAATTTTGGGTCTCTGATCTATGTTTGAGGCAATTCTTATTTTATAGACATAATGATTTTCAAAAGGTTTAATAATTTATTAATGTGTTTATATTTGTATTTGTGTTTGCACTCACATATTTGTGTTTGTATAACAAGTAATGATTTACATATATAGAGCAGTGCAATGTAAATTTTAAGACTGATTATCAAATGACTGAAAAGTTGCAGTTGATAAAGCAATCACAAAATTTACTGGACATAGTGTCATGTAAAAATATAAACACTTAAAACCAATAAAGAGAAATTTCAAATGGCATGGGTGTAGTGGTAGCCACAATGGTTATGCATATACAACATGGAATTATATGCGGGCAAATAATCAAATTCTGATTATTGCCTATGCCATGATACTCATACTGTCGAGTCAGTAGTTTTGCCACATTATACCTCACATTATTTTCATGTCTATAGCTAGAAAATGAGCTATAAGCAAATAAATTATATCTTTGTGGGACAATAAATATATCAAGATAGCATCACTGGTGTGCATAAAGAATGTAAGCATCACTGATGTACACAAAAATATAAAATGAAGAGATGAAACTGTTTTTATCACTGATACAGACATTAGCCTACAATTTCTAGTTTTAGATAGACAAGAAACCAATTGCTATGATGACAAATGCATATCCATATTCTGGAAATGATTTGTTTTGTATCTTTTATTAGGATTAATCTTTTTCTCATAGATACCTTTGAGATTTGTTCACTTTTGGGGTACAAGATAAAAATGAAGAATTCTTTTGCGAATAGTTTTGGAGATTCTGAAGCTAGGGATTACCTCAAATAATAAGTATTATATATAGTTTAAAAGATAATTTTGCAAGGAATATAAAAAAACTATTAATAAAAATGTAATTTAAATTTAGTTAATAATAAATTAGAAATTATGAACAAACAATAAAGTAATAAATATGTCAGTTGTTGAAATTGCTTTTTTCTTATTTTTTTAAAATGGTAAATCATTATTTGTCTTAATCTTATTTTTTTCTTTAGTTTTTTTAGTTTCTATCAATATAAAGTTTTTTGTTATAACATTATTAAAACTGAAGTTATTATGAAAATTGTGTCTCAGGTCAGTTTTTTTAAAAAAATTCAATATGGCACCTCAAGAATCAACAAACTAAAAATATTAATATAATTTTTTTTCATAAATAATGAAGGTTATAAATAATTCTTAAGTTTTTGTGTCCTTCCTTCTCCCTTTTTTTAAAAATATAAATTTGTGATTGCTATAATTTAATTGTTTTATTTTTTAATTTTTTTGTTTATTATTGATTCATTTTTATTCTATGTAATTTAGTAATGGATTTTATGTATATAGCAAAATTTTTGTATAAATATATTTGTATGATCAATAATATTTTTTATAATTATTTAATCACAATTTTATTATTAAAAATATTTAAAAAAATGATATACATAATGTAAAAAGATAGATAAAAAACCGTTTTTGTTTTTTTTTGCCAAATAAAAATATATGTAATTCACCAAAAATCTTGAATCTAATCTCCACAATTTCTCTAATGATTAAGATGGAATGAACGACGTTACTTTTGTTTTCCTTATTAACTGGATTATTTTACATCTCAAAAATTTTTTTGTTATAAAAACATGATTTTAAAATTAAAAATATGTAAAAGAACATGTTCACCTCTGTATACATTCTGAAGATTTTGTTGAATTTGATAATAAACTACATTTTATTATGTATATTCGTAAATAATAATTGCAAATTTTGACAACAGCCAGATTTATGAAATTATGAAATTATATTTATTAGTATTTTTATTAATTATAATTACATATTTATTTTCAATCTTCTTCATCATATCAATCCACTTTCTACAAACTTTTAAATTATTATCTTTTATATTTCTGAGATATTGTTGATTAATTCAATTTAGGTAAATTCCTTATATCGCATCCATTCTTACCAATATTTCTATAAAATTCTATACTTCAAATTTTACATAAAATTGAAATTATTAAGACAGTATTTTTTTTATCTAACATTTTAATCTTCTTTATAGATTTTATTTCCTCTTAATCCATCAAAATATAATTAAAAGTTTACTTCAATTTTTTTTTGTGTGTTCTGTAAACTTAAAATCACATACTGTGTTCAGATTTCTAATTTTTATCTCATTTCTCCTACATATCATTTTTAATAATGCTCTTTTTCATTATCTTCTGACTATCAATTTTATTGACATGCTCATTCATATAACATATCAATATTCAACAATTATTTTTTATAAACTGTTTTAAGGCAACATCTCTTGATACTTTTATTTCGCTCATTTATATCCCTCCAATTTTCAAAAGCTAGTCACATTATAGCACACATCTTTTTTTTTTCAACATTTAATCTAACTCACATATGTTTTTTTATAAATTATTATTAAAGCATTTTTCTTAATAAAAAATCGTTTTTCTTTCTAAATTATAATCATATCTTTTACTCTTTTAAATAAAAATTTACTGATAAAATGGTAGTTCTTCATCTTTCAAATAGATGTCTAGCACTATATTTAGTTTTTCCTCTGTAAAACTTTTCTTCAACTTTCATCACTCCTTGTATTTTTATAAAAACAATTTTCAAATTTATGCTTTTGATATTTTTTTAATAATAATAATTTTTTACAATTATTCTCAGACAGTAACAATAAAAAAGTGCCTTGTCTTACAGTATCTATCATTATATTTACAGTAATACATTTCTTTATCTTAATAACTTCTTTAAGTATAAACAAATTTTTCCATTTTTTTTTGCCCCTTAATAAATACATCTTTGTTTTTATATATCAGATGTTCCAAAATTATTTGACCTAGTTTTACAAAAAATATTCAATTCTCACATAGAAATGTACCTTCTCTAGACCTCCTTTAAGTAAACAATAAGAAAAATATGTAGTGATAAATTTGTTCATGTGTATATGTATATTAATCTTACAGTTTTATGAAGATTAATGTTAACAAAGACATCTGAATATCTGAAATTATAAACTTATTGTTTAAAGTTAACTGAGGTGAGATTTGCATTATATATAGAAAATTAAGATAACAAAAGATAATATTATTAAAATAAAAAAGCAAATATAACAAAAAATGAAACAGGTGATTTGCTACTAATTAAGTAATTTTGGAATCTATTTTTTAGCAGCAGATTTTCAAATTGCCAAGATTAGCTATCTGCAGTCGGTTTTTATCTAGTTAGAAGATATGTCATCCACTGAATCTATGTTCCATTAAATATGATTAACATGTAATTAAAAATTTTTGTAATATAGTTACAATTTAAAATAAATTATAGGTATCTGTTTTTGAGACCAGAACAATATCCATCTTTGAATTTGAATGTTAATTTCATATTTATTTTATTTATATAAGTTTTTATAATTTTGAAGATTTTGTGGTATTTTATTTGAAAAAAAAAATTAAAAACCCAGTCAAATATATTTATTTTAACATAATTAATTGAAGAATTTTCAAATGCAAGTCTTCCACATATTTTTTTATTATTGATAAATTTGGTAACAGGATGAATTCCCATGTTCTAAATTACATTTGCACAAAAAAAGCTTTGCAACAAATGTGGAAAAGCAATTTTTATTTTGATTAAATTTAGCTTATCACCTTTTATTAAACTAGTCTGTCAAATAATAAATGTCATTTTTCAAATCAATGAAGTTGGCATATAAAGCATCATCTTTGTTTTCTAGAAACTCTGTCACTCTGTCAAAGAGTTTATAAAATTGATGTAAGCAGGAACTTTTGGCATTCAACAAATATATGTATGAAGCAGAAGGTATTTGAATTCTTCAATATTTTTTGTACAATGTTATCCAAACAATCTGTCATCCTATGAATTGCTTCTGACTTTTCTGACTGCTTTAATCATGTAATGATTGACTTATATAGGCATTCAATAAGTCTTTTTGCAACAAATAATGATAAAAAACACAGAAGGTATTAAATACATTCAAAACCATTTTTTTTAATTATGCAAAAAAATCCTATAGTAATCCAACATTGATTGAATAATATGCAATGGCATATAAACAAATATTATTCATGGGATTCTTTTTTTAAAAAAACTTTTTCAATGCCCAAAGTGTTAATTTCTTATATTTTCACTTTGATAATTGTTAGCATATAATATTTTTGACATTTTTTTTCTTTATGAATTATGCATATGTTAAAAGTAAAGTTTTCTTTCCTGTAAGGTTACTTATCAACATGTACAGAAAACTGGCATGGTTTTAATTAGTTACATAATGAGACTGCAACATCTTGAGCCATTTCATTGATTTTACTGGTTTGTTTAGAGTTTTCTTTGGCTTTTAACAAATAAAATACAGAAGTACATGAGTTTACTAATTTAGTAAAAACAAATTTGTGAAATAACTGAATAGATGGATGCACAACACAATTTGAATTTAACTTGATTACAATGATGGTTTTTTTTTTTTTTTGATTTCTCTTAATGAATGCCTTTGAGCTGATTTTAAAAGAAGTTATATATTATATATAATAATCAAAATTCACAGGAGCATTTCAAAGAAGCCCTCTTCAACAGCTGTACAAATTTCTTGATATGAATAATGATAAATCAGAACAGGCTAACATTTTGATTTCTTTAAAGCATATTTTGCTTCCGTTATTTAAAAATGTGACACATACAATTAGAAAAGGTGATACTTTTAAAGTCTAAAAACACATAGACAATCACTTTGACAATCTTAAACTTTTATATCATCTTCAACAATGTAAAAAACAACTTTTCTAAAATGTACACATAGTACTTTTAATTTTATTCATTATTATAATTAAACAAATATAATACCCCCCCCCCCTCCTAAAAACTTTCATTATTTGGTTTCATGCTTTCTTAAGAATACTGAAACTATGATTAAATAATGCTTATTTAATGTACATATTTATCATAAACACAAATACGTATAAAACAATTTAATTTTAAATTTTCATTTGAATATCAGTAAAAATAATTAACAAGAAATTATGTACCACATTATTGATAAAAATATAATAAATTAATAAATCCAGATATAAAAAAAGATGTGAAATTACATAGCTGAGTAAGTACATACGACAAGGCAATGGCTACCAGGTAGCTGATCTATGATGCTATTCACACAAGCACATGTCAAATTCATGAATCCAAATTCAGAAATTTATTTATTAAAAAAACCTTTCAAAGCAGGAAAATGAAGAGACCATCAGATGAAAGATTATATTTGAGAAAATATGTTAACAATATTTTTCTTTTTTTAATTAGAAAAAATGAATCGATATTTTATCCTCTATCTAAAACTAAATAATTCATTCCTAAAGTAATGTAACTTTTGCTTTATTAAAATTTTTTGCATTTGATATTCTTTGCTTTTAGTTTTGTAGAACGAATATGATCCATTTTTAAAGCATACTAACTTTTTTATTTTATCAACAATTAAAATGTGATTTGAGATGCATGAATTAAGACTGTTTACCTAAAGATAAAGTTACAGTTTTAAAGTTTCTCAAAATATTGTAATTAAAGCAATTATTAATGTTCTGTGTAACAACAATTCTACATCACTTATCAAGTTGACACATACAAATTAAGATTACCATGTAAGAATGTAACACAGTGTACATTACATCAAAGAATGATTTATTAAATTACTCAGTCATAGCATTAGATTCAATCTGTGATAGAGGTTTCAGCTTGGAGTTATTTCCATGAAGTAATAAAAGTAAATAATTTTTGAAATATATCACACAATGATCAATTTATATCTATCTATCTATCTATCTATCTATCTATCTATCTATCTATCTATCTATCTATCTATCTATCTATCTATCTATCTATCTATCTATCTATCTATCTACCTACCTACCTACCTACCTACCTACCTACCTACCTACCTACCTACCTACCTACCTACCTACCTACCTACCTATCTATCTATCTATCTATCTATTTATCTATCTATCTATCTATCTATCTATCTATCTATCTATCTATCTATCTATCTATCTATCTATCTATCTATCTATCTATCTATCTATCTATCTATCTATCTATCTATCTATCTATCTATCTATCTATCTATCTATCAAAAAACTTTGATATCAATTTGATAATTTTGTTTTGCATTGAAAATTCAAGTAATTTTAAATAATCATATATAAGTAAAAATACATGTATTTGTTTATAGATGTATAAAACAGCAAATTATTCTTTATTATTTTTTATTGCTAAATTAATAATAAAATTATAAAAATAGCCACATAATTGTTGCTTGGGAGGTTTGTGATATTTGATTATTCATGTATCAGGTTGAATACAAAAATAAGAATTTTAATGCTTTATCTAGCTGCGAATTGTTTTTAAAATATTGATATCTTAATCCATTATATTGCTATATTAGATCAATATAAGTTGATAATAAAGTTGAGATGTTGAGTAAGTATATAAATGTATATGTCTACAGATAGATATGTAACCAATTTACTCCACATATTGTATTATCACAGCTATGGTTTTAACTTTAACAATTATATTTCTGGACATTTCTATTGATGGTATATTCAAATAAGACTGTATTATGAATTCCAAGCTGATAAAAAGACAAATCAGATAATAAAAAATAATGACTGGCAAGTATGATATCATCCAGTCATTTTCTGAAAATATATTAAGCAATTGAAAAAAAAATCAAACTTGACCAAATTATTTTTAAAGCTAATTTGATAAATAAAATATAATATATATAAATTTATGCAAATCATTTTTAAATATGATTTTTTATTTAATAACAGTGCCAAGATTTTAATCATAGTATAATGAAGGTTTCATTCTCTCATTTTGCAAAATACTAACAAAAAATAAAGATATATTCAGAAAACTTCCCAAGGGTTTGAAAACTAAAATATATAATATTACCAAAGATTGTAATAAGTTTAATCATTTCTATGTATATATTGTAATGGCATCTAGAGTTGGAATAGGTGGGAAACCAGAGTGAACATGTATAAATAGCTTGAAAAAGTTTGGAGAAGGAGAAGCCATATATTTTTTTAAAGAAGTGCTAATAGAAGCTACGTGTGTCTTAAATTAAAAATCTATATAGTGTCTCCATCAAGGTGAGAGGCTAACTTCGGGAAATCTGACCACTGGGCCTGAAGTCCCCAGAAGATCTTCAATGTAGCTGCAAAACTAAACCTTTCCACACTAATCATGCTGCCAAACCTGAAAGAATCAATCAAAATGCTATTCAAATAATTTACAAAATGCGTGTCTATGTTTCAACCAAATCAGACTCTACCATGTACACTAAGGAACAAACCATGGAAGGATGGGTAAAATCTTTCCTTTTGAACCGCAACTGTCTGGACAGTTCTGAACTTTAAGTTAAAACACCTTTTAAGCTATCTACTATACAATTTTCTTTTTATTAATGCTATCTTAAATTATGTAGTAATTCTTTATCTTAATCTCTAGTCTTTAAAATTAGTATTATGTTAACTTTATTTTTTCTTATGATGGTGGTTCATTTATCAACCTTACTATATATTTGCTAGATGATTATTAATATCATTTATTTTTGATTATATTCCAATAAAACTTCAACTCGATAATAATCTTGTTAAAATAATATAATATCAAGTTTTATAGTAATTTTTGCCATTGGAACTAATTTAAGACAGTTCTATTAATTATCGAGTTGAAGAATTTATACAATTTTTACTATTTTTATTAATGTGTAATAATAAATTATTAGCTTAGTTTCTAACCTATGCCCTATTTACTTTATCTAATTTACACATTTATCTATTCATATTCATAATGTCAAAATGTTTTGCAAAAAGGTTAATAAAGGGAATAAAATCTATATATTCTAATTTAAATTTCATACTTTATATTAATATTCAGGGAGGGCATGATATTTAAGGTATAATTAATATAATTTCTAATTGTGTTAAGTACTTTTTGGTTAAAGCACGTTTGACTTTAATTTAACTTGATCAGGTCATCATGTAAAGCATTCCTTATATAAAATGGGTTTTATTAATTAAACACAATGAATATTTAATCATCATTTTCTGAATGTTGCTGATATGAGCAATCTCATGCTTTGTAAGCTTGTCATCGGTGATCTTCATGTTATTTCAATAAATAGGAAGAAAGCACTTCCTCCCTCACTCTTCTTATATTGAACACCAAAGGTTCATGGCAATGACCTGGCCTGGCTTTCTCTGTGTTCCATATCTTCTTGATAGGGCAGAATGACTTGTAAAACACAAGCCACCCTCCTACTTAAATCACCGACAAGTCATTATCTTTCATATTCATTTTTATAGCTCATAAGACGTCAGTACCATTTACTTCTCAGTTCCAGTAAAACCCACTCTCATGCTTGTAAATCTTGATGAATTGATTTTATTAAAGTTGAACAAATTCATATTCATTTGTCATTAAATAAGTTCTTTAGTAAACAGTAAAGTTATGCTCTAAATATTTATTATGCATTTTATGAGTTGATTTACGAATGTGAAAATAAATCTCACATTTTTTTAAAATTAGAATAATAATTTCTGTCAAAGCCAAATACCTTTATCTACCTTTACTTACTTGTCGAGGCATAGAAATATATAATCCTCCTATAATATTGCGTAATAGTTATTGGCATATAATAACGACTGCCATTCTTATTGTAAATTGTAAATTCTGTTTTAAAGACCAAAGGTAATCTATATAATCTCAATCATAAAAGTTGAACAAAATATTTATTATTATTAAACATTTTATTAACACATTTGGTTTTTAACTTTCTTTATTATTCAATAATTATTTTAATACTAATGCTCCCTGTCTGTATTGGCAACCCAAACATACATATATGAATTGACTTATAAATATCTTATATGTTATTAGAATCAGATCAGGGGTCTCAGAGATCATCATCATCCATTGAGCTAGTTTCTTGGCACATAGTCATGTATCATTGACATACGTCATCCATTGATTTGATCTGAGCTTGTGAGTTGGGTTTGAATTCAGTTTGGTTCGACTGAGTTTGAATCTGACTTTGTGGCTGGGTCTTGTTATTGTGATCTTTCGACCAGTACAGTGGTTATGTTTTTGGCATCCCCCCCAAAAAAATTAAATTAAAAATAAAAGTTCGCAGATAAAAACTTCTTTTTTAAGAATTAAAAATTGAAAATTAAAAGTCATCTAAACTTTATATATATAAAATTGCACAGATGAAAAATTATTAAAAGAAAACTCTATTAAAGAAAAGAAAGTATCTTAAAACTAAATTTTCAGAAAAAAAAGAACTTAAAACATTTAAAGATAAAAAGAATGTACAATAATCTAATTAATTCTATTGTTTAAAATGGAAATGATTATTTTAATTAGTCCAAGTGAACTAGCCTTTGGGTATTTCAAAATGTATAATTAAAGGTCAGATAGGAGAGAAAAAACAATAGAAACTAATAGCAAATAAAAGAAATCTCTCAGGAAATGGACCTCAGTGAAAAGACCATCACCATGACAAAATGTCCACTTGATCCAAATGTTTACTATAAAAGGAAAAGTTTGGGAGAAAAAGAAGATAGAGATGTGATAGAGAGAGGTGTGATATGTGTTAAGTCAAAAAGAGTTGAAGGAGAAGGGATAGAAAGATGCACTTTCAATTCCTTCAGTTTTTTTATAAAAAAAATGGCATTACTTTTCTATATTGTGGACCACAGGACATTGGGGGAATTAACACTGGATCCTAAATGGCAAGCAACTGATAAAGATGAAATTTTTAAAACAATAAGAACTATATAACTAATGAACATTTTCAAACAGTAAAAACTTTAATACCAAAATCTTTTCAGTATTTAATAGAAATAGAATTCTATCTGACCAATGTAAATTATTATTAATAATTAATTTTATTTGATGTATTTTTTTTAAAATCATTTCCATTAAGTTATTTTTTTTTTGTTTTTTTTTTAAGTTTTTATTACGATTTTTTTGTTGTTGTTGTTAAATAAACTTTTAATAAATGTTAAACTTAAGTCAGGCATGAAGGGCTGCATAGATTTGTAAAATTATATTAGTTTAATTAAGGGAGGGTTAATCTTGGGTTATTTGTTTCATAGTTAAATTGGGTTAATCGGTTGGATATATTGGTGTAATTAGTAAATGTAGTGTGAAGGTCTGCTATGTGCAGGATCACATGATATACCACACTTGGGCAAAATAAGTCCCATTTCGTACTGACCATTGAAAGCAGACATATTCCCTGATTTTTGGATCACCCCTTTAGCCTATGAAATGGGATAGTAAGATGGCAAAAAGGACCGCAATATCTTCCTATGGAGTTTTTTTTTATTATTGTTCTCCTCGCCAGATAAATGTAACATTTCTGTACTGGATGAGAGACAATTTCTTCTCTATAACCATGCTGTTCAGATGTGCATTCCTGACAGTATGGTATTGTGCTGTCATATTCATGCTGCCTTGAATATATCAATTTATCATATAGATTGGCGTTGGTTTGACTGCGAACTTTTGTCCTAAGGTTAAATAAAGGGATATATTTTCTTTTCAAATGCAATCTATGTAGTCTATTCATACTCAACACTAATAGAATATTTAAATTCATCTGTGCTAACTTCTAAAATAAATTGTAAATTAAAATGTAAAGTAAAGTTATAATGTTTTATAAAAAAATTAATGTAAACATACTAAAATAATAATTCTAAATTTATATATGTTTAATAAATGTTTGTGAGTGTTATTACTGGCAGTGGCTTCTTTTATTTTTTTAATATTGAAAATATTTTTGGATAAGAATTTATATTTTATAAATCTCTGCCTCTCTCTGAGCTAGTGGCATGGGCTGATGGTCGGAATAATATATATATATATAAATTAGATCTTAACAGCGTGTATCTGCCCACTCTATAAATTTTCCAGGTTCAAATAGCCTGATGGCACCCTGTAGTGCAGAAGTGGAAAGACTCAATGATCACCCTGACCATTACAATTGTATGTAACCGGCACACATGCCATTACATTCTAATAAATAAAATTAAAAATAAAAGTTCACAGATAAAAACTTCTTTTTTAATTCCAGTTACAATATATATATATATGCATTTTACTAATTATATTTAATGTATGTATTTTAATAATTATATTTATTGTAATGTAACTAATGTCCATTGGAGAGAGTTGCTATAGAGTAATTGGTCATGTGATTGCACAAAAAGAAACATCTTGAAAAGATTCCATTAAGGAATGAAAGCCAGGTTGATGTATTATATATATTTTTTTATTTATAGTAAATTTGGTGTTTTAATTTTGTTTTAAATTGATCATTTTTAATTTTATATGTAGAAGGAAATATTATGGACAAATTTTAACATTGAAATTTGATCATTTAACGTATTTTTAGTAGTAATGATAAACATAAATTGTAAAGCCAAATTTCTTATCAAAAATAATAATGTCATTGTATAATGCTGATGCAATACAAGACCCATTACTAAAGTTAGCAATGCAGTCAACTTTTTTATTGAAAGATAGTTAGATTTATAGTAAGTGATTGATTGTTTATAAACATACTAGATTATAAATACTCAAATTAATATGGCAAAAACATATGGCAATATATGTGCTTTTTCAATTCAAGCAAATAATGATTAAAAGTTTTATTAATGAATGGTATTTTGCAATGTGATGGTATCGCCTTACATTCCTGTGATCTGGATTCAGATCCAAGTCAGATAAAAGTTGGAATTTTTTTTAAGCTACAATAAGTTGTAGAAATATTTTTTATGTGGTCAGTTCATAATATATCCATCTATTTATTCAATATTAATAAGCAAAACTGTGCATAATTATTCCTTAAAGAGTAAAATGGGGATAAAAAACTTCACATTTTTACTCCCCCCTCCCCAAATTTGGCAATCGTAGTGAGTAATATATTGTCCTTTACTGTTCATCTGTTATAAAGGATAACTAAAGAATCTTTTGTCTTGAACTGGTTAAAGGCTGCTCCATTTTTTTACTTGATAATCTAAAGATTGTATCCAAAATTTAAAAATTAAGTTTTTAAGTTGCCAATGTATTAAGTATTTGAATTATAGTTAATTTATTTTTGCTATGAAAAACATAATAGTTGTTCATTTAGCAACTTCTAATGCTATTTTTCAATATGTTGTACGTTTGGAAATTGGTATATACATTAAAAAAAGTAGTTATTTCAAATACTATATTTTAAGAGTAAAATATCCTCAATATTTTATGTAGTACTACTATTTATAAAAGTTAATAACACTCTCATACACCCCCATATATATATATAAATCAAATAGAAGGTATGATATAGTGATTAATGATTTTTTTTCCACATCTACGATTTGGTTTTCAATCCCAAAAAAAAAAAAATTGAACAATGTTTTTCTTAAATTTTAGATTATAAGCAGGCAAATATATATATTCAAATAACCAACTTCTAAACACTTTATTTAACTATCCTATTATAGTCAGTAAATGGTTAACTAATCTTCTTTAGAGAATAAACAAGTGGAAAAAGACTTAAATTACTGCCATCTAGCATCTGCTATTATAATTCTTCTTATCTATTATAGGAGGGGTACTGAAACAATCTTTGATTTGCAGTGAGCTACTTAAAGATGGTTTTCGCCTATATATAGAAATACTTGATATTATAATGCAAGATTTCCTTTTTATGTCATGAGAAAAAAAATCAAAATAAACATTCAAATAAAACTCTGGATGAAAATGTCTTTTTTTTTTTTTATGATTCTAAAGTGTTTGTGAGACAAGGATACTTATTCAAACAATAAAAACTTGATCGTTATGTTAAAGTTTGTCAAAGCTTACTTCAAACTTATTATAATTGCTCTGTGAAGTTCTATATTATAAAAATGAGTTTGAGATCTAAAAATCTTTGGATTAAAGCTCAAGTGATCACTTCTGGTATTCAAACATTACGACCTCTCAGCAAAAAAAAAAAAAGATTGATTATTTTTATTTTATATTATAATCATTCATTCGGATTTTTTCTACAGTAATGGTCTTAGCTAAGACAAGTAAATATATATATATATAGATCGTTTATGTTTGTTTTTTCATATGAATACAAAAAGGTATGCGCGTGTTGATAAAGATCAGTTTTTGTTTTTGAAGTTAATAAATGTCATCAAAGTTAAAGTTACTTTATTTCTTTGTTTTGTTTTATTAACTTACATTACTATTCTTAAAAGCAATTTAATAATCATAATAAAAATGTATACAAATTGCTTGCACCGGCTTGGTTTCTCAATATAAAGAATATTATTTCCGCATCAGTTAAATCTTCTTTGTTATTGATTACTTACTATTTAATTTTAGGTTTATGAAGAAAAGTTAAATTATCTTCCATAGTTATTTTTTTTATTTTTTATAGTTAAGTAAAACAAAAGCTTGAATACTTATGAATGAAAATCAATTTTTATGCTTTTTTTTTACTTAAATATTTTATTTATATTATTATTATTATTATTCGTTTAAAGTTGACATTTTATTAGTTTTCTTATCTATTATGCAGATAGGAATGCGTGGATCAGAATTGTTAGACAAAGCACAAATTTAAGGGTGCTGATGAAGGCAGAAATAAAGAAGGTCTTACAAAGTATTAAAAAATATTTGAAAATTCAGCAAAAAAAAATAAATTTAAACAAACTATAAAGAAATTAAATAGCATTTAAATTGTTAATAGTGTTTGTTTTTTGGTTCATTAAAGAACAATAAAAAGACCAGTACTCACAATATTCACGACAAATCCAAATCCACAGACTAGTTTTTGGATATCGATATTTATCAATGATAAGCAATTGATTTGCACCTCATAACCTGAAATAATTTTTGTTTTTATTTTATTTATATTATGTAATGGTATGGAAGTTAAGCTTTATTGCTTAAATAGTTTTTTTTAGGACTCTCAGTCCAGAAATTTTATATTATAGTAATATAAGTTTTATATTAACTGGAAAACACTATTGATATTTTGGCTATTTATTCCCCTCTCATTATTGTAATTAAACAAGTAACTCTGAAATAAAGAAAATATATGTATTATGTCTCCTAGTATTAATAATATAAATGAGCAGAGAGTCTCATAATAATAAGTAAAAGATATTTACTCTTAATATAAAACTATTTTTTTCCAACCTTTTGTTTTCACAATTTTTATTATAAAAATAGCTAAAAAAATAAAAAGGTTTAAAAAAATTTTTTTTTTTTATTACTGGTTACTTACTGTTTTAGAATTTATAAAAAAAAAAGATTTTTATTATGTCTAATAACAAAATAATAAGGAAAGAAATAAAGTTTATAGAGTTGTAAAACTATTTAAATATTTTGCCTGTTATATGATAAATAAAACACTCTCCAATATTAAATTATACATGCAAATTAATTTGAGTTTAAAAGTTAGGATATGTGCATTTGAGATCATTAAATTTTGATAATAGAAAAAAAGTAGCCAAGAAATTGGTAAATGTATATGAAATTGTTCTATCTGATAAAGCCAATTGTCAAACCTAGTTAGAAAATTGTGTAAAGAACATTCATCATAGTTCTGGAATAAAGCACATGGATTTAATTTCTATTTCTAAAGCAGTGTATCAATACAAAGCTAGAAAAAAGCTTTTTAGATGTCAATATATATTTTGCAAATGAAGAATTTTTTGAAATACTATATTTCCTGTGATATTTTAAAAATATAGAAACTGAATAGTGAAAAGGGACAAAAAGCATTGATGTTTAAACTTATCTTTTGTATGAAGCATGAGTGGTGAAATGTTATTTGTCTTATTTTGGTCTTATTATAAGACAAAACAGTTTACCAGAAAAACGTAATTTTCATTAATGGTGATGATGAAAGGAAAAGATAAAAATAAGCAATGGAATATAAACAGATTTCATCACTATAATAATAAAAGTTATCATTCAACAGTCTTAAAGAAAACTTAAGAATACAATTTATATTCATTGTATTTAATAATAATTCATGTTATTTTTTATCTGTGGATACCCTCAAACTTATTAAGTAATAATGCTTCCAAGAGTATAAATCTGAACAATTTGAAACTTTATTTTTTTTATATTAGATAATGGAATAGTTTTTATGAATATTAATAGAAAAATAAAAAAATTGTAATTTATATGGATAATTAACAGCACTATTGCTAGTTAACAAAAGATATTCATCTCAAAATGCATACACCTTTAACAGTGGTTAATCAGTTTTTAATAATGAATTGCAATCAAATGAAAAAAAAAAGGTTTTTAGTATTTTAGTTTATTTATATATGGTTTACATATAAAAAAGATAAAATAACCTTTAATAGCCATTTATGATGCAAAAATACTTTTCCAGAATCTCTTCACAGAGAATTAATTATAAAAAAAACAAAACAAACTAAGTTGAATTAATTTATGATTAGTAAGATTTTAATAGACTTCCTTTTTAATTTTTATATCTTTATGTAAACATTGCTATATAACTTATTATTAATTTAATAATTAAATAGATGGGTTGACTATTGGTCAGCTAACTGGAAACAAATGCAAGATTGCCTAAAATATTTTAGTTTTTTGTAAAAAAATTTTAAATTCTATTTAAAATTGAATCTTAATATGCATGACAGCAGATATTCTAAGCATTAATACTGAGATGCATGGCTAATGATTAATATATTTATGTAAAAACTAAAAAAAAAACATATTTAACAAAATAACAGCTACAATTTGTACAGAAAACTATATAATAGAAACATTAAGGTTTTAGCAATTGTTTAAATTTTACAATTTTCAGAAAGTAATGCATAAACATAGCATAATAACCTAATATATTTTATGAACCCCACAACATCAATATTACATCATTCAAAAAATGAGTTTAATATCATGCTTATGTGAATTAACAAAAAAATGATTTTCAGTTTAAAATTAAGACACATTGTTGTGTCTGAACAAAGTGAACAAATTTTATTCAATTTCAATAATGATAATTATATATACAATAGTTTAAAATCATTATATTGTTATAAGTAGCAATACGAATATGTTCCAAGTTTAGTTTTAATTTATAAAATCATATAGGGGTGGTGTCAATAGCAGAAAAAGAAATTCAATTTTTTTTTTGGATGGGGTATTCTGTTTTTGGAATTTAATTTAATACTTTATTACAATGTACATGTTATTATATAATTCTTTATCATATTCTATTACATATTATAATGAAGAATTTGTTATAGTGTTATATATATATATATATATATATATATATATATATATATATATATATATATATATATATATATATATATATATATATATATATATTTAAGGTTATAATCTTAATACTATGTGCCTTGAGTATTAATATTGCCACTAGAAGGACCTCTGCAAATCTTCAACACAAGATTACAACTTTATAAAATTAAGAGTGGCCACTCTTATCTTCAACCTACTTTCTAATTATATAAGTGAATCTAAAGCATTTTGGTTTGAGAATATGAAGCTGTTGAACTCTTCACTACTTAAGTCTATAATTTCTGTTAAACACTAACATTCACAAAATCTTCCAAAATATGAATTAATGTTGAGATCTTGTAGTTAGAAATATTTTGAAACAATGTAAAGTTGTAAATATTAATTTTATTATGCACATAGCCAGCACTAAGCACATATATATTTAAGGCTATAACTTTAATACATTAACTCATTGTATTTCAGAAGATTTCACAAACCTTAGTGTTTAATAGAAATCATGGACTTAATTAGTGAAGAGTTCAACAGCTTCACACTCTCAAATCAAAATGCTCTAGATTTACCTATATAATTAGAAATTAGGTTGAAGATAAGAGTGGCCACTCTTATCTTTATAAAGTTGTAATCTTGTGTTGAAGATTTGCAGAGGTTACTCTAGTGGCAAATTTAATACTCAAGGTACATAGTATTAAGGTATATCCTTAAATATATATATATATATATATATATATATATATATATATATATATATATATATATATATATATATATATATATATATATATATATATATATATATTCTGACTATGTACTTAATAAAATTAATATTTAAAACTTTATAGTGTTTACAGTTTTATGCAAATGAGTTTAATTGCCCATGCTAACATAATAATGATTGTTCTGGAAATGTTTTTGTAAATTTGATGATCATAAACTTTCATATTAAAATGTATTTTGAATTCCTTTATTGAGTTTGGTTTGTCTATTTTATTCAGTGCATTGTTTTTACTTATAGCAGGATAGTTTTTTCAAATTGTTGAATCTAATCAATACATTTATTAGGTATTAAATGTGTCATTTAGTGAAATGCTTTTAAACCTAAATTCACCCTTATTTCACAAACAATAAACTGATCTTACATTTTAAATTTTATAACTACATAATTTTGTAATTATACAAAATATTACAATAACTTCAAGTTTTAACATATGATGTTTTCAAGATTGTGAAGTACAACATTTTTTTTCAGTAATTGTCACATTGTCAATAAATAGATGTTTTCAAATTTATACTTGTAATTGATCACTTTCCATCTTTTTAAATAACTTTTAATATCATAAAGAAGCCATAAAATCTTTATTAAATCTTGAGTTTTTGTATTATTTCAAAATGTTAATATGTAACAGATGAATGCAAGTAATGCATATTCAAGCGTTAATATTTTATTTCATTTTTGCTTTTGTAAACACTTGAAATTTAAACATTAATTATATAAAATTTTCTTTTAAAAAATACTTTCGAGATAATGTAACTTTTATTCAGCTATTTTTATTGCAGAAATTAGCAGTCAGTAATATAATAAAAGTTACAATTTGAATACTATAATATATATATATTAAATTTGTCTTTATGAAAGCAAGGCGTGTGTATGCAAAACACTTGATCATTATCATTGCATTTCTATATTGTCTTGGCTTAACTAAATGTCAGAGTGATGGACTTGATAGTCAAAGATTTATCAGTTCTGATTTTTAACATACATGACTTCTCCAGCAAAAAAATTATTTGTACTGACCTTCCATTCTCTAAAATAATTTATTATAGTAATTTATTTTAGAGATAATTAATTAGCTTTGTCTAAAATCAATATGATCAAGGATAAACATCTTGATTATCATTATCAGTTACATGTAAATCTTAATATAAATCACTGCAGAAAAAATAGTTTATTGTCTATCAGTTTATTATTACAGCAGTTGTTATATACTATTGATTTTGCTATAATTTTAAACGATGCTGATAAAACAAAACTTAATCTTTTCAATTACATTAATTGAATATAAATCCGTATTATTCCATTGATCAATTTCAAAAAATTCTACAAACATTTATACTTTTTTTAATGCAAAACAAATATTTTCGATAGTATTTTATTGTTGATAAATTATATCCGTAGAATAACTGAATTTTTAAACTAAACATACAAATTATCTTTAGCCCCGAGTTGCCAGCTCAGAAAATCAGACTTTTTTTAAGCTGAAACATTTAATCAGACTCTGATCCAAACGCAACATTTATATGTAAAATGAGACTCTTTAAACTATTTTTATGTTAAACATAATAATTCTAGTGTTTATTTTATTCTTTTTGAAACTAAGAATGGACATAAAAAAATCTCTGAAAATTCTAGATTGTGTCTGCTTTTAGAAACGTTTAGTGTTAAGGAGAAAATACAATACATTCTTTTTTGTATGATATGAATAATAATCTTTGTAACTGATTTCAATAACTCATCACAAAATTTTAATAAACTACTGAATTATTTAAATTGTCAATAAATAGCATTATATCAGGACAAAACTTAATCATAAATTATGCTAGATATCAAAGGAAATAAGTATAATATATTAACTGCAAAATTAATGATAGTATTAAAAAACGTTTTTTTTTTTCAAATTTATATACATAATTCTATTATTATCTTGGAGTAACTAATCATTCAGTCACTTATAACATACCGAGACAAGCCTGAGAATCAAGAACACACTTTGAGCATGATAACTTCTATCAAATGATCAAGGTGATTTTTTTAAATTTTTCCATCTGTAAATTGATCTAGGATTTTAAACTCTTGGGTCTATCATTTGCAAATTAAATGATATATATATATATATTAAATAAATATAAAAACATTCAATGTTTTATATTTATTAACTGTTGAAAATCCCATTTTAAGACTAAAACACTAATGATTGCCAAAAACTATTTGTATAAAGTTTGTTCAGATACCAAACTGTATGTTAATATATTTAAAAAGTCTATTTATAATATATATTTATCATTCAGCAGCAAATATACTACTCACAAATGAGTATGACCATTTTGACTACAAGAAAAAAAATAATATTAATAAACTGGTTACTTTTATGATGATAACTGATACTCTTTTAAAAATTGCAACAAAGATAGCTGGTTAAAAAAAGCAGCAATTGGCCAATTAAATTTCTACTGAAACTAGATAATTCATGAAGAAAAGAAGGAATATGAAGACATACAAAATGATGCATTAAAAAGGATTGAATATTTAGAATTTTGTAAAATTGTGTGGAAAAGAGTTGAAAAGGATATAAGAAAGTATAACTGTGAACTAATAAGGAAAGCTCTAGAAGAGAATAAAAGTCTCAAGAGTGTAAAACAACATTTTGGTATTGGTAGGCAATTTATATCTGCAATAAGACTTCTATCAAGAATTATATAGGAATAAAGAACAAGTACCTTCTATATCAAGAATTATATAGGAATAAAAAACAAGTACTTCCTATATCTACTATATCTTCTGAATTGCCCAGAGTTTTAAATGAAGAAGTGAGACTTGCAATTAAATTTATGAAGAAAGGAAAAGCTCAAGGTAATGATGGAATTATAATTGATATATTAAAAAAGCAGGTGAATAAATAGAAAAAAAAATTAACAAAGTTATATCTGAAATGTCTAAATGATAAAGATGTACCAAATGATTTGAAGAATTCAGTATTAATATTACTATTTAAAAAGGTGATAAAAAGATATTAGAAATTACAGACATATCAGCCTTTTATCAGTTTTATACAAAATTTTTGCCAAGATAATTACAACTCATCTACAGAGAACATTGAATTTCCACCAACCACGAGAACAAGATGGATTTAAAAGTGGTTTTAGTACAATAGCTCATATCCAGGTATTGAGAAATGTTATAGAAAGGACAAGTGAATATGAATTGTCATTATGCTTTGTATTTGTAGATTATGAAAAGGCATTTGATTATATAAAAATTTCTTCAGTGATTATAGCATTGGATCATCAATGTATAGATCCAGGACATTGTCATATTTTAAAGAATATTTATAAAAATGCAACAGCAACAATTAGATTACATAATGATATTAGGAAAGTCAACATTGAGAAGGATGTTAGAGAGGGCGACTCCATATTTCCAAAACTTTTTACAGCAGTGCTACAAGAAGTATTTTTGTGGATTAAAATGGAAAGCTAAAGAAGTGAAAGTAAATGGAGATTATTTAAGTCATTAAAATTTTGCAGTTGATGTAATTATTTTTGCAAATAATGCTTTAGAGCTACAGGAAATGTTGCAGGAGTTATCAGATCAAAGTAGGAAAGTATGACTAAAAATAAATGTTAAAAATATTAAAGTAATGTTTAATGGATTTTCTCAAAATATAAAAATAAAGATTGATTATGATGAGTTAGAAGAAGTTAACAGTTACACATATATTGGCCAGATTATTAATACAGATGGAAACATTATAAATGAAATTAATCATAGTTGGAGTGTTTTTGGTAGAAATAATATGATACTAAAAGAAATCATGCCTATGTGTTTGAAAAGGAAGGTTTTTAATAAATGTGTTTTACCAGTTCTTACTTATGGACATGAGACTTGGATACTTAATAGAAGAGCAATACAGAGACTTCAGATCACTCAAAGTAGTATTGAGAGATGCATGTTGGGAGTAACAAGAAGAGATTGGTAAGAAAACAAACACGTGTTACTGACCTCATTGAAAAAATGATGATAGTAGATAGACAATTTGAATCTTAAACTGGATTCCAAGAGATTGTAAATGGTCCAGAAAGAGACCACATGTGAGATGGATGGATGAAATAAGAAAGTGTATACAAGTGATGTAGAGAAGAGAAGTTAAAGATTGAGAAGGTGGATTGAACTTGGAGAGACCTTTATCCTGCAGTGGATTGATAATGGTTAATGATGATGAATACAACCATAATAATAGATAAATCACAAATATCTACCATTATTCTGTTTACATGATGTTATAAAATGCTAACTTTTAAATTTTTCTGCAAAAAAAACATTTCTTTCTGAAACACTTCAATATCATGTCTAATTGTAGCTGTTTGTTTTATTTTCCACCAGTAGTGGCTGGTGGTTAATCACTGTGACACTGCAGCACCTATTAAATTTATGCTTGAACATATCAATAATATAACAGTCATTCAATATTTTATACAATTAGTATGTAAATACAAATAATTAAACCATTTTTTAAAAAAAAATATTTTAAATGTTGCTTGGAATTCTATTCAAAGATGCTGCTAATTACTGGAAAAGTCATATTTGATGATTCTCAGAAAGTTCCTTCAACATTCACTTGCCTTTATCAATGTGCATAACTAGTATCATTACAGCTGTTCCTGCTGCAGTATCAATAGTTAATTATTTGAGCATGATATGTTTATTCTGGTTTCTCTTCAGAGCGAATAAGTTGTTGTTTTTATTTAGGATGAATACTAAAATATTGTTGTTTTTTTATTGTAATTTACATTTATAAAATTACATATAAATATTTATTAAAAAAAATAAAACAAAATAATAAAAGAAATATTATTTAAAATATTTATTATGATATATGTTAGTGTTGAATATATATAAAAAATACATTTCCCCAATGACATTATATAAAAAATTCAAATAAAAAGTAATGGTCGATCTATCACACATATTGTTATTTGTCAAAGAGTAATTAGTAAAAACAAAAAAAAAAGCATTATGATTGGTATTAAAAAATAAAATGTTTTGTTTGTATAATCATGAAATAAGAAATGCTCTGCTTTGTTTATCTTTGTTCACTTTTCAGCAGCTATACTGTAGAAAGAAATAAACCCACAAAGAAAAAAGAAAAAAAGATTTAAAAAAAAAAGAAAAAAAAAAAAAAAGAGGAAATTTTTTGTCTTTTTCTCAGTTTTTTCATTGTTAACGGAACAATATTAGCCCTGGAAATCACATCGGAAAAAATATAAGTTTATATCAGTGAGCTTTGTTGAATGAATGTTATTGGGAGGTGATAGTAAGTATTTATTTTTATATATTTTTAAATTATTACTTGAATATATATTTTAATTATTATTTGAATTTATATTTGATAAAAAATATATGAAAAACTTACTATTTAAACTAACATATACATTGATCAAGCTTGTGATTGTGTAAATTTATATCATGAACTATCTGCCTTTTTTTTTTTTTTTTGGTATGATGTGGTCTTGGGTCCAGTATATGAATTAGGTGATATGAGACAAAGATAAACATATTTTTCAAATATTATGACCCAATTTAGATTTTTCTATAATGTCTTGTCTGCATTTTAATAATAATAATAATAAAAATACACAAATGCTAAAAGTAAAGATTTTGACAGTATATAAACCTAGGCCAACTATACACTACTGCAATGTAACTTTCAAAGCTGAAGATTAAATGCAAAGAGAGGTGGTAGTTGATGAATCTATTACTAAATTTATGGTCATAATAGGATGAAGCAATATGAGTCCTCAAAACTTATAAAGATAGGATAAATAATACTACATTGCACTGATTCTAAACTAACTTATGTACCTTAAGCTTAACTCTATAATCAATTTGTATTTCATTCACATTTTATTTTTTTATTTTATTTTGTTTGTAGTGACTATTTTAGTAGTAATTTTAAATAAATTATAAACATTATTGAAATTCTTTATTATAATATTGAAATTATATTAATTATTGATCAATATTAACTACTTGTTATAAGCGATGTTATTAGGGATGACATATTCATTGCAAATTCCTGTATGGAAATACATTTTGAAGGGCTACTACAAAAAATGAAAGATACTAATGTCTTTATTCTATTAAGTGTTCAATTGATGGATTATGTTAGGTGTTATATACCAATTTTTTAGAAATGTTATGATGAATCCAACTATCCTACTAACAAAATTATACTTTTAATATACATGCATGATAATTTTGAATTTATGAAATAATATAAAAATAATTATTAGAAATATTAACTTTTAGCCTTTTTTTATTACCTTCATTTCAACAAAATTTTTTATTAATAATAAATAGTGATTACATCCTGATAAAGAATAAATAAATGAATAAATTGTACAATAATATGATTATATAATGTTCTGTTTGCCATATGGCTAGATTATGTTAGAGCACAATTGTTATACACTTATTTGGTTAGGTATAATGAAGAGTTTGTGTAGAATATGAGAAACTAAGAACTTGTTTAATGGTATTAGCATTTTTAATATAAACATGACTATTTTCTTTTAAAATTGCCTATTGTATAATGCTGGGTAGGTGGGAGTTGATAATCAGGAAAAGGATAGAGCAGTTAAAGACCAGGTGTCATCAAAGACTTTACTGGAGGCAAGGAGATGGTCACGTTTCTTGATTTTTTTTGAGTGTCTGGTAAAACAATGGTATGATTTGTGGTGGGGGTAATTCCATGAGAGTTTTGCATCTCACTATCCATATAGAATAAAGGACAAAGATAGAAAGCCTTATTATTGAAAAAGTTCTATTATGAATGGCGTTTTCAAGTGAGAAAATCATTTCAGATCTTATGTTGGAATTGGATCGATAATATCTTTCAGTGTTTTAAGTCTTGGACAATGGTGTATAATATGGTCTATGGTTTCATCTTCATGAGCACACAAACCACATATAGGATCAATGCTAGTAAAACCTCTTTGGTGATAAAGAAACCAATTCATGGGAAGTGCATCAAGATTAATTTTAATGATGAAGTCCAGGAATTTGGGTTCCACACTCCATCTTTTGAAGTGTGTAATGAGTCTTTGGTTGGTTACTTTTAGGCTGGTTTTAATGGGTTATTGATTATAGTTGATTAGATTGTATGCTTCCCATAAGGTGATTTTTTGGTTAAGGTTATAGGACATCATCGGTTTATAAAGTTGTAGGTGGTCTATTAGTAATGCTATCCATGAACTGGTAAAGGGCAGAGGATGATCAGTCGGTGTAATTTTTTTAATAATGTTGGAGTATCCACAGGAGAGGATCAGATTATGTAGAGTGTTGTGGGTTTTTTGTAAAATGATTGCCTGTATCGAGTGGAATGACAATCCATTGAACCTGCATGGTCATTGGATACCTCACAAGCTAATAGCAACTGTCCTTCCTCTCCAGAGAAGTTTGGTGCATAATCGGTTAATTTTCTTTTGAAACTGTTTAGACATTTTTATGAATGGAAGATAATATGAGATTTTTGGCATTATGATCATGTTGAGGAGGCTAACCTTTTCATATAATGAAAAGTATACTCTAGAGAGTGAAGTGGTGATGGCTTCAGTTGATTGGAGGATTGCATATTGAATCTCTCTTGCCATTGCAGTTGGAGGTTTGAAGATTGGGAAACCTAGGTATCTTTGGGGTTTAGAAGAAAAGGGGGAGTTAATTTTTTTACCAGACATTATCTTCCAGATGGAAGATTTGTTAAAATTTATTTGTAGGCCAAGTTTCACTGTATTTCTGTTTAAGATGTTCATGAGATGGGGAAGGTATTTAATTGTGGGAAGCACAACCATGATGTCATCTATGTATGCAAATACATTGAAGTCTTTATTGAGAGAGGGAAGGAATATTCCAGGGAGATTTTTTCTATATCCATCAGAAGAGGGTTGATTTATGCTGTGAAGAAAAGGGAACTGAGTGGAGATCCTTGAGGGATAAACTTGTATGGCTTGAAACCTGGAGTGATCTTGCCATCAAAAGAGAGAAAAATCTCTCTGTTGTTGAGCAGATTGCTGACAATCTGAACAATTGCAGCTGGAATATCACATTCCACCAGAATATCCAGGAGGGTGTTGATCTGTACTGAATCAAATGCTGCTGCAATATCCAGTTGGACAGCAATAGGTTTGAATTTATGGTGTAGTCTGATATAATTGAACAGTGCAGTTACATTGGACATAGCATGTGAGGTTGATGATTCCTTTTTTCCATATTGGTTTGGTGAGATATGGCTAATAATTTGAGTTTGGATTTGATCTTTAATGACTGACTCAATAATCTTAATAAGCAATGGGGTCATGGAAATTGGCCGGATACTGTTAATGTCATTTAGTGTTTTTGCTTTTTTAATAAAAGGCACAAGTGCCACTGGGTAAAGATCTGTTATGTTTCTGTTGCCGGAGGCTAGATGATCAATCATTTTTTTAATAATTGGAATATTACTTTGAATATCAATGACTATATTTTTTCCAGCTTAATTACATCCTTTGGTGTTTTATGTTTCAAACAATATATATTATGTCATTTTTGAATAATACAAACTTAAGTTATGATAAAATTTGTGACTTAACATAATTTTTAAAATATTTAATATGGCTGCTTTGCAAACAAAGACGTTAATAGGTAAAATCTTTGTAGTGCAATCTGCACATGTGGAAGCTGATTCATTGAAATTTTATCATCTTTTTTAAATTGCACAAAAACTATAAGCATGATATCAACAGAAATCCCAGCATTCATTGCTTCTTAATTCCTTATTTAAAATAATATCTTACAACCCCAAGATAGTATGCTCTGAAGCCAATGACTGCAAAAGAAAAGTCAAGGAGGCATATTTTATTATCAGTGACAACAATTCCATCAATAGATGCGACACGTGCTTTTCTATCTAAAAAAAATGGACAAACTAATTTGCATTCACATTTGCATATTTTATTAGGTAACAATACTACATAAATGATTTATTACTTATGTTGGCAATGAATATGAGGGAAAGCCTTGAAAGTGCTCGGCCCATTTAATTGTTTTTGGTTTTTGCAGCTTCTTCGTCAGCGGGTAAATTGCTTTTATATGCAATTTGAAATTGGATTAATTTGAATTTCTTGTTAACATTTTTATTAATAGGTGCATTTAATTTTTTTATTTTATTTTCTGGTCATTTTACTAGTTTACACAAGGATGATAAAGGCAGAAAATCTTTATCAGCCTTATAAGCTAATAAAATGGATTAAAAATATACTGATGATTCACATATCAGGGCCTTTAATGTGATATAAATGTAATCAAGAAATATTGGTTGCAAGTATTAATTTTAATTATTTGAATAATTATTATTATTATTATTATTATTATTATTATTATTATTATTATTATTATTATTATTATTATTATTATTATTATTATTATTATTATTATTATTATTATTATTATTATTATTATTATTATTATTATTATTATTATTATTATTATTATTATTATTATTATTATTATTATTATTATTATTATTATTATTTGATAAATGGCATTAATTTATTAATTTGTTTGTATTGGTGTAACTGTTTAATATATATATTATATAACATTAAATCATTTATCCTCTTTATTATATGATATATAAATTTGTATTCAAATATAACAAAAGTGGTTTATGCACAAATGTAATTTTGTGTCTCTGACCCAAGTTTGTGGCAACCTTATTTTACAGAAATAATGATTCTCAAAGGATTTAATAATTTATTAATATGTTTATATTTTATTAGTGTGTTTGTATTTGCTCTTTTGTCATGTTTGTATAACAAGTAATGATTTATATAAAGAGAGCAGTGCAATGTAAATTTTAAAAACTGATAATCAAATGTACAGAAAGGTTGCAGATTGCAGATGATAAATCAATCACAGAATTTACTGAGCATAGTACCATGTAAAAATATAAATACTTAAAAACAATAAAGAGAGATTTCAAATAGTGTGTGGGTGTAGTGGTATCCATAATGATTATGAATGGAATTGTATGCATGCAAAGAATCAAATTCTGATTCTTGCCTATGCCTTGATACTCATGCTGTGGAGTCAGTAGTTTTGCCACATCTTGCATCACATTATTTTCAAGTCTATAGCTAGCATATGAGCTATATGCAAATAAATTATATCTATGTCAGATAATAAATATAACAAGATAGCATCACTGGTGTGCATAAAGAATATAAACATTACTAATGCACACAAAAAATGAAGAGGTTAAACTCATTTTATTAGTGATACAGACAGTAACCTACAATTTCTAGTTTTAGATAGACAAGAAGCCAATTGATATGATGATAAATGCATATCCTTTTTCTGGAAATGATTTGATTGTATCTTTTATTAGGAGGAATCTTTTTCTTATAGACACTTTTGAGAGTTGTTAATTTTTGAGGTACAAGATAAAAATAAAGAATTCTTATGTGAATAGGTTTGGAAATGCTGAAGCTATGTATTATCTCAGATAAGAAGTATTATATATGGTTTGAAATATAATTTTGTGAGAAATACAAAGAAATTATCAGTGAAGATGTACTTTAAACTTAGTTAATAATAAATTAGAAATTATGAACAAACAATAAAGTAATAATTATGACAGATGTTGAAATTTCTTTTTTTTCTTATTTTTTAAATGGTTATCACTAATTTTCTTAGGATTATTGTTTTTCTTAGTTTTTCTAGTTTCTATTAATATAAAGATTTTTGCTCTAACCTTATTAAAACTGAAGTTATTGCGAAAATTGTGTCTCAAGTCAGTTTTTTAAGAAATTCAATATGGTGTCTTTAAGGAGTAATAAATGCTGGCACTTTGTTTGTATTTTAGTTCTTAAATTTCTTTTACTAATTTTATTAAATAAATACACTACTATTGGTACTTGTCTTTTTTTTAGTATTTTCCCTCCAAATTTAAAAAAATCATTTTTTAAATGGTAGTGCTTAATTCAAAAAACGTAAAATGTATTGAATATTTAATAATAATCAACAATTCACAAAAAAATACAGCTATAGCTTTTGATTCATTTTGGGGACCTTTTTTACTGCAATTTACATTCATTCTTCATTAAATTCTTGAATTAGCATAGAAATTTAAAAAATAATTATAATCTATCTATCTATCTATCTATCTATCTATCTATCTATCTATCTATCTATCTATCTATCTATCTATCTATCTATCTATCTATCTATCTGTATCTATCTATCTATCTATCTATCTACTATCTATCTATCTATCTATCTATCTATCTATCCTATCTATCTATCTATCCTATCTATCTATCTATCTATCTATCTATCTATCTATCTATCTATCTATCTATCTATCTATCTATCCTCTATCTATCTATCTATCTATCTATCATCTATCTATCTATCTATCTATCTATCTATCTATCTATCTATCTATCTATCTATCTATCTATCTATCTATCTATCTATCTATCTATCTATCTATCTATCCTATCTATCTATCTATCTATCTATCTATCTATCTATCTCATCTATCTATCCTATCTATCTATCTATCTATCTATCTATCTATCTATCTATCTATCTATCTATCTATCTATCTATCTATCTATCTATCTATCTATCTATCTATATCTATCTATCTATCTATCTATCTATCTATCCTATCTATCTATCTATCTATCTATCTATCTATCTATCTATCTATCCTATCTATCTATCTATCTATCTATCTATCTATCTATCTATCTATCTATCTATCTCATCTATCTATCCATCTATCTATCTATCTATCTATCTTATCTATCTATCTATCTATACTTCTATCTATCTATCTATCTATCATCTATCTATCTATCTATCCTATCTATCTATCTATCTATCTATCTATCTATCTATCTATCTATCTATCTATCTATCTATCTATCTATCTATCTATCTATCTATCTATCTATCTATCTATCTATCTATCTATCTATCTATCCCATCTATCTATCTATCTATACTCTATCTATCTATCTATCTATCTATCTATCTATCTATCTATCTATCTATCTATCTATCTATCTATCTATCTATCTATCTATCTATCTATCTATCTATCTATCTATCTATCTATCTCATCTATCATCTATCTATCTATCTATCTATCTATCTATCTATCCTATCTATCTATCTATCTATATCTATCTATCTATCTATCTATCTATCTATCTATATCTATCTTCTATCTATCTATCTATCTATCTATCTATCTATCTATCTATCTATCTATCTATCTATATGGTGATGTCAGTAGGACAGAGTTGTTTACAGAGAAATACTTCAAATTAGGCTGTCAAAAATCCTAGAGGTTGCTGATTTTTTGATAATGGATAATTAAGAAACTTTTTATCTATTCTCTTTGAAAATAAAGGAGGGGGGGGAGTAAATAATTTTATAGTATATTTAAGTATTTGTAATTATTATTACAAAATATTTTCATAATAGTTACTAAAAAGAAATAAATTCATATTATTACATTTTGATGTATGTTTATTTTTAAAAATTCAAATTAGAAATTTTTGTGATAATTTAATAATTATAAATGTAATTATCAATTTTGAAAAAAAAAATGTTTTGAATTTATGTTTAAGAATTGGAGTTCAGTGTTTGTTATTTTTTCTTTACAATAACTTTATGATAAAGAAGCAATAAATAAAAGTCATTGATCCCATTTCATTATTCACTTTATATATTTGGAAAATTCAAATATGATTTCTTACAATTTTTTTATTTGTAAACTTAGAGATTTATAATATTAAATAAAATGTTCAACTATTTACTTAAATTCCTACTAGGGGTAAATAGAAAAATGTTGAAATGTGAAAAAATTAACAACCATTCTATGATAATTTATCATTGAACATTTATTTTAAAAAGCACCATATAATTTATACAGTTGTAGGAATAAAAATATTATTTATATAAACAAAATTTGAATTTATTACTTACAATTGTTTATGAAGAATATTGTTGTTCCAAAAATTTTGTGATCATTGCTCTGAAATGAAAGTGCTGTATGTGTTTTATTCTGTTCAAACGCAATTTTTATTATATTAAGAATGTGTTTATTAATTCTTGATCAATTAATGTCATTAGTGGATGTCTCATGTGTACCTTAACTATACACATCACTTCTATAATTAAAATAAGAACTAAGTACATAAGTGGGATTTTTTTGTCTGCATATATATTTAATTATGGCAACTCTATCAAATAAAAATATTTAAGCAAAAACTGATTTATTCCATCATTAAAGTATAATACATTAATGGTATTATTAACATAGGAAAATACTGAATATATAAAATTATTTAATGAATTTTCAGTGAAAAATATTTTTATCTAAAGACAGAATTATTTCACATTGCTTTTTACAAATGTGTTCAATACTAAAAATACATTAAAGGTTATATTTAATGTTTTTTTTTTTACATTTTTTGCATACATGAGCAGTGTTATTATTACTTTAAATGTATTAATATCATTGGCATGTTTAATTGAAGACATTAAAAACACTTCATAAATGACACAGAATGATTCAGATGTGTCCAGATATTGACAATTTTCATTATTCCTCAATCATTTCATTTTTTTGAGAATAAATTATAATGGAAAAGTGCAAAAGTTTTTGTTTTACTTTTTTATTTTCGATATGACACTGGACCTGGATAGATTGGACTTCAGAGTATGAATGTCATGATATCCAGAACTTCATCATGTTTAAGAAAGAATAGCCTTATGTTATGTAGGCTAGCTGCAAATAAGTAACAAAAATGCAAATAAATACACAATGTTAATGAAACAGCATTATCAGAATGTAGTGAAATGAACTATGGCTTTTTTACTTTTATAAAATAATACAGTTCATTGATTATAAATCTGTAATGATAACTTTATCATAATTCAACATTCTGTTGAGTTGATAGAATATCATTGTTAAGTGTCAATTATGGAGAGAAAAATGATAGATAGATGATTATTTTATGAGAAATAGCTAGCACATTAAGTTTATAATGAAAGTTATTTCTGGGCAAAGAAAGCAATGAAAAACTACTTTGCCTTATAATTCCCTTGTATATTCATTATGAATATAAACACAAGATTGATTCAGATTGGTGTAGAAATCTTAGACAAGAAATATTTGGGCATTTTGGCTGTTAGTAGAAGACATCGTATTATTCAGTTTAGTACTCAGAACGATGGAATAAAATTAAGTAATACTAAGTGGAAGTAGAAAATGTAAAAAAATATGTAGCAGAGATATTATTTTATTGAGCAGTAAATGGAGTTGTTATTTCTGTTAGAAGGAATATGTGGATTAGTATGTCAAATATAGACTTTATTAATGATAGGCTTTTGCCGATAAAAATAACTAAATGTTCTAAAGATTTGGTATTAATTCAGGATTATATGTTAACAACTAGTCTTGATGATGTATAAATAAATGAACAGCATGAAAAGATGGAGAAATTATTATGAAAAGATAAAAATGCATATTTATTGGGTTGGAATATTGTTGTGAAGAAAGATAAGACTGGAAATATTGTTGAAAATTTTGAACTGAAAAAAGAATGAAATAGATTGTCAGCATATAAAATGTAAAGAGAATATTTGTATCAGAGGCTAAACTCTCCATACTGAAGAACCATTCAGGACAAACCAAAATAATTAATGGATGCAAAAAGGTTTGTGCATAAAATTTATATCTAGTGCATACTCATCCAATATTCCTAAACTAGAGTATTACACCTAGATCATAGAATCCAATGCAACCCTCCAGCAGCCATCTTTTACCATATTAGCTAACTTTAAAGCTTTGAGTTCAAAATGAAAATACAATAATGGTTTCAATTCAAGATCATTAGTTTGTATAGTCATATAGATCTGACTCAGTTCATCCATATTTTGTGGTGTTTTTGGTTATTTAATAAACACAGTCACTATAATCCTATTGGAAACTAGTCTGGGAAAATTGGAAGAATATGAACTAAATAGGGATTCTATGTGCAAACCTTTCTGCATCCATTGATTACTCTGGCTTGCACTGAGTGGTGCTATTGTATGGACAGTTTAACCTCTATGTAAGCAAAACAATGGTGATTATGTGATGTTTAGTGGTTAAATATTTTTATCATAGCAAACACTTGGTTTAAATATCATCCAAGAAGATTATATAATCAAAAAGCTTTAGCTGATAGAGAAAGATAAATTTATAGAGGATATATATAAAAGTTACATTCTCATTCTTGGCTTGCAACTGATACAAATACTGTTGATAATATAGTTGTGACAAAGGATGAAAAGAGAAAAAGATATGTAAGATGGGATTTGGGTAAATTGATAGGAATGGAGAAAAAGTTTGGTTTCTTATGAAAAAATAATAATAAAGGAATTGTTACAGTTGAGAATAAATGAATGATTATAATAAACATTGATATAGGATTGAAAGGAGAATATTAAAAATGACAAAAAATGTGATAGGAAATATTCAATTAATGAAAGCTAAACAATGTTAGCTAAGGAAATATGTTGAAGTAGATGAAAGTAAAGAGAAAATGGAAAATACCAGTAATGGGGAAGAGTGAACAGTATAAAAAATAATACACTAAGATGAGAAACGAATTAGCAAAATAAAATTGTTGGAATAAAAGTATAGAAAGATAGAAATTCACAAAAATTAAAAAAATATAATCTGATATTTGACAGAATTAGAAATGTCATTTAGGAAGAAAGAAATGGTTAATAAACAAAGAATCTGAGAAGAATGGAAAGTGAGTATCAATAGAGGTGATATATTGAAAAGATAAAAAAAAATAAGTTTAAAAATAAAAAAGCTATAATTCATCATGAACTTAAATGTGAAGATGTTGTAGTAGATGAACAAAGTAAAGACATATTGATAGAAGAACTAATTAAATCAATTAAAGAAATGAAAAATGATAAAGCTTTTAGCTTTGATAAAACATCATAGAACTTTTGAAAGAAATGAAAGAAACAATAATAATGGAAATTGTGAACTGTACAGTTTGATATGTACTAGTAGACAGAGTTTAACTTAAGGATTATTTAAGCACAATAATGTTTACAATCACTAAATTGAAGAATGTTGTTAGTTGTAAAGTGTACAGGTCAATACATTAGTTACACTTCATTAATATTATTAAAAATTTCAGCTGAAAGAATTTAATATTGGAGAAGAATAGTTTGGTTTTCAGAAAGAGGAAATACATGAGATGCTATAAAGATTGCAAATATACATTTAAAGAGATAAAGGAATTGATATACATTTTTGTGAATTTGGGAAAAAAAACATTTGATAATTTGGAATAAACTCATGAATATTTTGGAAAATAAAACAATATTTTGGAAAGAGAGATGTTTAATTTGAAGTATGTATACTGGAAAAAGCATAATAATTACATTAGAGAGTAATGAAACTGAAGAATTAGTATAGAACACTTTTTAGACAAGGATCCTGCATATTATCTATGCTTTTTTAACATTTATTTTGATTAGACTACAGAAGAGTTAATTTGGAGGTGAAGTAGAAATTTTTTTTTAAAAAAATGCAGATTATTTGGCTTTTATAAATAAGGATGAAAAGAATCACTTGAATATGTTGGATAAATTGCAAGATGTATGAAATATAAAATAAAAATTAGTATTCAAAAAATCAAGTGTTTATAGACAAGAAAGAATAAAAAAGAAAACAAGTTTATTTTTATGATAATATAGTTCAACAGATGAGTGAATTTAAATATTTGGGCAGTAGGTTGTGTGAGGAGGGAAAATATGAAGGTGAAGCCAAACAAAGAATAACATTGGTAAAGAAGGCATTTATTAAGAGAAAGTAGATATTTTATGGATCTTTCAAGAAAGAATTAAGGACATGATTGATTAAGTGTTATGTGTGAGGTATATTATTGTACAGTTATTAAATGTTTACAATGAGAAAAAGAATTAGAAACAGATTGGATGCCTTTGAGATGTAGTCATGGAAAAGAATGGACAAAGTTGCAAGAATAAATGACAAGTGGGGGAAATTTTGAAAAGAGTAAATGAGAAAAGATTTATTGTGGAAATTAGAGATAGAAAGAAAAATGGTTTGGACACATACTAAGAAAAAAAAAGTTTTAATGAAGGTTGTTTTGGAGAATATGGCAAATGCAAATATAAAGAAAGGATAAGATAGGAGAGATTGGTCTTGCTAAATGATATAAGAGATGAGAAGAGATATAGTGAATTAAAAATATAGGAACACAACAACAGAATGAAATAGAAGAATTAACTGTGACATTGCTCTCTTGACCTATTCACAATATTGATTTATAACTCTGTCTGTAATACTTTGATGAATTATTTTTTTAATCTTTAAGTTTTATAAATTTTCAGTGATAAATTACATTACTAATCAAAATATTTATAGCTGTCATGAACTGTAGAATGGCAGTTAACTTTATAATATAAGGTTTAAATACCAATTCAGTTCACTTATACTTTGTTATTTTTCTGTTGAAAATATTTTGCATAGTTTTTTTTATTTAAAAAAATACTATTTTCGTAAAAATATATATACTGTACTAATTTTAGTCATGAGCCATAAAAGTAGAACTTAAAAGCTAATTTATGTTAAAATAAATTAAAAAAGAATTTTGAAATGAAATTATAGTAAAAGTGCAGATCTGAAGTTTAAATGTGGAATAGCTAAATTGATGAATATTCTTGATTGAAGTTGTAATTGTTACAATGAACATTGCTGGCTGTTATAACTATCTGTTTGTAAAACATTCACCAGATATTTTTATTATGGTTTTTGCGTTTATTTGTATTTAATTTCTTCAATTTTTTAATCTTTATTATTTCTTTATAATTTGTGTATGTAATCAAATCAACAATTTATGCAATTTAAAAAAAAAAGACAAATTAAAAATTGCCAAGTATCAAAAAATATTTTCAGATTAAGCACTATATGTTACAATATCATTGAAGAAGTCAAACTTTTTTTAATGAGAATAATCAAAGTCAAATGACAACTGATAATGAATGTCATTGAGTTCTTTGAAAAAAAAAATCTCCCAATACAAGTGTTGTTCCTGCAAAGAAGTTTATCATCAGAAAAGTATTCTCTATTAAATTCAATTAAAAAATTGCATTGCATTATATGGCGAGGATGCTTAAAAAATAGGGTGCTACTAAATGAAATTTCACAAAAAAGTTGGATGTTCAGAAATAATTATCTATTAATTTTTATTGTTTATTTATGATAATAATTTTGGTCTTAACTGTAAGCCTGGAATGGATTATTCCTAAATGCATATATTGAAATGTAAAACATAAATATATGGTGTAATAAATTCTAAATCTCATTAATTCATTGTACCAGATTTCATTATATTTATTTATAGGATTCCAAAGAGAATTGAATTTTTTATAATTGTATACTTTAGAACTGCTATTAGCTGCTTAATGAAACAGAAATCAAGATGCAATATGATGCACTTTTTAAATTGAATCCTTTAAAAATTAAAACAAAAACATCATCTTTTAGAATTTTGAACATTCAATATGCTGATAGTTGTAATATTATTGTTAGTTCAAAAATAATTTACAGAATATACTTAATATTTTGAATTCAATATAATTAGTATTAAAAACTTTTCAAGTTCTTTGTCATCAAATAATAGAAGAAATTTCACCAGTAATTTATAGCTTAGATAGAAACCGGAAACAAACTTCAACAATGTTAAAACATAGGCTATTTTAACACAATAAAACGATTATTACAACTAAATTAACCATATAGATAGTTATTTATTATTTTACCTAATTTATTGTATGGAAGTGAAATTTTGATATCCTATAAGCAGAATATAAAAGCATTTAAAAATTTGTTTTTAAGAGCGATTTGTAAAATTTTAAAAACAGAGTGGCAAGATCACATAATTAACTGTCTAAAAGGGTGTTGAATTGGAGCATGGTTTTTATGGGAGCGATAGATCTCACTTATGTTAGTATATTATTACTAAATAATTTTTAAAACGTGTAATGTTGATTGCTTTCTTTAATGGAAAGAAGTGATAGAGATCAGTTATAGTCCATGAAATTTTTAATGTCATTTCTAACTTTTAGATAAGTAAGAAAATAAATAAATTAACAACTCTGTTCCAAATGTAAATATCCAATATGCATATAAATATTACACAGAGTAAAACAAATTAAAATAAAAAATAAATACTAATTAATCAAGCGCTTTCAGTACTGTATACCAGATTTATAGCGACTAATTTATATAAGTTTTGGATATTTAAGTATGAAAATTGAAACATAATAATACTTACAAAACTGTTTTAAAAATAATAATAATGTTTTGATATCTTATTTTTGAATTACTTATAGTATATAAATAATTATTAATAAAACAAAACGAATGAACAATATATTTATATATAACATTTCATTTTTAACATCTTCAGATAAAGTGATTTTAGCATGATAACGTCTTTTGAATGGTATATTAATTATTAATAATAAATAATCAAATAATTAGTTGCATGGGAGGGCTTAGTATGCTTAACCACTGGAAGTGACATGAATGAGCTTTGATCCAGAATACTTTACCTGTTGACCCTCTCATTCTAGAAGCAGAAATAACTATAGAGTTAAATATTATTTAATACTAACAAAATGATTAAGTGATTTTTTAAAATTATACACATTTGATTTATGTATCCTTTTTAACGTATAATTAAATTTAATGGTTGTAATTATTTTGATTTCATCAGAAATTATCAAGTTTTATAAAAAGCAAATTAAATGTGAATAAAACAGAAAATTAGTTATAGTTACAAAAATAAGATATATTTGAGAATGAAGATATAGGTTTATAAAGAAGATTCACAATTATTGTGTAATTTTTTAGTTTAATTGTTTCAATAAAATATAATAATTCTTCATAAAATTATCTTTTAAAGCTGTAAATTTAACTAATTTTAATAATTCAAGCGTAAATTTTATTTAGTTTTAATGATTTTAAAACTAAATAGCACAGGAGAGAGAGTTAGTGATATGAACAATTAATTATTAAGCATAACATTTATCCCAATGTTATGATATTATTAAGAGTTTAATAAACTTTAAAAGAAATTTTTCAAATTAAAACCATTATTTTCATAAATGAATTTATTAGCATTTTTTGCATTTATGTTCTAGTTTTAATATTAATCTATATTTTATGATTAACTGTTAAATAAATTTAGTTATTTTCAGTAAAAAAAAGAGTTAAACTTATATATGTTTGTGCACTTACATATGATTGTGCGTATGTACGCATCTACTTTGTTATTGTCTTGAATAAATTACCTATTAATATATATATATAGTCACATTCTGTATAAATATAATTTCATTCTCTTAAAAAAAATAATTTATATTTTTCATATGATATTTCAAAAAGAAACACTTGAATGGTTTGATATGAACTACGAAGTAAAAAGGTGAAGTTGATGATTATTTATATTATGTGTGTCATTTTGAGAGTAAATACATTTTTATATAAAGGCAATATTAGTTTGTAGATAACTTTACTACATAAAGTGTAAATTACCAGTCAAAATTAAACTTTGCTATTATGAATGATATCCGTATTTATAGGTATTAAATTTAATTAGGATTGTAACATAAATGTAACTTGATATAATAGAAATATTCTATTTTAACTTAGTAACTATAAAAATAGTTTGATGTTTATATTTACTTATCTATTTCATTTTTATGTGACTATGTGGCAGAGATTATTATTATTATTATTTTTTGTAATTTTATTGACAATCTTTAATTGAGTAAAGTATTTGATAAATAAAGAATCTCATGGTATAAAGCATAGCACATTTGCTTGCCATATGTAAAACTCATCTGAGCAAGATAATATTTGCATAGTCTTTTGAAGTCACAATCAGGATTACTTCCAAGTAATTGGCTATAGAACACCTTACAATGTTTAGTAAATAAATATGTAATTATTAATAATTATAAAATAAAGATTTCAGTTAATCAATTAGATATCAATACTCTGATTATAAAAATAGCTAACATTATTGTAATTTAATATAGTCCTTACAACATTCTACCAGATGGTAAGCCAGCACTTTATCTTCATTATATATAATGCTGAAAATGTCTTTTACTCTGATAAACTGTTGTTGGTTTATCTAATTTTTAACACCAACTTATAGCTAATTCTTTTTACAATCATAAAATTTATGTTCATGACTATAATATTGACCTTTTTTGTTTATAGTATTTGTAAATTACTGTGAGTAAAAATAGTGAATTAGAATGTTAGAATAAAAGTTTAGAATTATTTTCCAATTGCAAAAATGAAAATAAATCTGTTTGCCAGTTCATGATTTCAAACAATTGGCTTTACTACAAATGTTTTAAGTATCTTGTGCAGTTTGGCATAAAATTAGAGTGGCAACTCATAACTAAAAGGGTTGGATGAAAGTATAACTTGTCATTAGTTTTGATCAAATATTTTTGTACTTGCAAACAAATCTATCCCTTGATTATTATTTGTTAGATATTATTTATAAATTGATTATAGAGATTTTACTTAATTTAAGGATTTTCTTTGTTGAAATAAGGTTTTCATTGATTTTTTTTTTGTATAACTTGAGAATATTTAAAAATGATAAAGTTTAAAAAAAAAATCATTTTGATAAATAAATAAATAAATATATATATATATATTACAAATTATCATTTTGATAAATAAATAAATAATATATATATATATATATTACAAATTAGAATTCTGATTGAGTTCAAAATAAGAGCATAATGTGTAAATTTACAACAATTATGTATAATTTTTAAGTCTATTTTTTTACCATTGCACCTCTCATTTTAACTGCACCATATAGAAAAAACAACCACCACAGAAATTCATACCACTTTTTCCTATAAATTTATATCTCATAAATGACTGGTCAGGTACACTAAGGTATCAAACATCTGTATCATCATGTAATTATACCGATTGTTATTATTCCACCCACATATGATAAAGACTGATTTACCACTCAAATATGTAATAATATTTAGAAGGGTAAACAATTGTGGAATTTCAGAAATATTTTTGAGTCTCTAGTTTTTATCAGCATATTTATTATCTAAACTTCATTATATCATAATTATTGGTAATTATCTTTATGAGTAAAAGTCCAAACCATTCTCTCACTGTATACGCATCTTTCATACATTCTCACTCACCAGATTAGCCAGTAGAATTGAATAACCAAATCCCTAAACACAGGCAGACTTCCATCTTTGAGTGATTATAAAACATGTATAAATCATAAATTCACCATTACCTGTAGAACCCTCTATAATGCTTAATTGGGCTCTCACTTTTATATATAATCAACTATAAAAGCTGTAGTAAACATCCTTTATTATCATTTTTTACTAATCATGATATTATTGTGATTATAATTGATATTTTAATTAAACCTTGTTGGCCTTAATTCAAACTTATCTACAACAAACATTACAAATAAGAATTGAAAACGAAAGTGATAAATAACCATTGAATAAATAAATCTAAAACATTTATCTATAAAATAATAAACATTTATTCATAATAATAAATAAAATATGTATACAATTATTATTTATCATCATTATTTATTTGTTTATTTGCAGTTATTTCTGAAGATGGTTATGTTGTTTGACTAAAACATCAATTACAATCATAATAGTAAATTTTTCAATAATTGAAAAAAAAAAAAGAATGTTTTCTATAACTTTTATAATTGCTTATAAATCATGTATACAATCTTCATAATTTAGTAAGTATTTGAGTAGTTGACTCTATCCAATGAAGTCCATATATATTAAATTCATTGTCTGAAGATAGATTGCAAGTAAATACATAATATAACACCTCCTTAACATCAATGATAGTTTGCAACTTCTTGTCACCTAAACAGGCAACTCTCCATATAGTAGTGCCACTCAGTGCAAGCCAGAGTAATCAATGGATATCAGAAGGCTTGTGCATAAAATACCTATCTAGTGCCTACTCATCCAATATCCCCAGACTAGTTATTAGCAAGCATAGGAAATGGTGATCATGTGATGTTCTTGTCACCTACTTAATATAGTGTAATTTAGTTTTTCAAATCTGAAGTTATATCATAAATTATAAAAGTAAACATATTATTGGATCTGTTAAACATATAAAAGATGTTGTATACTCCTATAAAAATATAAATAAAATAAAATGTTCAATATAAAATAAATAGTGTAATAAAAATAAATATAATCATGATAATATATTCATAAAATCTATAACAAAACAGAGAAGTATGTTCAATTAATCCCTTAATCTTCTTCAATTTTCATTTTCATTTAAAAATAGTGGAAGTAAATGCCATTAAATCATATCACAAGATTCCTAAATTTTATTTTTACACTAGCAGATTTTTACTTGATTATAAATGTTCTATTTCTATTTATGAAAATTGCCTCATTATATATTTTTTTAATTATGGTTTCTCTCTAATGAAAACTCATATCATTTTCAAAATTAAAACTGAAGATATACTTGCATGTTTTTTTTGTTTTTTTAAAAAAGCAGAAGCTGTTATTACATCATCCTCTGATTTTTTTATACATTTGTATAATAATAATTAATGCACTTTTAATCTTTTTTCAAAACTTCATCTTGATTCATCTATATATTAAGCTATGCACTTACATAAAATTTAATAAATGATATTACTGTTTGTTTAAAAGGTATAATATTTTTAGAATTATTTACCAATGTTGTAACAAACAATAATATAACACAAAATAAAACATTAAATAAACCTTTATATATTTATATATTTTTTTTAAAAAAACCTTGAGCTTTTGAAATATATGGAATGAAACTTTATTTTTTATCATTAATGTTCAACTCCTTTAAAGTAGTACTTTTTTTTTTTCAATAGATGGTAAATCATTTTAAAAATTATATATTTTTTAAACAAGCAAGTAATCTTATTCATCAAATTTTATATAAGTGTATAGATGAATTGAAATGTAGTCTTGAGAAAAGATTGAAAGAGCACCAATTATTATATAAATATAAGGCCCAGTTCCTTAGAAAGCGCTAGCCACAGTAAGGAAATAAATAGAATTGTCGAAGCATTAGAATTAAATGTGGAAATAATATTATCACAAAATATCAGAACATTACCTAAAAAATAAGAGTAATAATGATTTAGTAACAACTTCTATTTCTTTGGTTCATGAAAGAACATGTAGTCTACCTTGAAATTGGATATTAAAAATGCTATGACTCTTTATAAGGAAAGAAACCATATTAAAAACAAAATGACGACGCAATTTTCATAAAGAGAAATAGAATATCTATAATCTATTGACAATCTGCTAATGTTAAAATGTAGAAATCATGGGATATGATTTGATGATGGTTCCTTCTAATATATTTGAACTTAAATGATAATTGAAAAAGTTTAAGAGATTAACTGAAAGGAGTTCTGTGGTTTGTTATAATTTTTATAAACACATTATCACCATTATATCCATTATGTATTTTTTTCTTATACAATTATATATATATATATATATAGACCACATATTAAACGTATATCGAAACAGATATATTTACATAGTGAATAATTTAGATTGTTCAGACTGAAAATAAAAGAAACAGTTTTAAACTTAACTAACTATAATATATATATATAGAAAGTAAATATAAAAGTGAATGCAAACTTTTTTTTTAAAAAATAAGAAAATAACAGTGAAGTCAACTTCAAATTGTTATTTAGATTAACATAATTAGATCTAAATCTGATTTTAAACAAAAGAAAAGTTTTCAAAATATAAAAAAAAAGACGTGGTTCCTCCCAGTCTGTTTAAATTGTAATTTCTTAAGTTATATTTATATGCAAGATTTAGAAAAGGAAAAAAAAAGTAAGATGGACAAGTTGTAATGATTTGCATGAAAATACATCCATCAATAGTGGATGGCAATACGGAATTCTAACAGAGTGCATAATGAAAAAAAAAGCAAATAAAAAAATAAAAGAAAGACATGAATGATTTACAAAACATGTATAATATCAAGATAAAAAGTTGAAAATTTTAAAAATAATATTGTATATAATACATGCTAATGGATAGCGGATTTTTTGATTTCAAAAAATTTTCTATCAACAGAATTGTGATCGAAAACTGAGAGAACAAATATTTTTTCTTCTTTAATTTTAAACATTTTTATTTATATCACATATATATTACATCTAGCTCAAAGTATAAATACTATACATGTATTTAAATATTATATGATCATTAAGTTTTTTTTTTTTAAATAATGAATTAACTATAGCTGCATTTTTCAATGTAATTATTCGGTTATCTTTAATATGAAGATTAAAAAGGATAAAAAATAAAAACCATTTTTTTAACAAAAGTTTGAATAAATAATAAAGAATATAGTTAAACTCATTTTTCCCCATCAAAATCAGACAGCTTTTCAATGTTTAAAATGCAAAATGGTGATCCCGAGAGAAAAGTTGTCAAATATAGTTGCTTGAACTCATTAAATATGTACATATTTTTTTTCATATTACAACGCAATATGAAGTAAAATGACTTCTTAAATAAAATTTGATAGTTAGTCATAAGTCAAGAACTCTGGTAACAAAGTTAAGCATTATTTCCTTTTAAAGATATTATATATCACAATAAATTTACAACACCTTAATCATTATCTTCCAATCATTTTTTCAACCTGATTTATTTTTTTTCTTAACCCATTTCAATAAAAGCTCATTCATTACTTCTTAGTTTCATTAGGGAAAAAAAAAAACCAAAAATCATAAAATGTTTTACTTTTACTCACTTTCCAGCTATAAAAAAATGCTTTTAGAAAGTTGAATGGCTGCTTGCGAGTTCATAAAAAATTTGAATCAAAGCAGAGCCAAGATTTATGTATTCTGAACCCCAGGTTATGTTACTCTATCATGCAAGATAATATATTAAAAATAATATGTATAAAATGTTAACTTTAACCCAAAATATAATACTCTATATAATCAAAAATGAAAAGAAAAATGTTAATGAATTGCCAATATTCATTTTTTATTTTGGTAGCATATCTTGATTAAAGAACTTTTATTATTTTCAATACATTTTTATATTATTTGCAGCTTTGCTCTTTTTTAAATTCAAAATTTATTTTTCACAACTAGAAGTTAAAATACATATGATTCTTAATGAAAAACTTAAAAAATAATCAAACGCTTGTTATTTAGGAGGTGAACACTCAAATTGATAATGTTGAAAATCCATAGATCTTTACCACTTGAGTCTACCATTCCACTAAACACATCATTTTTTAAAGCATAAATACCCATCTCCTATTTTTATTCTAAAATTTATTTTATTTTTTCTTCTTCAACTACCCTTCCCCCCCTCTTTTTAATATTTGGAAGGTATTGGAGTTTTTAATTTGTTGGTTTTTAAAAAAAAAAAAATATATAAATTGATCTTTTTTTTTATTTATTAACTTCATTGTCAAAAGATTACATATTTAAATGACCATTGATTATCATTACCAAACAATATTTGACATTCTTTGCTTACACTATTAATAGTCATTTAGAAGCAGTTATCTTCATTTTACTCCAAGGCCTATTTTAAATTGAGTAAAAATAATATCAAATGTAAATTCCACTACACCTGGGTCTCTTTTTACGTGGACTTATTTAACATGATTTTGAAGTTACGTGATTCATGTTTCACCGGAAGTCGAACTCCGATATTGCGCTATTACTTTAAATAATAAATTTGCGCAGTTACGTTATATTGAAAGTAATAGCACATTATTGAAATTCGACTTTCAACTTAGTAATTTCAATATTTTCAGTGCTTTATAATAATAAGATTTTATGCAACAATGAAATTAAAATCATGATTTCCACATTTTATGTATACACACATTATATTTTACAAGATTATAATGTAAATTTGTTCAAACATTGTGCGTGTTAATTTTGCATTTTAAATCACATTCTGTTTTTGCTTTTTAAAAAAGAACGTAATTTTATTTTTAAAAGGTGAGTAATAGCAGTGGGCACAATTAAAATTGAAAATTAAAAACAAAAATAAGAATTTAATTTTTAGTTGTTACATTAATTACTAATTACGTTGTCATCAAAAAACCATTAATTAACACAAAATGAGAGTGATGTTGGCACTAGTTGTATTTCATCTTGTGAAGAATCTGATTTTTTTATCAGTTTGCAAATGAACCTGTTTACCGGAAAATAGCGATAATAATTAAAACATGTATATAAAAATATAAATTACTGTAAATTATGCATAAAAATATATTGTTTTGAATAAAATTAAATATTATAGTTAAAAAAAGTTTGTCTTGTATCAGTTTTTTTCAAATTTGAAATTTTTTATTAGTCATATTTTATTTTCTTATTTTTTTTTTTGCACGAATTTTAAAGTAATTTTACATTGGTGCTTTGCTTTTACGCGATTTTTGAAAAATCACAGTCCATATCCCCCCTTTTTCAAGGTAAGTTACGTCTATTTTTGCACGATTTCATTTGCGCATGTTTTCTGAGGAACCTGTCTATCGCATAAAACTAGACCCAGGTATATATCTACATTCCCAGACTAGTTTTTGGTTTTGAGCTGTTATTATAATAACACTAAACTGTTGGTTTTATGTAAAGAAAAAAATAATTTACTAATATTGTTATAATTTTGTGAATATTAGTTTTTTAAAACTATCAGATTAAATAACAGTGAAGTGATAAAATGATGTAAGGAAATTATCAAAGTTTATAATATAACTATAACATGGGGATTCTAGAATAAGTTATGCTAATGAGGTGACAATGCTAGATAAGAGTTATCATTTGGTTATAAACCCTCTTGACATACATCTGTCATTTAGAAGAGTACATAATATATATATATATATATATATATATATATATATATATATATGTACTAGATCTATATATATAGAGAGAGAGAGAGAGAGAGAGAGAGAGAGAGAGAGAGAAAGAGAGAGAGAGAGAGAGAGAGAAAGAGAGAGAGAGAGAGAGAGAGCTAAAAAAATCCTTCTATAAATTCAATTAGTTACTTTAAAATTGTAACATACACATAACAAATTTATCTATAATAATTTCTAAATTAACTCTAAAATTCTTATGGCAATTTTTGGTGATTATTCAAGTTATGTTATGCAGTAATTGAAAAAGTTTATGTTGAATGATAAAAGAGTTTGTTACACATTATTCTTATGTATCCAAGAAAATCATCAACAACAGCTTTAGTAGCCACTGTCATGAAAACTATTACATGAAAACAGAAAAGACAAAAATACATAAAGTTGAATTCATAAATTCACTCTCATGCCTACTTTATTTACATCAACATTACCCATCTCTTATTTAAATATTTTCTGGTCATGCAAACTCAATCATGTGAGTGTTCTCACACTTTTATTCTATATTTATTGGTAGATTGTCTTTTTTATAACTACATTATTCTTTTTTTCTGTTAATTATTTTTATTAATGTCTAAATTTATACATCTGAAAAATTAAATTTTAATGTGTTAATATTTGTCAGATAAATATATTTCATAGTGTTTAATGGTATTATTGATTTTAATTATGCGCAGAAAGACTTGGAACTAAATAGCAAAAGATATAGAGGAAGAGAATGCTATTTATGAATATAATTCCATTCAGGTTTAATAATTTACTTTATTCATAGATTAGTTTTGTTATTTTCAAGATACAATAAAAGCATTAGATTTTGCACATGTGTTCATTATCACATTTCATTAATATCTTGAAAAATTGACTTAATCATGATTAGATAATTGCTATCAGAATATTACACATAGAGGAGCTTTCGTATCAACATATTCATTATCAGATAGTTGATATCAGAAAAGTACATAGAGAAACTTTCACATTGGGTTTTTTTATTCCTGCATAAATACTATATCTTGGATTGAAAAAGAAAATATTCATTTATTTTACACTCAAAAGGCACATGCTCAATTAGCTTGAAAGGCTGATATTGGAATGAAATAATTACTATTGTAGGACCTTAAAAAATATAAAGAAGAAACAAGATTTTATTATTTGAAAAAATAAGACATTAAATAATGATATTTCTATGAAACTGAATTTTATATAAAAGGAGGAAGATAATCAAAAAATCTCATAATTGAAGAGCAAAATGAAAATATAAATCATGCATGTGCACATACAAAGAAAACAAAATGATGCAGTATGAAAGAAAACATATAGAAACATAATAAGAAGCAATTAACATGAATTTTCATATCTGGTAGCCACAAGTGTGAAATGACCTTATTAGTGCAGTTGCAGAATAGTTAACTTATGAGCTAAAAATCCATGAATAACATCTTAGCTTTGGTATTTTCATAGCATAAATATTTTGTGACCTTTCAGACCAACATACTATTGGATTATCCTATTAAATTTGAAATTAGTTTTTGTTATAGTCCTCCCTTCTCTCAGAAGTGGACTATTCCAGATGCCTCCTTATCTGATCGGATTAAGCATTGTTTGCCACAGGCCAATAGGCTGATGTATAGATAAAAACATAGCCAATGATTATTACAGGCCAATAAGCAATGATGCTTACTGAATCTGAAGGTTTTCAATAAGGTCAGGTCTCTGGGTATAAATAGTCAGCCTTTTGTGAGAATCAGGGAAGAACGTCTGTCTAACCTGAATAGACTCTTTGCATTCTCCCAGGGAAGCTCTGCTAACCTGAACAGCAGCAAGTATTGCCATTGATAGCAATACGCTATTTAGTCTACACAGCTAGGCAAGTCCCACAGAGACCGGATGCTGCTAAGACCACACTCAGCTCGAGGCAAGCTGTCTTGTACAGCTGGAAGAGCCATACACTCTACCCATGAGGCAAGCCATCAGGTGTAGCTGGAAGTGGTAGGCAGAATCCAGAGTTTATGTTAAACTCCAATATTCAACATTGTACATATTCATTTGTATATATATACTGTATATTGTATTGTATATATTTGTAGATGTAATAAATATATTAATTGTAATACTTGTCTTAGTATTATTTTCTGTAGTTTGGGTCTGTATTCCAGACCAAAACGTAACAGTTTTACTATTCATTCTGGGATTAAAATAAAAATGTATTTTATTGACGCTAAAAACCAATTGATTTTTTTTAACGTTATTATTGATAGTATGAAATATTGTGTTATTATTGTATCAATTTTTTTAAAGAAATATCACGTGAACATATTTTTTTTTTTTTACAAATGTATATATAATACTTGGTACGAATAAAAGCAAACTCATCATTTTATACTATAATAAAAATATTAATTTATCTATAATAATTTTTAACCTGCTATCAGAATTTTATTTTTTTAAAAAAGAATTATTCTTTTAAAGAAATTATAAAACCGACATATTAATCTGTAATAATTGCATAACTGTAATATTATTTATAACTTAAAGATTGGAATTTTCAATGTCTTAATACATAGTTGAATGCAAAAGCAATCTCTAAATTGAGATCTAAAAACATCAAAAAGCTTTCAAGTCATAGCGAGCAAAAGAATTTTTAATATGACTTTGATTTTTTTAAAAAAAGCTTATAATTTCATTTTGACTTTTACTTTTAAATGTTATTATAAAATTACAAAAATAATACATAAAAAATATTAATAAAAAATATTTTTATTTATTCTATAATAACAATGTAGAAAAAATATGGTATACATAAAGGCAAAAGTATTTACAAGAAACTAACTTATTATTAAGAACGTTTTAGTAGTCAAAGTACTCTGTACAATAAACTAACTTCAAACAAGAAAACAATTAACTGAAAAATGAACTAATATCTTCTCTGAATAAACTTATTGATCAATATATACATATATTTAAATGTCCTGAGAATGTAATAGTAAGCAAAATGTACCTTTTATGCTGACAATTTGAGATTCAAATCCAGGTGGAAATTTAACTTTTCTCCTGTACATGAGGGGCAGAACGACTAATATGTCAACATGGGTAGGATGACAACCTTGGCACTAATAAGGACTTTGAACATTCTATCATCAGATTTTCAATGAATTGGAAGGCTGAAGAGTTGTGAGTTGGAATAGTTTAAGCCTGTCCATTAAAGTATGAAGATTGGCTATCTTAATATAAAGCTGAGCACTGATTATATATATGTGTGAGGTTAGTAATCTAGACCAACTGATGATTGCTGGTTTAGCATGAAATACATATATTGGTGATTATTTATCTTTTCAACATGTGTGTGATCAGGTGGGTCAGCAATATGAGATGGCACTGAGATTAGTGGGTCGTATTAAAGTCTGAGTTCGAATCCCGCATATATTATATATATATATAAATGCAGGTTTAAGCCTGTACAATGTATTAAATTATAAAATAGTGTATAATAGGTCTTCCCATCCCTTGCATATGTACGTATAAATGGATTATTCTCCTGTGCAAGAGGGGCCAGATGACTAATATGTCAACATGGGTAGGATGACAACCTTGGCACTAATAAGGGCTTTGAACAATCCATCATCAGATTTTCAATGAAATGGAAGGCTGAAGAGTTGTGAGTTGGAATAGTTTGAAGCCTGTCCATTAAAGTATGAAGATTGGCTATCTTAATATAAAGCTGAGCACTGATTATATATATGTGTGAGGATAGTAATCTAGACCAACTGATGATTGCTGGTTTAGCATGAAATACTTTATATTGGTGATTATTTATCTTTTCAACATGTGTGTGATCAGGTGGGTCAGCAATATGAGATGGCACTGAGATTAGTGGGTCATGTGAAAGTCTGAGTTTGAATCCCGCGTATATTACATATATAAATGCAGGTTTAAGCCTGTACAATGTATTACTTTATTCAGATATTAAGTTTTAAACTAAGCTTAGAATTATGTAGTAAACAAATGACATGAATTAACTAATCATTTCTTTATTAGATAGTAAATAATAGTAGAAGCAAGTTATGCATAATTAGAAGATAAAAATAATAATTAAAGAAACAATTTTTTAGAAACACAAACTGGCAATCTGAGCGAATATTGCTTTTTTATTGTTCCTGGGGTTATTGTAGAGGAATACTGGGAGACTATTGATAGATAGGATTATATTAAATTAAAGTTACTTTTCATCTATAGATACATACTGATAATGTTCCAAATATTGGTAAATATATATCTAAGACTTAAACTTCAATGTAACTGTCATATTCCAAGATACCTTATTCAGATTAATTTTGTGTGCAAATTTATCAGTTATTATCAGTAACTGGTATAAATTGTAAAGCAATCTTGAACCTAAGATAATTCAAAAATATAGTTTTGATAAATAAATAACCATTATAGAGTAAACCCATTATAAGAATTCAATATTTGAAACAGACAATTATAAAAATGGATACTTAAACAGCAATATAGAGATTTATGTCCATACTGTACAGTAAGGATAAATAAATACTGAAAGTTAAAAAGAAATGAAAGCAAAATACATGAATGAAAAAGCAAATAGGGAATATTGATATGATTGGAAGAATTAAGAGGCTAAAGTGGCTGGACATGTTTTCTAAAAAAAAAAAAAGACTGTCCATAGATGTGCCATTTAAAGTCTTATGTTGGATCTAAAAAAGTTATAAAAAATTAGAAAGAAAATATATGTGGGATAGATAAATAAAATAAAATAGTCTTCAAATTTAATTCTCATATTATTCCAATATTTGAGATGAAACAATTGTTGATCTATTTGGAAATGTAAATATTGTATTGCAAAATAAATTAGTTATATAATTTGCTACTCAGGAAGTGAGGATGTATTTCACCCTAGTGATAAGTTGAATACAAAAGAACTAATTCAATTAATCAATCTGAATTTTTCTTCTAATTTAGATAGACATGATCTAAAATTTTAAACTTTTGATAAGCTGAGTTAATACACACAGAGAAATATTTTATTTAAATATTATAACACATATATTAAATAAAGAAAATTAATTAAGTCTGCCATAATATAAATTATACACTCATATTTATCTGCCATATAGAATGAAACAATTCAGTGATATTAGTAATATTTAACTAAGTTTAAATACAATGTAGATATAAATAAAAATAAAATTGGGTTTGTTTAGCTTATGTGCCAAATCTAGATAGAAAGTATCATAATAATTTGTAAGGATTTTAAGTCGGGTTCTGATCATTCTTATGTCTGAATAGATTAATCAGCAACTCATAAAATAGGATGCAAAAAGATGATAAATATAAAATTATATATTTGATTATTTTTCAAGGATCTGACTGCAATCCCCCTTATTATGAAGAGATGAAAACTAATGTAACAATATGTTTACTATAGCACATATATCAATACAAAAATCTAAAGTGGCATTCCAAATTAATTTTGTTTTCTCTAATCATGAGGAAAATGTAGTACATAAATTTTACCCTCAAATAATTAATACTGTCTGCAATGAGCCTAATGATATGAAGAGGAAAAGAAAAGAGGCCTGGTTTATTGCAAAGTCTAATAATGTTATCAAAGGAACACCAGTGTTCCACTGAGCATGCATTGGAATATTGAACAGTCAATTTAGTTAAGTTGCCACAAATCTAGTACACAGTTCTGTAAGTATGTCAGTTAAATATTACCATATTAATGTTTGCACAAATTTAGGTATTTCAGCATCTGACATTATCTTAAATGTGAGTTCAAAGGAGTTATGCATTTAATTTATTATTCATTAACATACAATAGCACTTCTTTATATTATTTTTAAAATGTAAAAATAAGAATGGAAATGTACACTTTATTTTACAAAGTAGAGACTTTTATACTAAGATGACATTCTGACTAATGACTTTGTAAGAAAGACATCTAACTTTAATCTTGCAAGAAGAGTAGATGTGGGATTAAGTTACATCCAACATCTATTTCTTTAAATTAATTTACTGATTCAAAATTCCAATTATAAAACTTTAAATATACACTTTTATTAAAGACATTTTATATTTTCTTATAGTAACACTAAAGAAATGATATCTATATTTAATACAACAAATGATAAAACAATAATGCTTACTATTCCAGTATAATATGTAGTTAGGTATAACTAAACTCCTAGTGTATTTAAATTCCCTTATTTGGAACTAGTTTTAAATGAAATCTGGGAATATGAAAGCAAATACACTAGTATCTGTTGATCATTGATTACTCAAACTTACAATAAACATATTTTAGTAGGGACTCATGTTTTATTTATATATATATATATATATATATATATATATATATATATATATATATATATATATATATATATATATATATATATATATATATATATATATATATATATATATATATATATATATATATATATATATATATATAGTAACAGTAACCACTCTTTTGACAAATGATAATAATCAAGTTAATAATAATATGAAAAATATACAATATTTGCAAATTAATTTTAGTCTAGGGGAACTTAAAGATAACTAATAGGTGATCATGGACATAGTGGTATGACTACATAAAACTTATTTTTAATTGACAAATCTATAATAGTCACAAGCAATGATCAAAGTGAACCCAAATAAAACAAGTTTCTATGCAGATTTAATTATATTTCCTGATTGTCACCCCTCCCACCTGATACTTTATTATATTAACAAATTGCTCAAATTTGGATGAGAAATTACAAACAACAAAATTATTAACAATGACAATAACTTTAATTAATAAATAGAATTATATGATAATAAAAAAAAACTTGTATTTACCTAATTACACATGAAAAATTATACAAGAGAGGAAAAACTTATAGCTTACAATAACTTATTGAGAATAGCTATAGAAAGTTCAGTCTATTATCTTAATATCTTTGTGAGCTTACATATATGTTTTGTCTCTGTAAATGAAGGAATATGACTATTCAAATCATCATTTTTAACTGTCTTCTATGAAGTACAAATATTTTAACTTTTTATCATTCACTCCTTGGCAGTTTTTACTATGAGAGTTTCCATTGCAATTTTCCTCTAACATTTCACAGATTAATTGCAGAAGTACATTTCTATGGGCCAATCACTTTAGAAGACTTTCTTCTGATAGCAAGTAAATGTCAAATATTTCTTCAGCACTGAATAATGATGAACAGATCAGCAGGATCAAAGTTAATTTTAAGGCATTTCTCTGTTTACAACTCCATATTCGGCAACAATGCTGAAAAGATCAGAAAAGCATTTTGGAGGGTTCTCTACTTTATAAAATGCATGATATATACTTAAATAATCCTTATAAATTTTATTGATTTTTATACAATAAAAAACATGATGACATAGCTACAATTATTCCCACTATTTTTTGCAATGCATATGATTTTAGAAAACTTCTGTTGGTAGATCTTTGGTGTTTTATATTTGAAAAAAAAGATTGTCCAAACTACTTATTTTTGTTTGAATTTTTAGAGTATATCTTATAACTTAAATAATAACTACAGTTAGTGGTCAAATTCCAGAGAGTTTCATCATTCTAATATGATATTGCAATCAACCATATCACTTTTTGTATTCAGACTCAAATTTCAAACACATCAAAAATTAATTGTACATGTTAATATACAACTAAATTATTTAAAACACAGCATAAAATAAAAAACTGATTGACCATATGCTAAAACAAAACAAAACATTGTGCATATTTTTCTTAAGAGTGACAGTAATTGTGTAATATGAAACACCTTTAAATGCTTCAAAGATACTTAATAGATATAATATATTTATTATCTCTGGTATATTTACTTATACAAGTAAAAAGAAAAAAAACAGCAATACAATAGATGATTTTGCATTTAAATTATTCTACACCTCTATCCCACAAGTTTATGAACTGATTTCTCTCAGCTTCCACTTTAGCACTTTGTGGAGAGACATCTCTCTACAAGGTGTTAAAACTGAATAGAAACCCACCTCTTCCATGCATGAGAGTGATGTAGTGAAAATATACTAATAGATGATATTAATTTTTATTTTTTATTTTGTATATTACTTTGTTGTTCTGTTTTCTTGAAGATAATTGAATAAGCTAAAAAAATAACCATTTAATGTTATTTCAGTGGTGTATGCTAAATTTCTTCCATTGATACTATTCCCCTTCCCCTTAAAATGTTTTAAATAAAACAGTAACAAAGCTTTTATTTTGAGCTAAAATTAAAACAAATATTGTATAGAACAAAGGTTTTGTTTTTAATATTAAATAAAGAATGCAATTTTAAAAATCAACATTGTATTTGCTAACTCTTTATAATGAAATCGGAAAATTGAATAAGCTATAATAATTTTGTTATGAATTAATAGAATTGTTAAATATTCACAAATGAGGATTTTTACAAAAGGACTGTTTCTAGTCATTTAACATCCGCATAAAATATGACAACAATTAAACAATAAGCATGATTTTTTTTAAAAGCTAGAATGACTGAAACACACAGGCTTATTATATACCTGTGTCTATATATGTAATGTATAGGGTATACGAGCACAGACTTTCACTTGACCACCACTCTCCAGACTATCTCATAACACTGATACACTTGAACCCATATATGTTGAAAAGATAAATAATCACCAAAATCCGTATTTCATGCTAAAGCAGCAATCATCAGTTGGTCCAGATTACCATCTCTACAGATATATGCTATAACTGCTCAGACATATATTAAGATAGCCAACCTTCATACTTTAACGAACAGGCTTCAATCTACTCCACATTCCAACTCTTCAACCGTCCATCCAATTGAAAATCTGATGATGGAATGCTCAAAGGCCACCCTGAGGCTGAGATTCTTGTTACCTCCATGTTGACCTAAGGTCAATAAGACACATCATGTACAGGACATAACCCATTTAATACATATACAAGGGATGGACAGACATCTCTACTATGTAATAACTGAAACACACAGGCTTATTATATACCTGTGTCTATATATATAGGGTATATGAGCACAGACTTTCATATGACCCACCACTCTCCAGACTATCTCATGACACTGATACACTTGAACACATATATGTTGAAAAGATAAATAATCACCAGTATAAAGCTAGAATACTAACTAAATCACCTCAAAATATAAATGATGAATAAATGTTTTGCACAGTTTAGAGTAGCAGTGAGAATACGCAGAACCAACAGCTAAAATTCTGACTAAATTTTCATTTGATGTGGCAAACATATTTTTACTTGATTAAATGTTTTATACTGCTATTGTATTAATGCACTATTTTTCATAATTGCGCTATCTACATTTTTCTCTCTTTCATCAGAATTCAACCTGAAATTCGTAGTCATGTGAAACAAACATAGAATTTGATTTTTAGATAGTAAGCTACAGAGTCAGTCCATTGTATAATTATAGGCTAACTGAACTAAAAGAAAAACTGACTAACACTCACTATTTAATGAACTTGGCCAGCAGAATGAGTATTATGTTATACATCACTATTTCTCTTTACAGAAAATGTTGGAGAGATTGTCCGCATAATAATGAATTTTTAATAATAATAATAATAATAATATTATTATTATTATTATTATTATTATTATTATTATTATTATTATTATTATTATTATTATTATTATTATTTTTACTTTACAGTAACGGAAACTGATTTAATTGTAGTATAAATATTGTTTTATTGTTGAACATATCTGTCTTTTATATATATTTAAAGAGCAGACATTTGAATAAATATATACATAAACGGTAAATAAATTATTCATTTATTTTGCAGTTTTAACGATAAATGTCTTAAAGACATATTTCTGAAAAAAAGTAGTAATTATACATGTAAAAACGGCTACGAAAATAATGTACAAAAATTTATTTAGCATATAAATATGTATCTACTACACAAAAGCAACAATTGATTAGTAAAATTTCTACTGAGGCAAGACAATGTATGAAAAAAAGAGTGAACACAAAACTGTATAAAAATGATGTATTAAGAAGAATTGAATATGAGGGGAGTATTCGAAAATTATTAGAATTGTTCTCTGGAAAGTAAACACATTGTAATACATGCTTCTACTACTAGATGCTTTTTCTTGGGACCACCTTCTGTCAGTCTTCCAACTGTCACCATTGAGATAAGTCATATTGCTGTGTAGTAAATATTTCAGTTAAGTGCATCTCACTTATTTGTCAATTTTTGTAATGACTGAGAAGTTGGAACACTGCAAAATTCTATTTTCTGCTTAGAAAACAGCAGGAAAAACAGTTGCAATGCTTGAAGTAGTTTAAAAGCATGCTTCTCTCGGAAACACAAGTTCATGAGTGGTTTAATGGAAGTATCAAAATAATCATGCTCCAAAAATTATGGTGAGTGAAGTCCAATGTCAAGATGAAGCTGATTTTGTTTGTATGAGCATTATTCATTCAGAATTTGTTCATCATAATGAGTCATTTCAAATCTACACGTTCTGAAAGGTTTGCATGATGGAATAAAATGAAACACCCTGATTTTGGGCTTAATGGAAAGTGCATTTTTTAGCATGATAATGAAGCAGCACACAAAGCCTTGGGGGTGAAACCATTTTAAATTAAATATCAACTTATTTATCAGCAATATTCACTTAATCCTACTCTATGCACCATCTTTTTATTCTCTTAAATGAAAAAAGATACTTTTTTTTTTGCAGACTTACAAGTGTTAAAAAATAAAGCAATGGAAGTGTTAAAAGGCATCACTTTGCAAAAGTTTCCAGACTACTTTGAAAAAGGAAAAAAAAAAACATATTTAGACAAATGGATTAAAATAATTAAATACACAATATTTTATTTTTTAAAAATCTGGTTATTTTTGGGTTACCCCAATATAAAAAATTTTGCAAAATGGTACAAAAAAAATTAACAATTATGAATTAGCAAGAAAAGCTATAGAAAATAATAAATGTCTCAAAAGTATGAAACAACATCTTGGTATTTATAGGAAACATTTTTGCAATAAAAGAAAGGAACTATTACTACAAAGTGAGATGACATCATGAACAGGATAGAATAGTTTTTTTAAATAATTATATGTCAATAAAGATAAGAAAAAAATATCTCTTAAACTACTATATCTTTTGAATTGTCCAGGATTTTAGATGAATAAATAAGTCATGCCATAAAATATATATAAAAAGTAAGTTCCATGTAATAATGGAATTATACACAATATCTTAGAAGAAGGCGGTGAAGAAATAATTTTTTTTTGTTAAAGTTATATATAAAATGTTTGAGTAATGAAGATATACCAGAGGATTGAAAGATTGCAGTATTAATATTACTATACAAAAAAAGTGATAAAGAAGTATTAGAAATTACAGTCCTATGAATCTTTTATCAATTCCATACAAAATCCCAAATAGTCCGATTCGTCTACAGTGAACTTTGGATTTTAACCAATGAAAAGAACTAGTTGGATTTAAAAGAGGTTTTAATACAATGGATCATATTCAAGTGTTTGTTTGAATTGAGTCATTATGCTTCTGAATATGACTGAATTAATTAGGGTTTAAACTCATTCCAATGTATGTTTGTTATCAGAAAATGGATATCTCACTTCTCACATATAACTTTTTTTTCTGAGACCAAATTTTCTATGAAGTCTATCATCAATCCTGTAATATATCTTGAAGAAGTTTGGGTATTCACTTTTTTTACTTCTAACACTTAGCTGTTTGGGTAGATGAATTAATCCATCATAGAGCACATTTGAGTCTTTTAACAGAATTTATTTTGATATACACATGATCATCATTTTCTTCCATCATAATTCCTTTACACTTAGCATTCTTTTCCTGTATCTATACAATAAACCTACTCTGATATAACAGCTTATTTGCCAGATTAATCTCATTCTTCCTTTAGACACTTTTCCTAGTATCATTTTTAGTAATGCGTTCTCTTTCTATATCTAAAAGCAATCAATTCTCATAAGAATATTTATAAAAATGCAATAACCATAATTAGACTACAAAATGATAATAGGAATAATAATATTGAAAATAGTGTAAGACAGTCTGACTCCATATGCCCAAAACTTTTTACAGCAGTTTAGTGAGAAGTGTTTTGTGGATTACAATGGGAAGCTAAAAGTGTAAAAGTAAATAACCCTGAGAAGTGTTTTGTGGATTACAATGGGAAGCTAAAAGTGTAAAAGTAAATAAAAATTATTTAAGTCAACTAAATTTTTCAGATCATATAATTGTTTTTGCAAAATGCTTCAGATCTTCAGGAAATGTTGAGTTATCAAATAAAAATATGAAAGCAGGAATAAAGTTAAATGTTAAAAAGACTAAAGTAATATACAATAGCTTTTCTCAATAAATAAATAAATATTGACAATGATGAGTTAAAAAAAGATAACAACTACAAATACCTTCGTGAGGTTATTACTACAGCTGGAAACATAATGAATGAAATTAATCACAAAATTAAAAATTGATTGGGATGCTTTTGATAGCAGTAACTTATTAAAACAAAATATATCTATGTGTTTAAAAATAAGGTTTTTAATAAATGCATTTTATCAGTTCTTATTTATGGATCTGACACTTGAACACCTCCAGAAAGCATAGAAAAAATATTCCCAGATTGAAGTAATTCGGAGTTTGTCTAGGTATAAACAAAAAGAGAACAAAAACAAAATACAGAGTTAGAGACCAAATAGTTATTGAAAGTATTAAGAGTCAGAAATGGAATTGAGCTGGACATATTCTTAATAAAGTTAGATGAACAGTGGAAACCATAAACTGGATTTCAGAAAGAGACCACATATGAGATGGGTGTATGATATAAGAAAGTGTGCTGAGCTGATGCAGAGAAAAGAGGCTAGATATTGGAAAAACTAAATTAAATTTAGAAAGACCTTCATCCTGAAGTGTTTTTATAATGGTTGAAAATGATTATGATGATGATGATGATGATGAACATACACTGAAAACATTGAGAGTAAATGATGCTGAATCCAAACAATTATAAAAGAAAAAGAGAAAACATAAGTTAAATGAAATAAAGAGATTAGCTGGTGTGATGTAAGAAAAAAGAAAAAATGGATTAAACAACAAGATTAAATAAATTTTTATTCTTAGTGAAATGATAAAGCTTGGAGGTTATGATTGATGGTGACTGATGTCATGAGATAAATAGTATATACTAGTGCTTCATGGTGCAAAGATAGCATATCTTACTATACTTGTAATAGATTTCTAATTCACATCAAATGATTTTTATTTTAACAGGCTTGCGATTTTTTTTTTTATGTAGTTGTCTCATTTTCAGTTTAGATAACTATCTCTTATACAATGGGATAAGTAACTATTCATAACTAAAGAATAAGATAAGGAAGAACCACCTAGAACTGATAAAACTCGTCAGTGTTATTTCCCTATGCAAAAAATATTTGAGAGCCTTTGCTTTTTAGTGGGTTTTTTATTAAAAAATGAACAATGGAGAAAGCTTACTGCAATAATACTGTGTTGTTTATTGAGTGAACAAATATGTACTACTTTTTTTTTTTACTAACACATATTTTAGTTTTATTTAGCATTATACAATTTTAAACTTATATCTACAATTCATCAAGATCACTGTAGCTAAAGAGCAACAGTTGCTCAGACATTCACCAAGCTTATAGCATATGTTTAAACTTTGGATGTGTTATATTTAAACTGTTTAGAATTTATATAGTTTTAAGTATCTGACTTACTGGAAACCAGATGATGATCAATATTGGTTTGTAAATGTGTTGTCCATAAATAGATAGTAAAAAAAAAGATGGAAAATTATTAAATCTCTCACAAGCCTGATGATTATTGCCTTGTTTTTTATTCTGCTCTCTATAAGAGATCTATTGGAAAATCGTTATTTCTAAATGGATTGTTTAAAGGATATAGCAAGTTTGAATTCGACATCAATTCATTATTTTAATTCTAAAATATATTAATTACTATATAACAAACAGTCAATGTATCAATGATTTAGGCAATTGTTATATATATATATATATATATATATATATATATATATATATATATATATATATATATATATATATATATATATATATATATATATAATAAATAAAGGTTGATACCTGTATTCGTTTAACAATATATGTAATATACAAATCAATAAATATATCAAAATACAGTACAATTTATATAAATTATATTCATTTAGAAGTACTTTCGACTATATACTTTGTAGTCTTTATCAACTATATAATGTTGAATAATCAAAATGAGACAACCTTTAACAATACCCATAGTTCAATTCAGATTTCCCACAATTCTGTTATCTTAACATTTGATGACTGGCGATTCATTAACATTTGACGATTTCTTGAAATCAACATAGCCTCTTTTATTTTACGTTTATTATGACAACGTTCAATTTGAATAATTTTCATATTTTTATAATCAAATTTAAATCCATATTGACAAGATTTATTATGATCAAATATAACAGATGATGAAGGTTTATTTACATCTGTTCTATATTGATTCTCTTTTTGAATTCTATTATATAAAAGCTTATGTTCTTTTATTCTCTTCTCAAATGTACACTTAGATTCACCAATGTATTGTATGCTGCATCCACATATTAATCTATATATAATAGAATTTTGATTAAACTTTGAATTTTGAATTTTAGAATTATTAAGCAATTTATTTATGTTATTTGTAGAGAAAAAAGCAATATGACACAAACCATTATAAATTTTCTTAATAAACTTGACCTGCTCATCTGATATAAATGGCATTGAAATCCATTTCATTTTGATATTTTTATTTTTAATTTTATTATAGTGTTGATTTCTTTTAAATCCTTTAATAATATTAGCAATAGCATTTTTATAATAACCAATTTTCAACAAGTCATTAACAAATAAATGACATTTTAAATTTTATCACTAGAATATTTGCATAATTTTTCATTTCGAAATAAGAATGATTTCAATCCAGACAGCTTATGACACATAGGTACATGTGATTCATATGGAATAATCATTCTTATTTCGAAATGAAAAATTATGCAAATATTCTAGTGATAAAATTAAAAATGTACATTTATTTGTTAATGACTTGTTGAAAATTGGTTATTATAAAAATGCTATTGCTAATATTAATAAAGTATTTAAAAGAAATCAACACTATAATAAAATTAAAAATAAAAATATCAAAATGAAATGGATTTCAATGCCATTATATTAGATGAGCAGGTCAAGTTTATTAAGAAAATTTATAATGGTTTGTGTCATATTGCTTTTTTCTCTACAAATAACATAAATAGATTGCTTAATAATTCTAAAATTCAAAATTCAAAGCTTAATCAAAATTCTATTATATATAGATTGATATGTGGATGCGGCATACAATACATTGGTGAATCTAATAGTACATTTGAGAAGAGAATAAAACAACATATGCTTTTATATAATAGAATTCAAAAAGAGAATCAATATGGAACAGATGTAAATAACCTTCATCATCTGTTATATTTGATCATAATAAATCTTGTCAATATGGATTTAAATTTGATTATAAAAATATGAAAATTATTCAAATTGAACGTTGTCATAATAAACGTAAAATAAAAGAGGCTATGTTGATTTCAAGAAATCGTCAAATGTTAATGAATCGCCAGTCATCAAATGTTAAGATAATAGAGTTGTGGGAAATCTGAATTGAACTTTGGGTATTGTTAAAAGTTGTCTCGTTTTGATTATTCAACGTTATATAGTTGATAAAGACTACAAAGTGTATAGTCGAAAGTACTTCTAAAAGAATATAATTTATATAAATTGTACTGTATTTTGATATATATATTACATATATATATATATATATATATATATATATATATATATATATATATATATATATATATATATATATATATATATATATATATATAATATTCACGCAAGAATTTGAAAACTATTAATAATTATTATGGAGTTTAATATTTAAAACTGCTTAAGTCATTTTGGATGCAAAGTATTTTTGTCAATGCAACTTTAAAATATTAAATACTGCAATAATAATTAATAGTCTACACATTCAAGAAAAATGCAATTTTAAACTTCATTACAATTTAAGAATTATTGCTTTATAGGTACAATATACTTAAGACGTACTTCAAAAACATTAATTAAAGAAACACCTTATAATATATATATATATATATATATATATATATATATATATATATATATGGGCTGCAGAAAGAAGTTTGCTATTAACTGAAAGGAGACCCTTTGATTCCTCTTGGAGGCCTTAAAGGAACCGAGCAGGGCAAATTCCTAATGTCCACTCCATACGTTCTTGTCGTTGCAGCTGTTATTACTATGTGATTATTCATATAGTATACGAACATGGATGGGCTGCTCACCAACATGCATTAGCCAGCGTGGTGAGTTTATTGGCTTTTTACCTCTGAGTTTAAGATCAAGAAACACCATGGTCTTTCTTCTCAGTGCCTGATAAGGCAGAATGAATGTTTGTGTAAATGATAAATATTTTTCCAATACATATATACAATTATGACAGACAAAAATAAAGCATGGCCCTTATTTCCAGGAGGCTGTAAAGTCACCAACCAAGGCAGCGGTTAGTGGCCGAAGGCGGAGGGTGCTAAAAATCCCCTGATTGCGGACCCAGGCTGCCATTTGATGACAACCTTTTATTTAGGTACTTACAACTGCAGATCACTTTCAAGTGAAGGAATATTGCAAGAATTAGAAGAAGAACTGTCTTATATTAAATGGGACATTATTGGACTTTGTGAAGTTAGAAGAAAAGGAGAAGAAACAAATGATTTAAAAAGTGGGCATATACTCTATTATAAAGCCACACATATTGGAAATACAAGTGGAGTAGGATTCATTATAAATAAAAAGTGGAAGAACAATATTGTGGAGATTGATGGTGTATCGGACAGAGTGGCAAGATTAGTTATACAACTTAATAGCAGATACCAAATGCAGATAATTCAGGTTTATGCCACAACAAGTTCTCATAGTGATGAAGTAGTAGAAGATTTTTATATGGATGTACAAAAGGCTTTTGATCAGAGTAAACAACATTTTAGAATTGTTATGGGAGACTTTAATGCTAGAATTGATAGACAAATGAAAGATGAAATTGCTGTAGGTAATTTTGGTTATGGTAATAGAAATGAGAGAGGACATAGACTTGTGGAGTTTGCAGAAAAAGAAAAACTTTATATTATGAATTCATTTTTTGAGAAAAATGTTAAAAGGAAATGGACATGGAAACATTCAAATGAAGGTACTGCAGAATAAATTATATTTTGACTAACAGAAAATACATATTTCAAGATTGTAATGTTCTTAAGAAATTTAACGCAGGAAGTGATCATCGATTAGTAAGGTGTAAGTTACATGTTAATGTAAAAATAGAAAGACAAAAATTATTAAGAAAAACAAAATTTAGAGTTGATATTCCTAATCTTCAGAAACATTCTAGTGAATTTAAATTAGAACTTACAAATAGGTTTCATGTGTTAGGAGATTTTGAACATGATACAGATTTGAATGAAATTAATATGAAAATAACTGATACACTTTTAAAAACTGCAACAAACATAGCTGGTAGAAAAAAGCAGCAATTGACTAATAAAATTTCTACTGAGACTAGAGAATTTATGAAGAAAAGAAGGAATATGAAGATATACAAAAATGGTGTATTAAAAAGAATTGAATATCTCAAATTTTGTAAAATGGTACAGAAAAGAGTTGAAAATGATATAAGAAAGTATAACTGTGAAATAGCAAGGAAAGCTGTAGAAGAAAATAAAAGTCTCAAAAATGTTAAACAACATTTTGGTATTGGTAGGAAATTTATATCTGCAATAAGAAAAAAAAATGGAATTATTACTAAAAAGAGAGATGACATCATGAAATTGGTAGAAGATTTTTATCAAGAATTATATAGTAATAAAGAACGAGTACCTCCTATATCTATTACATCTTCCGAATTTCCCAGAATTTTAAATGAAGAAGTGAGACATGCAATTAAGTGTATGAAGAAAGGAAAGGCTTCAGGAAATGATGGAATTATAATTGATATATTAAAAGCAGCAGGTGAAGAAATAGAAACAATTTTAGCAAAGTTATATACCAAATGTCTAAATGATAAAGATGTACCGGAAAATTGGAAGAATGCAATAATAATATTAATATTTTAAAAAGGTGATAAAGAAGATATTAGAAATTACAGACCTATCAGCCTTTTATCAGTTTTATATAAAATTTTTACCAAGATAATTACAATTCGTCTACAGAGAACTTTGGATTTCCACCAACCAAGAGAACAAGCAGGATTTAAAAGTGGTTTTAGTACAATAGATCATATCCAGGTATTGAGAGAAGTCATAGAAAGGACAAATGAATATGAGTTGTCATTATGTTTTGGATTTGTAGATTATGAAAAGGCATTCGATTCTATACACATTTCTTCAGTGATTAAAGCATTGGATCATCAAGGTATAGATCCAGGATATTGTCATATTTTAAAGCATATTTATAAAAATGCAACAGCAACAATTAGATTACATAATGATACTGGAAAAATCAACATTGAGAAAGATGTAAGACAAGGTGACTCCATATCTCCAAAACTCTTTACAGCAGTGCTGCAAGAAGTATTTTGTGGATTAAAATGGGAAACTAAAGGAGTGAAAGTGAATGCAGAGTTTTTAAGTCATTTAGATTTTGCACATGATGTAGTTGTTTTTGCAAATAATGCTTCAGAGCTGCAGGAAATGTTGCAGGAGTTAGAAGATGAAAGTAGAAAAGTAGGACTAAAGATAAATGTTAAAAAGACTAAAGTAATGTTTAATCAATTTGCTCAAAATATGAAAATAAAGATTGATTATGAAGAATTAGAAGAAGTTAACAGTTACAAATACCTTGGTCAGATTATTAATACAGATGGAAACATAATGGAGGAAATTAATCTTAGAATTAAACTTGGTTGGAGTGCTTTTGGTAGAAATAACTTGATACTAAAATGAAATATGCCTATGTGTTTAAAAAGGATGGTTTTTAACAAATGTGTTTTACCAGTTCTTACTTATGAATCTGAGACTTGGACACTTAATAGAAGAGCAATACAGAGACTTCAGACCACACAAAGGAGTATGGAGAGATGTATGTTGGGAGTAACAAGAAGAGCTTGAAAACGCAATGTATGGGTAAGACAACAAACAGGTGTTACTGACCTTATTGAAAAAAATAAAATATTGTAAATGGAGTTGGGCTGGACATATTGCTAGAAGAGATGATAATAGATGGACAATTGAAATTTTAAACTGGATTCCAAGAGATTGTAAAAGACCCAGAAAGAGACCACATGTGAGTTGGATGTATGAAATAAGAAAATGTGCAGGGGTGTTGTGGAGAAGAGAAGCTAAAGATCGGAGAAGATGGATTAAACTTGGAGAAACCTTCATCCTGCAGTGGATTGATAATGGTTGATGATGATGATGATATATATTATCAAAAAATAATTTTAATTAGCTAAAAAAAAGTTGATTTAAAAAAAAAGAAAAATAATAATGAAAAATCGATGGAAATTACAAAGGTAATAATCTAAAATTAGATTTATTTTATTTTTTAGAATATTTGCATAATTTTCAAATTTCATTTATTTTTTACTGAAATCAGCAACTGAAAATTTTTTTGTAAAAGAAAATCGATATATTCCAAGTGGTAAAATTCTTTCAGTTGCTTCTACCTGTCAGATAGATTTTAACAGCTACCATATTTCACCACTTAAAAAAATGTGAATATAAAATCTGAATTGATTTTTTTCTAAGTGAGAAATTATCTTTAGTAAGTAGAAATATCATTAAAGGCACTGTAGAAGATATTTCAAAAATTCAGTCTATTTACAACCACAATAGTTTCTTTTATTATTATTATTTTTATTTGTACTATTTTTATTTACCGTAAATAAAGGTATAGATATGCAATTAACAAAAAAAAAAAAAACTGATTTGTCAATAGTTTGTTAATGTGAGTAATGTCACCCATAGAGTGAGATATTATGAACTTTCTCTATATTTGGCAATTTTTTTGTAGAAACTCCACTCTTAGAATAAAGTACTTTGTTTAGAAGTGAATTTCTGACTTATGCCACTGTGTAAAGATTAACCATTAATATAAATGGAGATCTATTAAATTTATATAGCACTATTTTGTTTTCAAGGTGAAAGAGTTTAAAATCAAAACAGATAATATTTATATTTTGTAACAGGCTTCACACTGATTCCCATACGAATTACATACAAAATAAGTACATTTATAAACTTGTAATCTATTTGTGGTAACTCGATATTATGTATTATTAACAACATATTATATTTTTCATAAATAAAAAAAATATATGGTAAATTTTTCATAAGAATAAATAGTGTTTAAAAACTGTTCTGTATTAATGAATTCTAAGAAAGACCTGTTTTACACTATTGTAGAATTTAAATAAAAACTTTTGCTCATCCGAAAGATATGCTTGCTTCTGATTCAATTATCTGATGTATCCATTTTCATGCAAACAGATTTTTAAAAAATAAAACAGAATAAATAGATAATTTATAACAAATTATAAATAAATAAACAGCATAAAATTTACGACCATGGGCATAAGTGCTTACATTGATTAAAAAATAAACAAATTTAAACTTGGATGAAATGCATTTTTTAGAAATAACTTAATAAGGAAAGGAAATATACCCATTTGTTGGAATAAAGAGCTTTTTAATAAATATAACACAAATTAAATACTTAATAAAAGAACAATACAAGGACTTTGGACCACTACATAGAGGATTGAGAGATTAAGTTGGTAGTAAAAAGAAGGGGTTAAAACTGAATATATGAGTAAGAGAAAAACCATGAAACATCAACCTTATTGAAAGAGTTAAGAGATCAAAATACAGATAGTCCAGACAAATTGTTAAAAAAATGGAGAATGTATCTTTGAAGTCTTAAATTACATGATAAAAGATTATCAACAAAGCAATAAGAGTTTTTTTGGATAAAGATTTTAAATATTTTCTCTTACTGCACTTATCAATTAAGAGCTTGTTTGAGTTATTGGTAAGGTCTCTGCACGATAAAAGATTGTAAGTTTTGTAAAAAAAAAAAAAAAAAAAAGCAAATATAAAACGAATGCTTGAAATAAAGAAGTTTGCTGTTGTGATATGGAGAAAAGAGATTATGGATAAGAGAAATCTTCATCTTGCTGTAAATTAGTAATGAAAACAAAATGATTTTGATAAATAAAACTTAATTATATCACACTTGTACTTAATCCCAAAGTTACTGAATGATGTTCGGTTAACACAGTAACATGCTATGTATAGCTAGCGTTGACAAAATAAATTTATGTAAAACAACATGATATTTTTATAATTTGGACTTGTATCTTATTACTTATTATAATTGCTTCTAATATTATAAATTTTATTCTTCATAAGGCAACTGCAAAATCAATTTTTTTTAAATGAAATTTTACCAAAAATAAATTAATAAAGATGTTTGTACTCTACTTTAATTAGTTTTTTTTTTAATTTTTATGAGAATCAACTTCACATATATTGATTCTCTCAAATATCATTGGTTAAATGTGGATTTTTTTGAATTATATGAAAAGTAATTAATTTTTTTTTTGCACATTTCTTAAATAGACGTGATAATTCTATTAAGTTAAATAAAAGCTGCATTAAAATATCTTATTTTCTTTAATATATATATATATTTTTAAATGCATATTTGACTTCGAATAAAACCACAGGTAAAATAAGAAAGTTAAATAGTTTAAATAAATACTAACCTCCAAATTGGAATATATGTAAAAAAAGTGCATAGAAATTAGACAATGTAGCTATTATTCACCCCCACTTAAGAGTGATGATGTGATATAACTGATCACCCATCTGGAGAAAAAATACAATAACATTTGGACATTCACTTAAATATTGGCACATTCAAATTCACACTCATTTAGTAGCCTAATATTTTTCCTAATATTCATCCAGCATTCATCCGATGATAATAAAATGAATACAGTGATCAAGTTTAAAGAATCAGCATGGACTAATAAGTTATATATATATATATATATATATATATATATATATATATATATAGTTATACTAATAATTAGCAATAAACAAGAATTATCCAGCATTACACATAAACAGTTGACTTACCAATCAACATTCAACCCTTATTAATGGATTCAACATGTTTAAGATAAAATCAGTATCTATACTCAGAGTTTTACATTTCAAGCATTATAAATGGTTCTATGAGTGTTACACTTCTACATTGTTTAAAAACATATCCAACTTATCCACAGAAATTATAAAAAAAATCAAGTAGATCAGATTTACTCTTAACCCACATATAGTTTCAAAACATAAAACTTGCTAAAAGACCTTTTTTTGGATAGAGAATAAAAAAAAAAACTTTTCCAAACAAATGAAAAATTATAGCATAAAATAATCATTTTACAAGACCTGATTCAATTTTTTATGGCATTACAGTTAAGTGGATTGTATTTTTCCAGGTGTTAATAGAATCTTATCAATAGATTTAATTATTCAGGATTAACGCTTATCTGATTCAGTAATGAAATTTAACAGATTTATTCTAACCCACATGCATAATGATTATCAAATCAATCTCTCTCTCTCTCTCTCTCTCTCTTTATATATATATATATATATATATATATATATATATAGATATATATATATATATATATATATATATATATATTAGTAGAATAGAAGGACTTGATAAAAACAAAGTCACTGAAGAAAGTAGAATATAATCAAAAACATTTATAGTGTGCTGGAATTTTTGGATTGTCTTTGGAAAAGGGAAATTTGTATATTTAACATTATTCATCATAAAAAAAACATGGCAGGTCACATTGTATATTCTATTTAAGAACTTATAGTAAAACTAATTATCATAGGCAGTAAAGGTTAAAGCAAAGGAATTATAATTTATTATTATTTAAAAACATTTAATTGAAACTGAATAGAACATGTATATATATATGACATAAATATGTAATAATTCTAATACTTTTTTTTAGTTTAAACCCTCTAATTTTCCAATGATTCAAGCAACGATGTTTAATGAAAAAATCAACAAATTCCTCTTATACATGCATTTCTGTCAATCAAATCTGATGTCTGCAACAGCTTGGAAAATCAGTTGAGACTCCGATAAACACAGCGAGATAGTTTTTATTACATATGCTTGCAGTATTCAAGATAATCTTAAAACTTGAATGCATATTTGATTCAGTTTAATATTATTAGATAAAACATAGCTTTTAAACAAACCCATTTTAAACTAACATTACTTTTTAAGTAAACATTTATGTACGTTAATTAGTTAATTAAATATGACATAAATAATTAATAATGTAAATGTTATTAATTTATATCCTCTATAGATATTTTCCTAATGTTTCAATTGGCAATGTTTGATGAAAAAATAAATTATTGCTGGACACATGCTTCTGTCAATCAAGGCTAATTTCCTCAGTAGCTCTTAATATTCAACATGTGGTATTTAATTAGTTAATTAATTACATATTAAAATCTTTACTTAAAATCAAAATTAGTTAAATTGAGTTTTTTTTAAAGACTCTGTCTAGTTAACATTAAGGTGATAAAAAAAAGAGGTTTTAGTTAAATCATTGCTAAATTTGCATGCAAGTTTTAAGATAATTTTTGAACATTGTAAAGATTTATGATAAAAATTATTTTGCTACTTTTGTTGAGCCTCAATTGATTTTTCAAGCTACATATAGGGTCAGGTTTTATTGACACAAACTGTGTTTATCCAGAAGTTAGTTGATTTCTTTTACCAAATATTGCTACTTAAAACATTAGAAAATTTCTACAGAAGGCATAAATAAATAATATTAGCATTAGTATATATATAGGCATGTATAAAAAAATAAAGAGCCCTGCTAATTTGCTGTAACAAGCTTTATTGATAGATGCCAGCTAAACAAAGCATTTAAAACCACTTCCTAACCTCAGACCAATGGTTTCATCCTTTGGCACTTTTCAGTGAGACACTAGATCTAAAAATACCAAACCAAAGCCAGCATTTATCTAGAAGTTAACTATTAAGTAGAAAATCTGAAATTTTGAGACACCTAAATGTTTTCAAATCCAGCTATCCAACTTAAATAGATATATGGGGTTGAGAGATATTCAGCCAAACCATATACTAATAGCCTAGGCTATGGTTTGGCTGAATATCTCTCAGCTCCATATTGATATTTAAGTTGGATAGCTGGGTTTGAAGGTATTTAGGTGTCTAAAAATTTCAGATTCTCTACTTAATAGTTAACTTTTAGATAAATGCTGGTGTTGGCATGGTATTTTTAGATGTAATGTCTGAAACTACCTTAGCACCTCACTGAGGAATTCCAAATCATGAAATCATTGGTCTGAGGTTAGGGAGTGGTTTTCAAGATAGAGATTTTTAAATGCCTTGTTTAGCTGACATTTATCAATAAAGGTTGTTAGAGCAAACTAGCAGAGCTCTTTATTTTTTATTTACAAGCTTAAAAACTGAGTCATGCGATATATGACTGATTTTTTGTTGAATATAGGCAAGCATATTTTATAATCATAAAATCAATACATTCTTACACTGTTATGTTTGCAGAACACCCTTTTTTTGGCTTTGCAAATGGAAAGTGAATTTATCAGTTTTCTTGTTTTTATAAAAAGGTATATTGATCAAGATGAACATTGAACCATATTCAAATGTTAATAAATCTTCATTTAATATAGCAAATAATTGACCTTTCCAATATGCTTCTAGTAATACATAATCACATAATAACATGCTTTTTCAGTATCGATTATGTCAATACACTATTTTCCATTGCCAAACTTTATTTTTTTCAAATGTTAAATAAATCCATATAAATAAATACTATAGAATACCAACTAATCTAAAAACTTGGTCTCTCCTTAAAATCACCCAGGTTTGTAATGACATATTTTTATCAATTTCAAATATAACAAGTGTAAAAGCTATTAAGTCACTAAATATCATATGATCACCATTCTTTATGCTTACACAAGCTGTATTCACAGAGCAAAAACACTCAATACAACAATATCACCCAGTGTAAGCCAGAGTAATCAATGGATGCAGAAAGGTTTGTGCATAAAACTGCTAGTTTCTAGCTTGTGACTTCCATAAATGAGGAGCCTTGGACCAGAGAGCACTCTCCAGCAGCCACATTTTACCATGTTAGCAAATTATAAAACATTAGATCTTAAGATATAGTACAGTGCTTTCAGGTCCAAGGCTCCTCACTGAGGAAAGCCACAAGCTAGAAACTAGTCTGTGGATGTTAGATGAGTAGGAACTTCATAGGAATTTTAAGCACAAAACTTCCTGCATCCATTGATTTCTCTGGCTTGCACTGAGTGGCATTACTTTATGGAGAGTTTTATGCCTGTGAAGTGCAAAGATTATTGCATATATATTAATAAATATGTTAGTGAATTATTACAGATTATTTAGATTAGAATTTTAAAAAATCTATCAATGTAAAAAATTAAAAGTAATATATCTAGCTATATTTTATGTATATAAAAATAATAATAAATCTCTACTTTAGTAACATCTAGAATAAGTTTAAGTAGTCAATAATTACAAGATGTTAGCACATTTGAGTACATATCTTCAGACTAGCTTCAGATTTAAATCCTTTATTGGTGAGGCTTGGGAATAAAATCTGGTATCAATGCCATCCTTAACTCCATTTTATTATTTAAGCTAAAATCTTGAAATTTCCAATTAAAACCAGACAGTTATACAGAATTTGATTTCAATATTTCAGAACAATCAGTTCTTTACTAACTGTAGGCATATTTTTCTCCCTGTTATAAACATTTAAAATAATAAAATCATCGTACTTACACAGTATACTAGAAAAAAATTCTCTGTGATAAGGATGTGGATATACATTAGTAATCACTGATTTACTCAAGTTTACTACAGATGGCATTACAATAAAATACTATTTTTATTATATCATACATTGTATAATTGACTCGTTATTATTATTAACATTGATATTTATAAAATAATAATAAAAATTGGGAAAACTACAATACATAGATTTTGATCTAAAACCAGATTTATATAATTAATCAAACAGACAGTTTTGTGGTCAGATTTTTAAGGTGTTTGAATAAAATTTATAACTGTATCATTTCTAGTTTTGAACTCCAAACCTTATGAATAAACCAGAATCAGTATGCAAATAAAACAGAAAATGCATTGCAATCTTATAATCACAGACACTATAGAAGACAATAGAGACTAGTATCACTTTATCATATATTGCCTAAGCTGAAAAGTTAAAGAGTTTGTTGTCATTTTATGTATGAAATTAATGAGTTAGTCTGGAATGAAGTAATAGACTAGGTTATTGCTCCTAATGCAGATGTTAAAAAGATAAGATAATCATGTAATAATTTATTTTGTATATACCACAATTTGTTAAAGTTACATACTAAACTTATTAAAACAAATCCTTTCTAGACTAACGTTTAACTTATTTAAATAAATAAAAATGTTAGTGTATGTTTAAATCTTAAGATTATGGATCAACATGAGATTAGTTTCAATAATATATAAAAAGTAAAGTGGGCTGCTGAATGTTTATGTAAAAATCAAATTCTATTCAATATTATCAAGGGGCGGAAATTAGTTTAGGGAATAATTAGCATTAACATGTAGAATTTATTATATAGCCAAGCTTAAAATAGATGGCTCTGAAATACTGACCCTAATGCATTTATGTAATTATGTCATAAAGAAATTTTAAAGACATTCTAAATAATTTCTACAAGTGTTTAATAATATTAGATAAATTATAGGTTATTATAAATAACATATCTGAAATCTAACTACATAAATAAAGTTCAATTTCAATTATTGAAACTTGGGTACATATAAACTGACTAAAAAGCAAATAAGTAGTGGTAAAAAGTATTCTAAAAATAACTTGCCACAAAAATGGTACTCACATTTTTAATCATGAATCATGTAAATAGAATATTATATATCAAAATATATTTGATATTTTAGAGTTTTGTAAATGTATTTATTTAATTATTTATTAATAAAAGATTATTATGATGTTAATATTAAAGTAAGCTCAAATCACATTCATAGCAATTAATTGTCATTTCATGTAATACAAATGAACTTCAATTAACATATATTATAAATGTTCATACATAAATTAAATGTAAACAGAATTAGTAAAATATGAAAATACAATGCAATGCTTTTGTCAACTGTAATCACATCTAGAGTTCAAGTCAGAGCTAAGTGAATTTTAGATTTTTTAAAAAGTTGTCCTAAAACCAATCCAGCTAGACACCAATATTGGTTGGCCAATAGGCTCTTAGCTAATATAAGATAATCTGAGTTGATTAGGTGATTATCAGTGCATTGAGTATAAAACTATAAATATGACTATAATATGGTGCTACCTTTTCTGTTGGTGATATGGTAAGGATATCTTTGTTTTACTGTATCTAAAATATAAGATTACATTTAGAATGTGACACTTCCATCCAGAAGTTAATTACATTATGGAGACCCAAAAACTCTGTATGCAAAACAATTATGTTATATCTTTTGAATATCACAATTTGGTATGGTTATCAATGCAGTTAAAATCATTGAATTAAATCTGTGCATAGAAGTAATTTCAAGACACAGGTAAAATTATGTTTAAAAAGTTAGAATTATTATATCAAACTAAGTAATATATTTATAAATTTATATTGACTTAAATGAAAGCTAAGGAAATTGTAAGAAAATAGTGAAATTTATGATTGGTAGAATTTTTGTGATAATGAATAATCAATTTGTTTAAAAATATATATAAAAACTGCTAGAATTAAATTATTTTATTTAGTACAGTATATGGATTTGTTTTTTAGTCAGCTTAACTATTAACAAAATCTCATAAAGGTATCTGTAGAGATTTCAAACAGCTGATAGATTAACCAGGAGATGAAGTTCTTCAATTTTGTCTCTGTATCCATTGACTTGAATGTAACCAGCTATATATTACAGTTTTTATTTTGATACAGTCAAAATGCCAGTAACTGTAATTGCATTTACAATGCAGATGACTGCAACACCTTTGAATTATCCTAAAAAAATAAAGTCAAGTTGAGTGTTTGGTTATGGATGGAAAGAAAATTTGCTTGAAATGTTATAGTATGACCAATTTCTAAAACAATTCTTCTATTGCTGGAAAAGTTCCTTGGTTGAATATCCGCAAACAAATCTTGATTTGAGATGAGTCTTGTTAAAACTATAACTTGAGTTATAGCCAAGTTTGGTCTCTTTAATAAACAGTTATTATTACTGTTCTATGAGGCAACATCTTTTCAGATATCTGGTTGAAAAAGTATTTGAAAAAATGAAAAGCCACGGCAGGGAAATAGAATGGTAAGCGAGGAATATTTCTAGAAGAGATATTTGTGCAACACATAATATATAGAATACGGACTATAAAACATTTTATATAACATCAACCACCCATAAATGTAATGTTATTTTTGAATACTTTATTATTAATAATTTGTGGATAGTTTGTTGCATATTTAAAAAAGTTTCAAAATAGAGAATAAGAAACTGAAAGTTATATTTTAGATAACTTATTCACTATTTAGTCACTCCGATTAAGGTATTAATTTAACTAAAATTAATTAACGATAAGGTATAATTTATATTTTAGAAGCAGCAAGCGTACATGAAGCAAATGTTTTGTTTTTTTACTTTTTAAATGCTTCACAGTTATGCTTATTTTTACGTTGATAGGTGTACACACATTTTTAGCAGGTCATATATAACTAATAAAAAAAAGGATTCAGATACACCTACCACTCAACACTCCTCTTTATAAAATGAACTAGTCAAATGTTTAGTCTGTTAGTTTGCAATGATTTAAACAGCTGGCAGATAGGAGTTTGACTTTCCAATCTCAAACTCATAGGTTACTACTCAACAACTTTTTATTCTGCACAAGAAGCCCTTGTCTTTTTGCTGTTTTCTTAGAAAAGTATGACTTTAATTTGAAGCGCATGCACTAAAATAGTGCTGATAAAATGCTAAAATTAATTGATTTTTTCGGATTATTTTTTATATAACAAATTTCATTGGATATCTGTATATTTATCGAAGTGTTGAGTTTATACACATAAATCATATATATATATACAAATATTGTTTACATACATCTGTAGTAAATTTATCAGTGTAGATAAAATTAATGATGATGATTTTCAAAAAGAAAAAGGAGTTGCATTTATTTGATTCCCATGTATTAATTATGTAATACATTTCCTGTTTAATTCTTCTTATTATAATTTTTTAACCTTTTCATTTATTTGTACTATTTTATTATTATAGACCTTTGAATGGTCAAACTTATCTGCTAAACTTTTAAGATCATATTTTTTTTATTTTTTTATTTCATCTTTCTAGACAAAGTATTAAAACAACAAAGATAATATTTAAATATATATGCTTTATGTATAATGCCCATTTGCAAACATCACAGATAATATTCTTGATGTGAATCGTTATACTTATTAAGCATTATGTAATAATTATTAAAATTTATTATAATTTTTTTTTTAATTTTTATAAATAAGTCGGTCCAGAGTAAAAGGAATCGTGTTGATGTTTAATTAATCGTTAAGGATACAAGTATTAAAAGTAAGGCGTTGGTAAATTTACTTTGTTCCACGAATAATTTGAATAGTGGCATTTTTATACATAGCTTTGTCATACGTGATAATATATATATAATTTTTATTTGTATAAGAGATGTGAATTCCTCTTCTTACAAATTTGTTTTATCTGAGAGATGCGAATTCTTCTCGTGTAGCTATTTTGTTTTTATGTAAGAGATGATAAAATTATTTTTATTATATGTTAAATGAGAATGTACATGAATACATGCAGCTGTATGTTTATTTTGCTTTTGCTACTTTATTAAGTACACCATTACTTGTGATCCTAAATTAGCTCGTTGAGAAGCTCCCTATATATTATTTTGAATAAGTAAATAAGTTTGATGTGTTATTACAAAAAGAAATTGTTACCTGTGAAATACGTATAAAACTATTTTCCAAATTAGTTATTTATTTTATTGATAAATAATTATAATACTGTTTTATATAACCCTAGTTAAGATTTTTTCAGCTTATGGACAGCCACGCGGAATATCACTTTGGATTTTTTTATATTTATTTTTAATACTTTGAAAAGCTGTAGTAACTTCCTAACGTTTGTTATTAGTAATGATTATATGAATTCACTTAAATGTCAATAAAATGTATATAACTTTTAATAAATTTGGTTTCGTGTATTTTCTTTATAAGATCACACATACTAAATTCGCTATAGCATTTTGATATTTACCCTGAGATACGAAATTCACACACACCAACATTTTCTTTTGCTGAGCCATATTAAATTTCTATTAGATAATATAACATTGTAATATAAAAAGGGAAAGAATGATGTTTACATCAAAAAAAATTCTAGGATTATTTGTTAGTTATTTTAAATACATTTCGGGATCAATAAAGTATTCCAAAGGTCCAAACCTATTTTAGTCAACTAATAGTAAATATCAAAATTCTAAACATATAAGATAAAATTTATTTGATCTAAATAAAAGACCTTTTAAAAGTTATTATAGCATACATCTTAATACTTATTTTCTCGTGGATTTTTAATATTTCTGGTTATTATAACATATTTTAATGGTTATTCTTCTTGATCTTTAAAATTTCTTGCTATTATGTTTATATATATGTCTGCTAATTAATAATAATATTGTGTGACGGCAGGTTTCAATTGTTTATGTAATCACATTGGAGCTCAAGAGGTCAAATTCAACTTAGTTAAATTGGCGTTTCCTTCATATGAATACATCCCCATTTTAACAGTTACTTATATTCATTTGATTTGTATAAGAGTATATTATAATGAGAGTAAAAATATTAGTTATTGTAAATAAATATTGTTTTTTCTATTTATATTGTTTTAAAACTTAGTGTCATGCTTTCTCATTTTCATTCGAAATCTAGATAGAAATAATTGCCACGCCCCCTGAAAAAACCATATATTTAGCGGAACAATTAATGAAAGTATGCTGTTCTCACGATTTTGTGGCCAGAGGGCTTTTTAAAGGCATTCTTTTGGTAGTGAAATTGGCATTTAGAAATATTTATTCTATAAAAATCGTTTTAGATGTACTGTGATATAAGATGGACAGAAATCTAACCAATCGACTGTTGAGCATCATCAATATCAATATAAGAAAATACTGCCAAATTAGGCTTGATATATATAGTATATATTGATTGTTATCAATCATGCTTAAATGTATGGTGAAAGGGATCAATCTTAGATTATCAACATTTAAAAAGGAGATTTCATACAATATATCACAAAAAATGGAGGAATAAAATTATTTTGGTTTAGACTATAGCAATAAAGATACCACTGATCCCCACCCCCAAAAAAAGACATAAAACTTACAATATGTGAGCAAAATTCAAACTATTTTTTTTTTTTTTGCAAAATACAGATATACCTAGAAAGGTACTGGGATGAACACCTGTTCAATTTATAAGATTATACAAAAGGTATATTAAAATATCTATTTATATATAGTCAAGAAGTTAATTTAATAACTAATATTAAAGCAGTCGTTTCTAACTATCCAAAATCATATAATTTTAGGGTTAAAAAATAAAATTAATAAATTTCATCAATAATGATTGAAGAATTCACATTAAATAAAGGTGGATGACTTTTTATTAGTAATTTATATATATATATAGAATTTGCATATAATTGATTTTAATTAAAATATTTGACCGGATAATAAAAGAGTGGAAGAATAAGAGTAATATTTGTATAAAAATTTAAAAATTTGCTCATTTTTCAAATTGATTAGTAGGAATTAATTTCAAAGTTTAAAAATAATGGGCCTACTATTTCTTTTTTCTGATCTTAATGTTTTTAAAATTTGAGTTCCCCAACTGTATTTTAAGAAAGAAATAATGAGGTTTTAAATTTGCAAGACCATCACAGATTCAATACTATCATTCTGATTGATGATTTCCATTCATGTGGACATGGAAGTGATTAAATCCCTGTGAACACATGACTTAATGCAAATGAGATATTCTTCAAACTACAAAACTTGCTGTGTCAGAAATATATAAATTATATATTTATTGTACCATGGTTTATGACTGAATTTTTATTTTTAAAATATGTAAAAGTTATTAAACTTTATTTAAGCAATATTTATTCATTTTTTATTTATCATATACACTTAATGTATTTTCATATATACATATAGGGTAATACTCAAAAACTATTATTATATACTGCGCTATATATAAATAGATGCTATTGGATATTTGGCAATTTACATTTCTTCATAAATAGCAGCAAGGTTGACATTTGCTATAAAGCTGTCAGGGTTTAAATTGTATATAAACATGTACAATTATACATATTTTCATTTATTCTCATAAAAAAATCTATAAGGTAGTAATTTGTAGACTTTTTAAAGTTCCAATTTGTCTTTAATCCTAACTTAATAAATATATACGTTGCTTTAATTTCAAACAACTTTAATAAAATTATTACACTTTGATTTACAAGTGTCTAGTTTTCTACACTCATAACTTTAACTTCAATGACTTCAAATAAATTTATTAATGATTATTATTAGTTATTTATTTAACTGGATATTATTTCTAAGTTAGATATAAATTTTAAATCTCCTTAAAATTAATGTAACTAGTTTTTTTGTTTTTAGTTATATACAAACACATGGAATATTTTTTTTTTAATCTATAACATATTTTAAGATAATCTTATAACCTTAATTAATTTACACATTCTTGAAACATATCTTAAAACATACTGATTCACAAGATGCACTCTTTAATGTTGAACTAGCATTCATCATTTCCCAAGATTATTATTTGTTTTATATTTATCAATACCAAATGCTTGAGTCTGGCTTATTTATATATAAATTTAAGTAGAGAAAAAGGTGGGAACCATATTTTTCTAGTAAAATCATTGCTTTGTATTTTGAATCGAGAGTTACCTTGTGCAGTCATTATTCCATCAGGTTGGCTGTTATATAAGCATTTTTAAGGCACATCTGTCAAAGGTTTCAGCCTTTCACATTATTATTATATCATCTGCTTGCACTTAATAAATTAATATCAAATTATGATAATTTAAGTTACAAGGGTCATACTTTCTGCACTTACAACTTTGATAATATCCATTTCAGGTAAATACTTTAATGATTTTTATAATCATTTATTAGGTTAGAAATTGAGGTCTATGCATCATATTTCATTTTGTGTTATTTCCTAGGTAGCTCTGTATAATTTCAGATGAAACTATAACATGCTTATATATAATAGTTGGTTTCATTAAAAAAATATTAAAATTGTTGATTTTCTCTTATAATTAATTATTATGAAATCAGAATATCATATCTACTAAGTTGACCAAATAACAACGAAACCCATTACAACCCAGATGTAAATTCAGTCTTATTTATAAACTGACTTGTTCTAGTTTTTATGAGAATATCAAGTATTTATTTTCTTTAAAGCCCAAATTGTCATTAAAGCAAGCATAATAAGGTCTGAACCTTATTATAATTAGCATGTTGTGTTAAAAATATTGTTCTATTGCTTATTTTAATTTTATAGTATTAATTATAATAGAAGTTTGATCATTATTAGCATTTTATCCATTAATCAAAGCTTATTCTAAAATTTTATTCTATAAAATTAAATCTAATTTTAATAAGTTATCAAATTGATCAATATATAAACTAGAGTTTAAATTCAAGCTTTTATAAAAAAATTAAATTCTCTTTAAAAAGTGTTTAGGATTTAACCCTTAATAATTTTTTTT